>CM056581.1:55465000-55767500 GCA_029721435.1 Gymnothorax reevesii
TAATGCAGGAGGAGGGCAAAGCATTATTGGGAATGAACAATCCAGGGATGAAAAGTTCATAGGGGCGAAAAGTCTGGGGACAAAGAGTCATCCTTCTCGTGAAGGCCCGACTCCCAGCTGGAATACTTGTGCTTGGGGGTGGGAATGCCTGTCAGGAAGGAAGTGGTAAACTTCCTGGTTTGGGAGGAGAGAGGTTGTGGACTGAGCTGCATCAGGTTTTCATTGAGAGGTCAAAGGTGCGAGAGAGATGGCATCAGGGAGAGGGAAGTGTGGGCCGTATTTAGGCCTGTAATCAGGAGGATCTAAAAGCTTCCTGTGAGTGACAGTATCTCCGCACTGCCCCGCGATGATAAGGCCTGTCATGTCAAGTGGGGGTGGTGGATGCTAAAACACTAAATGGCTTTTAATATGGCTGCCCGTCCCCTCCGTAACCTCGCATCCTTTGACCTTAAGTGGCTCTCTGCGGGCGCATCCGGCTCCGCTCAGAGTGACATGCGGGGCTGAAAAAATGAGCAAGACGTCTCCAGATCCGTGCGCTCGATGGTGTGCGAGTGAAGATGGAGGGCGATTAAGAAAAAAAAAAACAGCTCGCCCGCGCCAAGTGACAGGTTTACCCGCTAATGGCACCGTGGCCGTCGCAAAGCCTCAACGCAGCGGTGGCCACTCTAATCCCAGCCTGACGATCGCAAAAACTGCAACGGACTCGTTACCTCAAATTAATCTCCCTTCGTCTGTCACCCGGCCGCGGCTGTCCCGTGCCTCTACGCTATCATTAGGCATCCTTAGTGTACTGAGCACTTTGGAAAAGCACGGATGACGACTCAATTGAGGTCAAGGATAGCGTTCTCAGAAGGCAGAAGCCTGGGGAAAGAGGCGTGCTGTGTGATGGCCCTCTGGCTAAGCCCTGGGAATAAACATGAGGTAGGAGTATAATAGCGACTTCCACAGCAACGTGACTGAAGGTAATAACTCAGCAGACATGTCTGTTATTTTCCTTCACTTGCCTGAGCTGTGCTCCCTGAACCTGGTCCAGGATTCTCTCATTCACTCCAGCCGCAGACAAGGCGCTGGAAGGTCATTGAAGTGTTCAGCAGTTAAGTGGTGCGACAATCCAGAAGCCGCACTGGAGCGTTTATGTGGCTTTGGCTTGCTGTACCTGATCCTGTGCAGTTCGGCCCTTTGACAGCTCTTCTGCGAATCAAGCCTCCCCTTTGATGCTTGAAAGGACTTGCCGGGGTTGGGGCGGGTGGATGTGGACTTTCCCTCCTCTGGACGTTGCCCCTTGTCTGCAGGTGCCCTCAGACGAGTCTGCTCACGAAACTCAAGCTGGTGACCTCTGACCCTTGTTGGTATGCACTACGCGGGGATGGTGCACGTTTGCCGGTGGGACGGCTCCTCCTTGACATCATTAACGGTGCGACATGTGGCTGGGAAATGGCGGTAGTTTGCAGTCTCCTCCATCAGATAAGATGCTTCGTGAACATTTCCCAGAATGCTTGTCAGCCTGGCTGCTCCGAGGCCTTGTCAGCCAAGACCCTTTCCGTATACTCCGAAACTCAGGCTGCGGGATTAGCACAGCCCCGTAGGCTATCAAACGCTCCCGCTGTCTAAAGATTCTTAATGGCAGCTTCTCTATTGCCTAATAAAATTCATAAAGGCTACTTTATCTCCGAGAAAGTGGAGCTTTCCCCTGCCGCTATGGCAGAGCTAGCAAATGCTTTTAATTATCAGACCCCTTCCCCCCAGAATGGGGTTATAGTCAAAATAACGATAAGGTAAAATAAAGAAGTGAATGCAGGATGGAGAGAGAAATAAATTCGGACTTGCTGTTTCAATCGCGTTGCTGGGTGGTAATCGGTATGGATGAGCTTTCTGGAGAGCGTTTCTCCGCGGAGGGCGATCGCGCCTGCTCGCGCGGATGAGACCCAAACACGCCGGCTGAAGCGTGGCGCTCCCTGTAAAATGATTGGTGCGAGCAGCTCGCTGATGATTGTACATGTCTCGTCTGATTTGGGCCCTCTGTTTGTGAGGAGCGCCTCTAATAAAATCAGTGAGAAGGCTTTGAGATGCAATCAAACAACGAAAAGAAGACCCACCGGATGTGAGAATGACTTCTGAGAGGAGACTTGCAAATGACTCCTCCAAATGTTATTGTGCTGGTCTTTTGAAGACTTGCATCTCATTTGGAATTTGCATATCCTGTGGAACAGTCATTTGTCTTTGAAGATTGGAATAGCTTTTAATGGATTGGTGATTTCCCTCACTCTCTCTCATGCTCTCTCTCTCTTTCTCTGTCTCTTTTTCTCTCCATCTGTCTGTCTCCCGCGCACAGGTAACAGACACACCGCATATCAAAGAACGCAAACACATATTCTTTCAGGAGATCTAAGTTCATCTTCAGTGGTTATATCGCACTCATATTAACGACTCTGAAATGGATGTCATCTGCTGCCTTTGCAGAGGAATCTACTTTACAGCTGAGCGACTCCGTAGGGAAGACCTTAGTAATGCCATGAAACATAGCAAGAGCGAAAGAGAGTCACTATGAAAAGCTAGTTTTTTTTTAACATTGTTTAGTGGCCATGTTAGAACTCCTTTGCTTTCAGTTGCTAGTAGTTCTGGTTATGACCGATTACATGCAAATGAAAAAATTTGTGATCCCTTGTTTGTAAAAACGGAGCTATTGAATTGACACATATTTCTGACGTTCCTCTCCATGCATTACGGTGATGGGGAAAGAAATAATCATTCCTGTGCCATTGAATGTGATGGTGGAATTCTGCACCAATTATTTGTGTTTCGCCATTGGTGGGCATGTGATGCCGCCATGGTAATAGTGATGTCATAAAGGCTGTGCTGGCAGAGGCGGGAGGTCAGTGAAATTGGAGGTTCCATTGGTCGAAGTCCCTGGTCTTCTGGGATCAGTGAACGTGTAAATCGAGACCACAGTTGACAACGCATAATTAATTGTCCCTCGTTTAATTTTCTTATTTATGGCTGGGCAGATTATTGCTGTTCCAAATATGTTTCGGATTTTGGCTCGCAAACTAAAATGAGATTCCTCCTTATTGGACTGTGAAGATCTCTGTCGGAAGAGGCGAGAACAATAGATTGGTTTTATTAGCGTTTCTTGCGTGTGAGGAGAGAAACCATTGCAATTATTGGCCCGAGCGGTTGTAATTATTTTACGGCCATTCATCTTTAGTGTCCATTAAAATGCCTCGCATTTGCATAGGCGAACTTATATCATGAAACAGACCTTACTGCCGCTGCTAGTCTCCCCAGGACCTGGGTAACATTATCTCCTATTGTTAATGTCATGCAAAATTCTCGCTAAATAGTAGCGTAGACGTTGATTTCACTTCACTGTAGCTGTCAGCCATTCTTATGACTCTCGCTTTCATTGAGACAGACTGGGTATAAGCAAATATGAGGTTCTTCATTATTGGGGAGAGCTGGTTTGGAGCCTGGTTTTGGAAACACCGCATCCTGAGCTTGATAGCTATCTAATTCTAAAAAGAATCAGTCCAATGAAAGCTGTAATCGAGTGTTGTTCTTCGATTAGATTGGTGCCATTGTTTGTGTGGGATAGATAAAGGACCCACAAGGGAAGATGAGATGATAAGTGTGTAATTAAAAACGCATTGAGAGGTATCGGGGCACGTATGGACACACCCTAACGCAGCGATACAGTGGAGTTACAGGGCGTGTACCCCAGCTCCTGTAGACGATGGTGCCGATAGTCTGCGATAATTTCATTCCGGGATAGAGGTAGTGGGGGAGGGGCAGTAATGGCTTATCAGCTGAATACATTGAGGCGAATTTTTCATGTGGGCGCTCAGGTTTTGTTAATGTACGTTGGCAGGAGGTGAATAATCTCTGAGGGGTGGCGGTTGGCCAGGCTGATGGGGGAGATCCCTACTCCCGGAGCGAGGGGTTATATGGGGGTCAGGGTCGTACTTGGAGGTGAGACTGGACGGGACACCAGTCCACCATAATATATAGAGAGAGATGCATAATGGTCTAACTGGCGAACAGGGAATCGTAATTTCTTTACCTTTCAATTCTCTGGTAATCAGAGGTTACATTTATTCATTATTAACGAGTAGAATTTACGAGTTTAACAAAACAAAGAAGTTTGTTGTTTGGCAAATATCTCAAAGCAGACATGGGTCAGCACCTCCGGGCATTCTAGGGTGGCCGTCTAATGATGGGTGCGAGCTGGGTGGGGGGTGGGGGGGTCAGAAGTGAGCAATGGCTGGAGAGATCCCACCACTCGCAACCACACAGTACCACATGCCAGCTATGCATCCGAGAAAGTCTGCTTCTCCGTTTACCCCTGATCCCTGTTCTTCCTGCCTCCTCCTGTAAGAGGTAACCCTACCACACCTCCCCGCCCCCGGGATGCGCTCCCACGCCACATTCAGTAGATGCTCAATCGATGGTGGGACGACGCAGCCTCTTTTCCGTCTGAGATGCCGATGGCTGCGAATAAACCCTTGAATTCCAGACAGGTTCATTAAATACCCTCCCGCGAATGGGACGTACTTGTAGCAGTTTATTTATAGTATGCACTGGGTAAATATACTCATATACTGTTGCCGGTGACTGTTGATTTCAGCAGCCTGTCAGACATAACTGACCCAGAGCAGCTGAGGGACTGGAAGGTGGTGGCAGTCAGGGAGGTTCACTCTTCTCATTGAATAATGGTGCCTTTTAGGCCGAAACGATGGGGATTAACTCCCGTGAGACCTGAAAGAGTTTGTATTGTGCCATTGCTGTTAAATATCCCAGCTTGGATTTGGTTTTTTTTTGGTTTGTGCCATTTAATCACATTTTTGGAAGCGTGCTGAGTGTCATAGGAGGGATTGATAGCCTTGGGCAGTCATTTCTCTGTCACATGGTCCCTCTCCCCCTCCTCTCCGTTTTCAGCTCAAGTAAAATGACAGCGGTGTCTCTGATGGGACGCTGGGCTAGTGTTAGCGCCGCACGCAGGTCTGTGCAGCGTTTGGGTATGTGCAACCGCTAAAACTGGAATAGATGCTAGACTAGTTTTAGCATCGCGTGCAGACCTGCACGGTGTATGGGGACCTGTAGCCGCTAAAACTGGAATAGCTGCTGAGAGGGAGTGCAATCGCGGGGTGAAATCAATGCCAGTGTTACTGGAACGGGTATCTCATTTCAGGACAAGACTCATGACTTGCTATCGATTATCACTCTTTAGGGAAAATATAAAGAGCGCCCCAAGCCTTTTAAGACATGACCTTGTGGTTTGATTTTTGAAAGAATGTGACTAGCAGGAAGCCAGACGTGCCTGCGCTCTTCTGGCGGCGCGATGACAGCTCAATGTAGTTTGCTCCAGTGGAATGACGCCACACACAGTGTACTTAACCTCCCTTCTTGCTCTGATTTTTTTCTTTTTCAGACTCATCTGCGCAGCTGCCATTTTGGTTTTCCTGTTTATGTTGAACTTGACCTCTGACCCCTGACCTCCTGCATTACCTTGGTAATCATTTCATATTTTATTTATTTATTTATTTATTTATTTTGTTAGCATTTGCATTCATTTCTACATTCATGCATATATTCTGTGTTCCATAATTTGTAAAATTCATTTAGTGTTTTCTGTGAATTTTTATTTGCATATGATTGTTTTTACTGTTATTTCATTTCCATTGTGTTGGTTTTTGATTTGGGCATGCCGTCAACATTCAGCTCTGGATTTGAAATGCAGCATGTGACCCAATTCAGGCAATTAGGGATGAGTGCACTACCTGCCTAAATAAAAAGGCAACAGGTTTCTCCTTGTCTTTTCTTTTTCATTGGTTTTGACAAATTTCATCCTTTGTTGCTTTGATTTGATTTGGTGCTTTTTTTGTTCTGTTTCCTGACTCATTGTTGCCACAGGAACGGACTCAATGGCATTCTGATTCTGATTTGGTATTCCTCATTGCTGAAGATCGTTCCTTCACTTTTGACCTGAAGGATTTATTATTATAATTGACCGCAGTTAGAACAGCACTTCTGCAGTGCACAGATAATACTCTCGGCGCACTGTATGTGTGAGTGGAATATGTGATTCTGCATGTCTGCGCATATAATGGAAACACAATCCTGTCAGTGTGAGCACGCGTATGTGTGTGTGTGTGTGTGTGTGTGTGTGTGAGAGAGAGAGAGAGAGAGAAAGAGCTGGGAGATAGACTGTAGATTCATTCTGTTAATCCTGTACAGAAAGATGTGAGAACACAAGCAGGATTGCTGTTTTTCTGGTAAGTAATTTACAGAACATGGAGAACAATACAAATTTTACATCAGAAGTAGTGTTTCAATGGGACCTTGGTGTCCTATCCATTTGACGGAAGTTTTTGCCTGTGTGAGTATGTTACTGTGTACCTGTGCATGTTTGTGTGTGTCTGTATGTGTGTGTGTCCGAGCGTGTGCGTGTATGTGCATGTGTGCGTGTGTGTATGCGTGCGCGCGAGTAAGTGAGGGGGGATATACAGTCTGTTTCTGTATCTCAGTTTAACTCCGTGTCCAGGACTGCGCTCGCAGGAGTCCATTTTGCAGTGTAGATTGGCCCTGTTTCCCGGGCTCTGTAAGTGGTGGGGAGGTGCGGAGCCTTGGGCTGAGTGACCTGCTCCCGTCTCTGTGATATTTAATGTTGTCTTAATAAGCCTGCAGGAGTGCACACAGGGCTGTACGGGGAAGAGGAGCCGGAGGGCGTTATAACTGCTGCTCACACATCTCAGTGCTGGGGCTCGACCGTGTGGAGTATAAGTGTGGATGGATGGATAGATGGAGGGATGGGGGACACAGGGATCCGTCGTCAGATGAATCTGGGACGGGGGGGTTAAGGTAGGCCTGGCCTGGTTTGGTTGAGAACTTCTCCATTTGATTCAACTGGACTTTATTCGCATCAGGCTCTTTTCTGCACACTGGCAGTAAAACACTACAGAGTGACTGACTCCAGGTCAGCAGCATTGCACGCCAAAAGACAAGCCAAACCCACCAAGCCTCTCTCTCTGCCTTTTGCCTACTGACAGGGCTTCACCTATGCAGTCTTTAACAAGCAGCACACAGGAGCGCATGTGCCCCAATTGAAGATTTTGTAAGTGCATTATTCATCCATTCCTTTTCCGAACTGCTTATTCCTCATTAAGGGTCAGGGGCGGGCTCATACCCTCCCATCGTCCAATGGGAGAGAGGCAGGAACACAGCGGACAGTATATATATGAGTGCCTTCCTGTGTCCCAGTCAGTTGATGCATGTGCTCTTGCATTTCCCCAGCCTGCGCGATGAGTTGTCAGCAGTATAAGCTCCTGTGACGGAGGCGCTCTGTAGATGTGAGTGGGGGGTGTAGTGACTCTGGGATGCAGGCAGGCACACGGCGAGCCCCAAGACGCTGACAGCTCTGCTCTAGGGTCCTGACCCTCGCTCAGATAATCTGAGACCAGCTGCCCTGCAGTCTGACCACTCCGCTTACAAACGGAACCCATCACCCAGGGAGCTGGGAGCCGACCAATCAGAGCGCTGCATGTAATGATGAGGCGGGCAGGGGTCCGGAGCATGAGCACTGTCTTTACTGGAAGGGCTCATCTCCTGCTGTGTCTTCTCTACAGCAATACTCTTACACGCACACACACACACACTCCCTCATCTGTGTCTGTGTAGGGTTAAGGTGTGAGTGTGTTTATGGTTGTGAGTGCTCTGTGTGTGTGTGAGAGTTTATGGGCAGAGTGTGTGCGTGTATGTGTGTGAGTTTATGGTCATGGTGTGTGGATGTAAGTGTGTGTGTTTGTGTTTATGGTTGTGTGTGTGTGTGTGTGTGTGTGTCTGTGGTTGTGTGTGCGTGAGTGCAGTGTAAACAGTCACCCCTGAGACAGCAGCAGGTCCCGGGGCTCAGTGCCATTAACAGTGTGTGAATAAGGCCTCTTTACAGCGCCGCTCGCCATTTATTTTATTTTTATTTTCCCTCTCTCTGATTGATCGCCGGTGCGCACGCTTCTCAACCTCCCGTCATGGTCCGAGCCCCAAAGCACGGCTCAGGAATGCAAATGACTCTCGCTACACTGGAGAGCTGCGGTTTGTTCCTCTCGCCGAGACCAAGCTCCACGGCCCACTCACCCACAGAAAAACCAATATCCTCAGGGCAGGTAGCACCTCTCCACGACCAGTACAGTACATTACTGCTACCTTTGCCGGTTTGCGTCTGCTCGCAAATAACCGCACGCGAAAGGCTCGTTTGTGCACCACGACTGAAGAGGTCTGTCGGACTCGAATATGAAATATTCATTTTTTCGCACAAAGAGTCGGTTTTCTGTGCTTTTCACTTTGTCCTTGTGAGATCCCTGAGCCGTTTGCATCAAAGACTCTTGCCTCTCTAAAGCTTGTGTAGTCTTCAAAAGCAGCGGTCATGTTCGCTCATGCAAGCGTACCAGGGATGTAGCTCGCCGTCCTTTCGACAAGACAATGCTTCCAATTGAAAAGACTCTGTGGCAAATAAGCGCTCGCTCTTCTGGAGAAAAATTACCGCCGCTAATTTTTCTTTCACTCATACCCCCCCGTACTCCCCACCCGCCACAACTAAACCCTCAGCTTCCCCCCGGACCTGTTCACGCCGCTGCGTCGTTTCGCCTCCTGAACAGACAGGCGCCGCTCAGTTTAAAAAAGAGAAGAAGCAAGCCGTCTCCACGGTAACCTCTGCGTGAAAGGACGCAGCGCTGCCCTGAGAGGGATAATTAAAAGCGCTTTCGCCACGTGACCAAGCGCTCGCCAGGGGAACCGAAAGGTTTGGGCTGGATCGATGAGGTCCTGTGTGCCTCTTTTAGTGGAAAAGAAAAAGAAAGCAGGTCGCCCCGGACCCAACCCCAGAATTAATATGCCTGTCCCAATAGTTTCGTGTGCTTTCCTCCCGCTCAATCAGGTGAGCCGCACTGACACACGGATTACTTTTAAATACTTCATCATCTCACCTTCATGTTCCCCCTGCGCAACACTGATTTAATTAAACACTGGTGCAACTTCGCCTTCGTTGTGTTGACATTGTTTAATGACCAATTCATAGCTTTCAAAGTTCTCCCTTTTTTGGTAGTCCCAGCGTACAGTCACCAAGGCATTTCAAGCTGCATTCAGATTAATGAGTCCTGTGTTCAGCGGTCCATTCATTAAATTTTAACCCTCTTTATTACCTCTGCATTCGTCTGTCATGATCATCCGTTATTTCCATCCCACTGAGACTAAACTTTCTCTTTTTCTAGGTCTCCCAGTGCACAAGCAAAGCCTTCACAAAGCATGATGGCATTACATTGTATTGTTCATTGTATTACAGTTATAACGTCAAAAGTAACGCCCTATTATGACGTTTTATTGTATTGTTATACTGTAGTTATATTTCTATTATGACGTTAAAAGTAACGCCCTATTATGGCGTTTTATTGTATTGTTACACTGTTGTTATAGTACAGTTATAACGTCAGATATTAATGCCCCATTAAGGGCTTTTATTTTATTATTATACTGTAGTTATATGGTGGTTATGTTAATATTAACTCCCCATTATGACGTTTTATTGTATGGTTATACTGTAGTTATGTTAATGTTATAACTTTAGAATTAACTCCTCATTATGGCGTTTTATTGTATTGTTATACTGTAGTTATATCACTGTTATAACTTTAGAATTAAATCCATCTTATGGCGTGTCATTGTATTTGTTATACTGTAGTTTTATTACAGTTATAACTTCGTTAGTAATGCCCCAATATGGTATTTTATTGTATTATTATACTGTTGTTGTATTGCAGTTATAAAATTAGTAGCAACTCTCCATCATGGCGTTTATTGTATTTGTTATACTGTAGATATATTACAGTTATAATGTTAAAAGTAATGCCCCATTATGGTATTTAATTGTATTTGTTATAGTGTAATTGTATTACATTTATAACATTAGTAGTAATGCCCCACTATGGCGTTTTATTGTATTGTTATACTGTAGTTATACAATGGTTATGATGTTAGTATTAACTCCTCAGAGTGGCATTTCATGGTATCATCTGGAGTTACATTGCAATTATAACGTGAGTAGTAATGCCCTGTTATGGTGTTTTATTGGATTGTTATACTGTAGTTATACGATGGTTATAATGGTAGTGTTAACTCCCCATTATGGAGTTTTATTGTATTGTTATACTGTAGTTTTATTACACTAACAGCGCTAGTAGTAACTCCCTCAGTAGGATCCGATCCCTGTTTGCCAGTGTAAAATGATGCCGCTGACGCTGGGGATTATGGCATTGAGAGAGAATTAGATGCGTTGTGCTCGTATCGGAGCGAGGTCCCACGGTGGTCGCTCTTGCTGCGAGGCCGCCACCCATGCGCTTCTAATCAGCGTCCCATTGTCACGCTGACCTATGGACTGATGGATGGTGCGGACTCACCAGAGAGCAGAACAAATGCTGCAAAACAAAAGTGACATTTATTTTCCCCTCGATTTTTTTCCTCCAAAGTCGGGAGAGGCGTCGCGAGCGCACGCGGAGGTCTTGTGCCCGGAACCCTGGGGTCCATCGATCAGGGCCGATCCCTGATTGGCTTGTTTGTTTGATCAAGGGCGCGGCGGTCGCTGTGCTTGTGCGTCAGAGCTGAGAAATGTGCGATGCCCGCGGTTTCCGGACTTTTCCGAGTTCATAAAATAGTAATACACAATCTCCAGCTCAGCGCCCCTTCTGAACGGTCACAAATCCACCTCGCAACTTTGACATTTGCTCGTAGGCAATCACCACCCCGCGGCTCGATCCGAATGCAAAACGCCATTACTGTTCTCGCCTCCCTGTGCCATCTCCCCGTAAAGACAGGACTGTGATGGTAGTGGTTGAATCACCGCTGCTAGGGCCTAAAATTTATACATGAAGATCTCAGTCCATGAATGTATTCATTTGGAGGCCATGCTGAAGTCACTGCATATGTAAGTCCAGGCAATGTTGGGGTTTGGGCCCCTGTGCTTGGGGCCCTGATGCGACCATTACTTTGGGAGCTGGGGGGCTGGTGCCGTGAGAGGTTTAGCGCGGGGCCTGCTCACGTAGACCTGCAAGGTGTGGCGAATCCGGGAGGCGGGTGGAAATGAAACCGGCCAATCGTTTGTCCTCCCATGGCGCCATATTGATTGTGCTTTGTCTCGCAGTGTTATCTGGGAAACGGTATCATTTTGAAGTTGAGTTTCAGGGATTGACGGAAATAACTGAGGGGCCAATGTCGCACTGTAAACCACGCTCTGCAAACACGCTGGCAGTGGAAGCCACTGTGCGAAATTCAGCTGTAAACAGGGTGTCAAAGTTTATGTTGAACTATTTATAATAGAATGGAGTGGTGATGTCACCAGCGTAGCAACGGCCTTGGCAACCAGGGATATTTTATACACAAAGCATGTAGTGAAAGTGTTAGGCTGTAGGAAGCTGAAACAAAGATGTCTCATGACATTCATACAGAATACCTTTACCCTGCTCTGTTTAAAAGTGTCAATAATGTTAGTGTTTGGGCTTAGTAATAAGTACTGACAATAATTCTCAGAGATCTAATAATGTAATATTTAATAGGAAGGTTCACTGGTGGTAGCATATGCTGTCTTCACAGTATTGCTGACTGACTCAACTGTAATTACGTTGTGGAACCTCTGCCGAGGAGGTTATGTTTTCACCCCTGTTTGTTTGTTTGTCTTTGTGTTAACTGGATAACTCAAAAAGTATGAACAGTTCGGCACAAAATTTGATAGGATGATAGATGGTAGACTAAGGATGGCTGATCCAATCATGGATGTGATCCGGAACATATTCTGGATCCAGGATCCAGGAGAGTCAAAATTTATCTAACATGGTTTTCTGTGATATTTCTTACAGGATAACTCATAAAATTGTGGGTGGTTCGGCATGAAGTAGTGCGTGGAAGTGTTGATTTAATTCTTGAAGTGATCCGGAACATATTCTGTCACCAAAAGAACAGCTATATGGCGTGGCAAAGGTATGCGCTCTACCAGGTGCCCTCTAGTTTCTGTTGTTATGTTTTTGTGTTCGCGAGATATGGTGTGAGTATTTATATAGCTCTCAAAATGTAATAATCGTCAGAGATTCGATAATGTAATCATTAAGAGGAAGGTTTACTCATTGTAGTATATTTTTCATTTGGCGTAGTTTTTCATACATGAATAAAATTAACACCACTGTTTTTGTTTCTGTTGCTATATTTGTGTGTCAGAGTGATGTGGAGTGAGTATCAATACAGGTCTCAAAACATAGGCTTGAGCTCGTTATTTTTCCCGTGTTCGGCTTTTGATCATTCAAAACAGCATACGGTGACACCAGTGCCCATCACACATGCTAATATACTGCAGTGGGTGTGGTGCATCTTTTCTTTTAACATGCATCCAAGCTTGACCTTTCAGAGGAGTAATTTGGGAACATGGGTGTGTGAATCTTAGCATTAAGCCCCCTAGAGCAGTGGAGATCCAGGAATATTGAAATACAGGTCTTCTGCACCAGCCAGGCTACATGGAAATGCTAATCTAACATTTAAAATTGACCACGTGAAATGGATTGAAAGGTACATTCAAATGGACCCGAATGTCATTAATTATGTACATGGGGCGGCTTTGCTACCATGGGTCACCCGGCTTCGTAGCAGCAAGTCGTCAGCAATATTGGAGTAGCATTCAGTCTCGCTATGGTTCAATAGTTATCAGCTTTATCGACCAACAGAAGGGCGCGCCGCTATCTTCAACACGTGTCACTGCCGCGGGTCATTAACAATTTCATCCCTTTCGCTAACCTTTACCAAACCCTTGAGAAAATCATGTTCCCATGAAAAGTTCATGTGTTAGTCAGGCCCCGCAGTCGACCGGGCCGGGTATGGATTTGGCACTGGCGTTTCTTTAGGAATCCTTCCATCGGCGGTGCTTAATTAAAAGGCAATGGAGAGTGGAGATCGGGCATCGCTGATCATCTGGTTTGATGATCTCCCTCCCCACTTTTGGAGCGCAAGAGGTTGGATGGAGGGCTCGATTAGGGCGAGGAGGGAGGGGGGGGTTAGGGGAAGAGGCGCGGCTGCCCAATCGCAGCGGAGTGCATTTGGGCCAATATAAAACCTCATTATAGGGGTGCCATCGAAAATGTGTGCACTTTCTGCTCCATCTAGCAGCAATTTTGCTGGATAAGCAGCGCTCTCATTTGCTCGTTTCGCCCCTCTCGGTTTAGACAGAGGCTCGGCGAACGGGAGCTGGGTCCTCGCTCCATTTGGGCCTCGCAGCCAGAACTCCCCTCCTCCTCCCTTTCCTCGGCCCTGCGTTTGGCCCAACACTTGCCGTGCGGCAGTACAGCCTGGGTTGGGGGGGTTGGGAGAGACCGTCCCTCGGCGAGATGGAGGTCCTGGGTTGAGCGTTGGGTTTGCTCTTTAATGGATCCCCTAATTGCCTTTTTATTATGTGCAGACAGTACGCCTCAACCACCCTCTCGCTCAAATGCCAGGTCTCCAGGAGGTTGCTGTCTCTCGACATCTCCCTCCAACTCAGTACATTTCTGCCTTTCCCTCTACGGGAACGGCGGGAGGCATTTATTATCGCCTCTGCTGTTCGACGGAGACGGCTGGCTCGTGCTCGCTACGGTCCGCGCCGCGGGACGGGCCTCTTCTGCGTGTCCCGGGCAAAGATTTCGAAGCTGCGCTGAAAGCTAGCAGAAACTGCGTGCCGGTAAATATCGAACGTCCGGCGGATTCCGCTCCATCTGCCACCACCGGCCCCCCCGGCGTCAGCCTTCGTGCTTCCGGCCATAACGTCGGAATTTCACGACCGCAGGAAATGGCTCCCACGGGAATGTAGCAACCTCCCTCATCGGCGACCGCCATTACAACTCGGGATCGGCCGGCACCCCAACAGCTACTGCAACAAAAAAAGAGCAACAACTTAAGCGAGCAGACGCTGGGAAAACCTTGAATAATAAATGTCCCGATAAAAGGCAGACGCGCAGAAAAGGAGGCGGAAAGGTCAGTGCGAGCCGCTGCCGTAATTACGCTGCGGACTGGAAACCGGCCAACACCCCGCTAATTAAATCGCAGACAAATTTCCTCCCTCATCCCGACACTTCCAGCAGCAGCTTCACATATTAATCTTTGGTGGTGAGGCTTTTTTTACATGGGCTGGGTTTTTAGTTTGTTGCACATGTACGCCAAGATCCCCCCAAGCCCCACAACACACACACACACACACACACCAAGACTCTTACATTCTCATGCCTCCAAGTGTGTGCCAGGCTCCAGGGGCGAGAGCGAATTTGGACAGCGGGATGAAAAGTTGGCCCGTAGTTGGCCGATAGCCGGGAGACCCCCTGCTAACGGACCCCGGCAGTCAGCACCCTGCTAATTAGAGGAAGTCGTTTCTCCACAAAGCCTTTGCTTAATTATCTCTTCCACATTCTGTGTGGTACACAGCAGTGACGTCGTTTCACTGACCTCTTTGTCTCAAGTTTTTACTGTCTGTAAACTTGCCTGTCCTGCTGGGTAAACCGTCCAGGTACGCCAAGTCTCAAATGTCGCCCTTCTGTTTTTAGCAACAAAAATCCCATTGCGCAACGATTAGCCACAGATACAGACGGGAGCTTCGAAACGTTTAGCTCAAATTGCACTCACATAATTTTTTTTTATTGCTTTGCAGTATATTCAGCAGAATGAACTTATGTCTTATGACGCGGCAGAATTTTGTCTTGTGACCCACTGCTGGATGTTAACATTCCGTCCAAACCAACTCAGGGCCGTATTCTGAAAGGTCGGTTCCCTCGAGTCTTGTAGCCAATCCAAGCCACCAATCTTGTAATATAGCAGCAGATTGGAGAAATGGGAATTTATTCAATCAGTCATTCATCTGGCAGAGCAATCCTGCGCTAACAGATGAATCGCGTTGGCTGGAAATACGAGAAGGGGCAAGGTCATTCATTTTGCGCCAAAAAGCTACACATTAGCGAAAATGGGCTTTGAGACAGCAGAAGGTCCTTTTCGCCCGCTGTGTCTGTGGTGGTTTGTCAGAGGTGGAGACGCAGTCTCCAAGGTAAGTTGGCGATAGCGCCTGCATAAGGCTGGTGAGGAAGCCCAGGCATCACGGCACTGAACGAGATCGCCCATTGTGTGTGTTTGCCCGGACAGTTAATAATAAGCCCACATATCATGCTACTTCCTCCGGGCATCTGCAGTAATTGGGTCCTTGAACACGGGCTGAAGAGGCCATAGCACCAGTCTGCTGTTGCTTTATAACTTTTCTTGCGTTAGTAACGCGCTGGGACTTTTCAAAGCAGAGCATGGTCCATCTCACCACTCGCCAGGCCTAATTAGTCATGGACTCGCTAACATATGCCTTCACAGTGGCCTCGTCCAGAATTTCATGATTAAGTTGTGTAATTAGAGTCAGCAGCTCGTGTCTGGCCTGGTACTGGGTTCTGGAGAAGAACCCTCAGCGAATTCGGACCCCAGCAAGGCAGCAGAGGAATTTCATACATGAGAAGGTCCTGCCAGGCTATGAAGTTCTTCTTTTTTTTGTTGCACCAGAGTTCCGGACAGGCAATGCTTCTCATTAGCATATGATCAATCAGCGATCGCTTGGCCTCAATGATATGTTACTTAATTCTTCAAGAAACGGGGTTTTCGCCATGGCCTGGTGTTAAAGTGAGAACGTAAACACTGCACAGTCGGAAGCAAGTGCTGTGATTGGTCATATGCTAATGAGAAATATTGTCAGTACAGAACTCTGGTGCAAAAAAAAAAAAAAATATATGGCTGCCAGGCCACATGTCAGGGCTCGTGTCCCACTCTGAAGAACTGTGGAAAACTTGTGGGGGGTGTTAGAAATCAATAAATCAAAAGCAATGAAAAGTGCAAAAAAGCTGCTGTAGTGCCTGAACATTTTACAATCTTTTATTTTTGTCGAACACCACAGCCCTACAACTCTCTTTGGCAGCTGCCTCGTCTCTGATTGAACGTCTAGAAAACTTTGTCAACTTTTTCGCGGCCCTGGCTTCCTGTAATTTGATTGGCGGCAGCAGATTTCTGATAAGGGGCCTGGTTACTATGTGGCGGGTTTTCATTTCGTCGTAATCACCTCCTAAAACTCCAGAGACCCCCCCCCCCCTCGTACCTCCATACTGATCTTCCTCGCTTAGTGGAACTAGCAGCAGTGGGTGATAATAACTTCATTCCTTGCTAATATGGAGATTTCAGAAATCTATATTTTAAGTCTGCCGCTACACCGGATCGCAGTGTTCATAGCGTCCCTGAGGCCGTTTCGCTGCCTCTGTTTGAACACTGTCGTTTTGAGTTAAGATGTTTTGCCAGCTCGCTGATGAGATTTGGGCGAAGTTGAATCGATCAAAAGTTAGGTTTGCGCTCTGGCATCGAGTCTGGAGTCGGCCGCTGGTGAACGTGGCAGGCTGCCATAACCGAGCGACTCACAGGTGGCTGTGCTGCTGCTCGCCGTCTCCGCTCGCTATCGACGGCTCCTGCTGGAGCTCACGCCCATTAATTCTCACACTTTCCCTCAGACGCGCGTCCCTGTGAGCTCGATTTCCTGAGGAGGAGGTCCTAAGCCGTTATAACAGCATCTTAAGATTTGATTGAACATTCGGAGTTGTGGAAAAAAATAAGAAAAAAATAACTTTTAAAATGATCTCTGGGGTTTCTTAATCTTTCATGCCCTGTCTTGTTCTGTGGTGCGGTAATAAGTGGGATGTCAGGATGAGAGGACTTATCAGCTCTTTGTGCCTGTCAGAGAGCAGACATATTTATTGCTAATGGCCGGAGTCACGTTGCTTTCAGATAGGTCGAGACAGTTGTGCTTCAGGAAAATACGGTTTTTGAGTATTCAGCATTTCGCCAGGGTTCGGCTGGCTTGGTCCCTAACGCACGGTGGGTTGGTGGTGAGCCACAATTAATGACGTGGTTGGCTGGCTCTATTGCTCCTCGGCCGGCTAAGTAATTCTGCTGGCTTTTCTGGTGAAACATGCAATATGGTGACTGGGTAATTATTTATTTGGCAGGGGTGATCAGTGTGTACAGTGCTTGATGAAGAGAATGTTCCGGGTATTAATCGATGCCTGCCACTTGAGTCTTTGCCGATCTTATATTGTGATTTATCCGAAGTGCTGATTGCTCATCCATTTTAAACGCATCCACTGTAGTGGTGTCACAGTACAGCATTGGAGGGGGAGTCCGTCAGATTCAGGTTTGTTCTGTATTGGCTCCTCGATGCCGAATCTCTACTTGCCACAAGGTCACTTAAGATCAGCAGAATACGCGGTACGTGCCAAATCTCCAAATAGTTCTTGCTCTCCCGTAGAATTGGCTGGATATATACATTTTTATCAACTTATGACCCCATGGGCCAGTTTTGCAGATTCAGATTCAGATTAGTCCTGCCTTAAAATCAGTTTTGCGTGGAGAATCTCGATTCAGAATGTAATTTAATCTGGAGCTTGGTGTACTCTGCCATCGTACTGCAGGCCCTCTTCACACTTTTATCAATGCTAAGAATGAGCTGTTATTCCCTCTGCCAAGGAGGTTATGTTTTTGCCTCCTTTTGTTTATTTATTTGTTTGTCAGTCTGTTAGCAGCGTATCTCAAAAACGGCTGCATTTTAACCAAACTTTGCAGGATGTTAGAGTAGCACAAGAGAAATAAGCCTGTTCCGAGCCTAGTGGCCCATCAGGCTGGTGCTTAATCGCAGTTTCCATGGCATGAATGTCATGGTTTGGCCCCCGCCGGCAGAGGACAACAAGCCGACGGGCTATGGGACCATGTACCCAAAAGACAGGTGAAGGGACCCACATGCACAGGCTGAGTAAAAATATAAAAATCTTTACTTAAAGATAAAATCAAACAGGAGAGGAGCAGCAGCAAAAACACAAACAGGGCTCAGGACCCAGAATGCAGCTGCACTGCCAAACTGGCAGTGCTTAAATATGCTTTGCTGCACCTCCACCTCAATGAGCAGCTGGTGTGGCTCGTTGAAGTGGAGGCGCAGACAGCAGGAAGGGTCAGGCACTGCAGGGCAGGACCATCACAATGAAACAACTAGGAGCATCACTACTGCCCCTGGATGGGATGCCAGTCCATCGCAGGGACTCCCCCAGCTCTTAGATAGGTTTCCCTGACTAGTTGGTGGTACCCATTTATACACCTGAGTGGAGTGAGGCTGTGTGGGAGTGAAGTGTTTTGCCAAAGAACACACCACGAAGGCCGTGGCATCGACTCAAACTCATGACCTTCTGATCCCAAGTCCAGTCTGCTTAACCGCTGCCCTACTGTGTCTGCCAAGCGTAAGAGGAACAAGTGGTTACATTTTGGCATGTCTAGATACAGGCGAAAGTTTAAATCCAGCTATGCTGGCAGAGGTCTGGGCCCTCGCAAGTCCAGCTCTAGTTCATTATCGTACTCAAAACAGTAATACTGTATACATTGTTTATTATGTTGTATGATAATTCAGTGTTAAGTGCTGTGAAAAAGTATTTGATCCCCTCCTGATTTCCTCTATTTTCATGAATTTGTCACACTTAAATTATACTAATAACTAATTTAACAAGTAACTAATTTTAACATCAGACAAAGATAACCCAAGTTAACTTAAAATGCAGTTTTTAAATTATGTTTCTATTTATTGAAGGGAAAAGGTTATCCAACCCTAACTGGCCCTATGTGAAAAAGTAATTGCCCCCGTAGTCACTAAATCAACCAATTTAATGATAATTAGGTACAATTCAATTTCACTAGATGCACACATCACTTAAATTGAACCTTGTCAGGCAATGTGAAGGAAGTAAAAAGCATCAAATGATGCCGCAATCGAAAGAAATGAGAAACAAAGTTTTTGACTTCTGTCAGTCTGAAAAGGGTTACAAAGCCATTTCTATGGCTCTGGGACTTAAGTGAACCACAGTTAGAGCCATTAACTTCAAATAGAGGAAACTTGAAACACTGATGAACCTTCCCAGGAGTGACTGACCAACTGAAATTCCTCCATCAATGACTCATCCAGAAAGTCACAAGAGAACCCAGATTAACATCTAAAGAACTGCAGGCCTCACCTGCCTCAGCTAAGGTCACTGTTCACAGTTCCACAATAAGAAATGGGCTCTTCTCACATTTGCCAAAAGCATTTCTATTAGCCCCAAAACTTTTGGGATAATACTCTGTGAATTGATGAGTCAGAAGAGGAACCCTTCGGAAGACATGGGTGCCATTAGATCTGACGTAAAGCGAAAACAGAATTCAATAATAAGAACATCATACCAAAAAGTCAAACATGGTGGTGGTTGTGTGATGTTCTGGGGCTACGTTGCTGCTTCCGGACCAGGGTAGCTCGCCATAATTGAACCATCAATTCTATGCTCTACCGGACAGTCCTGAAGGAGAATGTCTGGCCATCAGTTTCTGACCTAAAGCTCATGCGCAGTTTGGTTATACAGCAGGATAATGATCCAAAGCACACAATGTTTCAGAAGAAACAAAGGTTTTGGAGTGGTTTAGTCAAAGTCCTGGCTTTTTGTCAATTGATTTTCTGTTGCAGGATCTTAAGCAGGCAGTATATATTCGAAAAACCCTTCAATGTGGCTGAAATAAAACAATCTGAAGGGCCAACTTTCCTCCACACTGATGTGAAAAACTCATTGCTAATTACCACAAATATTTGATTGGGGTTGAGGCTGCCAAGGATGGCACAACAAGTTATAAGGTTGGGGGGGCAGTTATTTTGATATGGAAAAGCTCTTTACCTTCAATAAATGAAATGACAATTTAAAAGCTGCATTTAGAGCTTACTCATGTTGTCTTTATCCTTTATTGAAATTAGTTGGATGATCTGAAACATTAAAATACTTTTTCACACCACTGTGTTTGTTGTTGAATTATGGACTCGCCCTGTGAGAAATGGCTTCTTGCAAGGATAAATAAATGTGTACACTGTGGTTTGGCTTGTTGAAAATGAGAATCGTTGATCATAGTGATTATACATTATCAGCGTGTTCGCTGAATTAGCACTTCCCATTTGGGTGGCAGTACCACAGAGCAGGAGTTACCCCCGCCTCCTCCCCATCACCCAATAAAAAAAGTTGAACAAAAAGAGTTTGTTTAAAGATTCTGAACAGGACTGCAATTGGTGCTGGGAGGGTGGGATTTGAGAAGAGAATGGCCCCTCGGATATTTTTGCACAGAGCTTCATAGACTTTGATCGGACCACTAGATATACTTTAATTAAATCTAAATTGAGTTCCACCCCTGGCCTGTCAATAACAGCAGGCCCGTTCTTTGAGATTAAGTCTGAATTAATTGAGATGGACAAGCGCCACCGAGCCGAGGGGGTGTCAGTGAGGACAAACTGGGGATGGGAGGCTTGTGCCTGGGTGTGCAAGACTGCGCACAGGAACCCTGGGGTTTTTTAAAACCTACAGTCAGAGGAAGTAAAACAGTATTTAAATGAAGCTGTCCCGTCTGAGGAGAAGTCATCGCCGTTTCTCTTGCGCGGGACATTAAACTAAACGCGCGATCGATACCTCCTCTGCTCTCCCGTCCGACCCCCCGGTTCAATCAACGGCCCGGCTGTCGTCCTCTCTGATTGCTTTCCTGACACCGTCTTTTTAATTATGGTGACGATGATGGTGATGATGATGGGGGCGATGACCATAATGGCAGGCAGTTTTAATTTTAGATGCGTATTCTTGTGCGGAGACTGTGAGCCAGCCTTCCATTTACACGGTTGGATTTTTTTTTTTTTTCTCGGTTGGATGTTTCATGAATCACGTATTGCACTTTAAAAGATCTTTTTTTAGCTGGTTCATTTTCTTTTCGACGGTGTTGGAATGCAGTCACTTGGAGTGGAGTGAGGCACTTCAGTGTTGCGCGCGCGCACGCTCACACACGCACATTTATATGCAGGAGGCAGCCCTCTGTTCCGGTCAGTGGACCATTCAGTAAGTTGATAGCGTGTTTTAGCCCGCATTGCCGATTTTTTCTTTAAATAAGAGGTGGACCTGTGTTCTTTAAATTAGGAAATCTTGCGTACCTCGCCACAGAATCTGGCGGCCACGGCGGTCAGGCCAGTGTTACACTTCGCCATAATGCGCTTAAACTATTATGGCAGTGAAACATAATCACATTGGAGCCCCCAGTGTGAATATATCTTCCCATCTGGCAATGGGTGGGGGGAAAAAAAACCAGCAGCAACACAAAAATGGATTAAGGTTTGTTTTGTTAGTCTTGTTGGGAGTGTGTGAGATTGGCCAGCGGGCTTGTGTCAGATCTGATAAGCTCTCTCGCTGGCGTTCGCGGCCGTGTGAGGCATGAGTCGGACCCGTTACTCGCCGCGCAGGGATTTTTCCGGCTGCCGCGCGACCCCCGGGCTGACGAGATTAATGTGCGATGGAATGCGGCGGCCGAACTCCCGCCACTTTTAGCGCGGTGAAAGCGTCTTAATCAGAGGCGCGTAAATCCAAACGCAAATATTCGGCTTTCGTTTAATCGTTCTCGGCAGAGGAAAGTTTTAAGCAACCTTGCGGAGATTTGCCCGGATGCGCATTCGTCACCCAAACTGCGGCAGCTCACTTCAGGGAAGGGCTGTCGCTTTTTTTCTTATTTTTTAGGGGTGGGAGGCGGGAGAAAGGCGGGGCGCTTAAAAATGGATGGCTTCCCATTTCACTCTCAAATGGAGTACACAGGGGAAGTGTGTGGAAACGGGGCATTATTTATGTGGCCTGTGGTTTCCCACAGACAAAACCTCATTTTCTCTATCAGTGGGATAGAACGAAGGGAAAATAGACCAATTGTATCAGGACTCGCTATGGCACCTAGAGGGTAGCTGTCATTGCGTTTAAGGTCAGGTCGACAAATGGCACTCTGGCTGCTGTTCGGCCGGCGCCTATCGACGCACCCCCAGCGGGATTCCCTCCCCTACTGTCCCATCCTGTTACTCTTAGACCTGCCCCTAGGGGGCAGCCTGGTAGGGGAGCAGTGGAAATGGGAAGAATCTGTCTGAGGGTGAGTGATCTGTCATCCACTGGTCAGACCAGACATCATTCAGAGAATGATATAAATAATAGCCAAAAAAAAAAAGCCCCCATTAGACGACATTGAAAAGGCACAATGGCATAAGCACCCACTGGAAAGGACTCTGTTACTTTTAATAATTAATAACGCTGCAAAAAATAGGCACAGGGCTGCCCAATATTAGAGTCAGTGAACGAAAACTACAGAAAAAGAAATGGACGACTTTTGGAGGCAAATTAGTGGCCGAGGCTCGGCGGCTGTCCCTCAGCGTTGGGGTGTCGCTTCCGTCTCGCGCCAGCACCGCGGTGACAGACTCGCAAATCTCGAGGACTGGGGGGGTGTTCTCTAGCTCGTGTTCAGTCTGAAGAGTGCGAGTCAGCTGCCGAGACCCCACTACTGCCAGCGAGCTCACTACTGCTTCCCAGGCCTCGCCGGCTCCTCTTAAGCTAATTATCTCCATTTAAACGTCCGGCTAATTGAATAGGGGAGAGGTTGCGGCGCATTGTGATGACAAAGCTGGCCTCCGATTTCACAGATGGGTCTCCCCTAAGGCTCCCGCGCCCGTATCCACGATGCACTACTTCCTCTTCTCGTATTCTATGCTCTATGGGGCGAAAATAGTGGAAGTTTTTCCCCCAACATCCCTCAACTTCCGAACACAGACGTCCGCTGAGGCGAAGCCGGCTGGCGGACCGGACCCATGGCGAAGTCATTAGTGTCGTAATGCATGCAGATGCATGGAAATGCCCGCATGGCGCACCCCGATCCGTCTGCTCTGCTTTTCCCCGCTGAAGCGAACCTATTCCGCACCGCTGGGACCCAAATCAGATCCGCATAATTCAGATCCCTATAGGAAGTGCCAGAGCATTATTATAATGGGAGAGACGGTATTAGAATATCTGGGTCGAACCCTGGCAGATGCACAGGCGCCCCGGGACCGTCGGCGACGTCTCGTACCGCTGCCATTTAGTTTTTCTGTCCAGGTGGGTGAGATGGAGGGTAGGAGCTGAACGCAAACTGGGTGCGAGAGAGAGAGAGAGAGAGAGAGAGAGAGAGGATGTGAGAACTTAATATCTACATTGAACTTTGGTAACCCTCTGAGCACTGAAATACATAAATAAAATGATAAATCAGTCTAAATAATTATTATAAATAAATGATCTTGTGCTGTTGAAAACCTGCCATATGATGCGTTATCAACAGCTTTGATTTTGAAAAATCATCGAGCAACAATAGCTACATTTAGTGCTCTTAGGGTTAATAAAGGGATATTTTGCGGCTGATCTCTTCTCTGTCCACTCTCTCTCCCAGCAGTAAGGGCAGTGTAGGTGGCATTTTGATCAGGAATCGGTCAGTTTTATCTCTCCTGTGAGGGAGGGGGATACAGCCGTCAGCCGAGCGCCGCGTGAGCTAATTGTTAGCTTTTGTTTTTGTTATTGTCTCCTCTTCCTTTCGTACCGTTAGCGTTTTTAATGTGCTCTGCTACTCCGCTGGTGGGCCTGGTGTTTTGTGTAATCTACGGCGCCGGTTTATTAGCCTGTTCGCCACCGCTTGCCTGCGGATGGAGCGCGGGAGGCGTAGGACGACCTGGAGCTCACAGAACTCATTACCTCAGCCCTTGCGCCGTCCCCACGGTTGCGCCGGTCGGCGGTTAGCGCTGATTTATCCTGCCGAGCGCTGGGGACTGAATCCTCGCCGTTCGTCCGAGGGGACTTCAATTGCAGTTTATTCGGCTTCCCATTCTTTGTTTGTGCGTGCTTTAATTTTCATATACAGTACAGGCCACTGCCCCTGTTTGACGTGTGTGCTTCTTATAAAAGGGATATGTAACATATATATAATTTGAATTCATTACACAGTATCCACTTTATTATGTACTGAAGCAGTTTATGCTCCCGGTTCTTGTATGTTATGGCAGTGTCCTGGTTAGGATTTGAACCTGCACATTACAAGCAGAGAAATCATTATACTGCCCTGCTGCCCACATTACTGACTGATGGGTCTCAAACCCACAACCTTTGAATCACCTCTCCTGTGCTTGACTAGTTCAATGCGCATTGTTCCGTAGAGCCCGTACTGCTGTTAAATGTGTCAGATATGCTGACACTCCCGAGTTACAGAGGCAGAGGTGGATTCATTCTCTTGTGTTTACCTGGCAGATGCTTGCCTCTTCACCAGTCTTTTCTAGGACCACCTCATTCCGCACAGTAAATGATTCGGGGCTCCATAAATATTTCTTGAAATGTCATCCTTCTGATTTCAAATAGTGGGGATGCGGAGACATATTCTTGCAGTTGAAACAAAACCCCTTCTATTGCTGCGTGTGCTTGCGGTTTAGCACTTGGAAAATCCCATTCCCATGCAGTGTCTTAGTTAGGAATCAAACCTATGACCTTTAGGCAACAAACCAGTCGTGGCCCCACTGAACTACGACCAAATTTAACAACTCTTGTGGGCCTCAACCCCACAAACTTTGAATCGCACCTCCTATGACTGGCTAAAAGTCATTTGCAACCTTTGAGTTTCACCTGTGGTGCTTGACTGGAAGTCCTATGCGATATTCATTGCGCCTCAGAACCCATGGTGGGGTTGAAGGTGTCATGTAGGTCCTCAGTTATTGTTTAGCTGGTGATAATTTCCATTCCTGCACAGTACTGCACACGGTCAGTTCCATGCTCATGCATTGTAGCATTTTCAGCAGCTTGCCCAGCGACTTTTACACTGCCCTTCAGCTCAAAATAATGACTCTGGTGGGTCTCAAAACCTCAGCCTTTGCATTACATCTCCCGTGTTTCACTGGAAGTGCAGTGAACTGTCCATCACACCACAGAGCCCATACTGTGGCCAAGTGTGTCAGTAAGGTGCTGACACCATCGAGGGACAAAAGCAGAGGGAGGTTCATTCTTGGGTCTTTCAGGCAGACCAATGTCTCTTCGCCAATTTTTCCGTGGACCTTTCCTTATTACGTACTTGTAAAATCTACCCATCGTACTCCTGAATGTAATCAAAACAAAATTTGTTTTGCCCTTTACTTCAAATTAAAGATTTCTTTAAGCTGACTTTTATGCATTTATTTCACCGCCATCGTCTCTTTTAAGAATTTCCGTAAGCACTGTTGAAATGTAAGGCTTGTTTAATTCTCAGCTCAGGATAAAGCACATTACATTTGGTCTAAAGAGAGGCCAGTATCTCCTTTTCAAGAGTGTTTATTCTGGCTCTGTTCTCTCTCCCCTGTTCATCACCTCTCACCTCCCTACACCCGTGTAAGAACTGCAATTACAGGGCGAGGTTCGAGATGGCTCAGACGCTTCTTTCTCAGACTTGGCTCCACGACTGGGGGATTCTCCTGATCTAAGTGTTCGGCGCTTTTCTTTCATTATTCTTTCAAGATGTGGGCTGTGAGAAATTAATTGGTCTGCTTCAAAGAAACAAAAATAGGAGGAACGAAAATCCTAGTTTGTTTAACCACGGTTTAAATGTTTTGGCACTGAACTCGTAATGCTTGCTCCTTGAAGTTCTTACTTAAGTTGCACGCGAACGCCAATGTTTTTGTGTTGGTGTTTGTTTACTTTTTTGAAGGAGAGGTATGTTGGTTTTTATGCTGGCATGCTAGCGTGCTTTAAGTTTAGCCCTTTGTTTAAAATCCCATTTGAAGTCCAACAGACGAAAAGCTCTTGGAAATTCAATTAGGCCGGCATTCGGCTTGCAGAAAACTCCTTGGGCTGCTGTGCGTCTCGTAGCCACAGCAGTGTCTGGGAAATGAGAATTTCGGCTCAAGCCCCATACCAGCGCCTTCTTCCTCTGTGGTATTCGCAGGAAATGGGATGTGGAATGCTGTGACTCCTGGGGTTTGGTGGCTGAGGTGCCAAAGAGCGCTCCAGTGCTGGATGTTTACTATGTTAATGTATTCAAGGCGAGGGACACAGGAGGCGCTGCGCGGAGGGCGATGAGGAAGCCTGCTTGTGACACATCTGTCAGGCGCTGTGACACTTTATTGGTCGTTTTGTGCTATTTTCTGCCTCCTTGAAAGACCTCAGCAGATAACTCTTCAGACGTCCATAGATCTGCGTCTCCTGTTGGTGGCGCGGGTTTCGAAGGGTGAGGCAGAGGGGTGGGGTGGCGTAACGCAGGGTCAGCAATAACGGCTGCTGCTCACTGAGCAGTTAAAGCTCCTCCCCCTCGTGCTCCACCCTCTCGATACCGCATCCATTCCCCGTCACCACGACCCTATAGCCATTGTGAGATGCTGCTTAAAAAATGTTGAAATAACAAAGGACTAGCATTAGCGTGGGACCTCCTCGGGCGGCTACAGAGAGGGAACAGATCAGGGGCATCCCAGCGGGGCTATTTAGGGTGGTGTATGAGTGTCCTGACACGCGGCACCAGCAGAGAGCGAGCTCTATGACTTTGCCTTGCCGAGATTTTAACCTGGCTTTCCGTTATACACCAGGTGCCTCCAACCTCCTCATCCTCTGATCACAGTTCTTGAGCCGTAATGGCGGTTTTTGAGCCACGATTCGGCAAAGGTAATTTTCTCCGGCGATACCACTCAGGGATATCGCTTATAAATTGTTGCCCTAATTCACTGGCTGTTGCGTTGCAAGGCAAGAGACAGTCTTTCTAATTGCAGAGCCGAGTATGAGCGCTTATAGGTGCATTAAGGGTGCTGGAGTCTCTGTGTTCGTCTATTAGATGGTCCTCAGAGCAATGTGTTAGTGCCTGTCTGGGCAGGAGAGGTGAATAGTGGCAATGCTTTGGTGATTTTCTGCTGGGGAAAACTCTCCTGCATGACTCAAGCTCTTGAGTGGCACATTAGCCTGAGATAACAAGCCAGTTCCCAGGTGCCAAGGAGCAGGAAAGTTTGGCAGCCAATGACGTCAGGACGCTGTGACAGATCTCTCCCGCTTTGCTGCTTTTAATCTCCCCATGTCCTGCCTGAATCTGGGACCTTCTGACTTTTTGGGTGCTGGATTGGTTTCTCATAACCTGCGGCGGTAATACATTCCCTTACCGTAAAACAGTCACCGGGACGATGCGCCCGCTTCCGCGTGCTTCTGCCATCAATATGGATGAGCCTGGCTCGCAGCGAGCTCCTGTACTGCAGCGTGGAGCTGCATGGAACTCGCGGCCGGCCAAGCGCCTGCGTTAATTTATGTTTACTATGTATTTATGCTCGGAGCTCGACTTCACGGCCGTCAGATGGAGCAGCTTTAGTTTACATCTGCGACTCACTGTGTTTTTCACACTTTACTCTCATTATCTCTCACTCTCCCCCCCTTCTCTCTCCCTCCCTCCCCTTCTCTATCCCTCTTTGACTCCTGCTCTCTGTCTCTCATTCCCCTTCTCCCTCTCCCTCTCTCTCACATTCTTTCCCTCCCTGTCTCTGTCACTCCCTGTCTCTCTCACTCCCTCCTTCTCCCGCTCTCTCTCTCTTCCTCTCCATCTGCGTTTATCTTCATCATTTTCTCTTTCTCTCTTCTGTAACTTCTCTCCTCCATTTGTCATTCTTTCTCTCTCATGACCTCTATCCCTTCGTCTCTCTCTCTCCTTTTCTCAGATGTACTGTTTTTCTCCACTGTTCTTATAACTTCCCAGTGGTCGAGATTACAGTGGCTTAAAGTGGCCTGTTTACCAGTCAGTGTTGTCTGAGTGTGTGTGTGTGTGTGTGTGTGTGTGTGTGTGTGTGTGTGTGTGGGGGGGGGGGGGGGCGCGTATAAGCAGTAGGCCTCTGAATCAGCCTCGCTCGTCCCCAATCTCTGCTTCCAAATGTCGGGACGCACCGCGCCTGTCGGGTGATTCCGGGGACACATCCAGCAATTGGCTCTGGCTGTTCACTCCCTCTCTCCCTCTCTCTCTCTCTCTCTCTCTCTCTCACTCTCTCACTCTCTCTCTCTCCTCGATCCAAATCCCAGCGTGACTCAGTCAGATAGGCCTGCTGCTTTAAATAACTCATGAGTCAAACAGGAGCCGGAGGAACCGTGATTCACTCTCCGCAAGCCTGCCGATTCCCGCGCGGAACACCGCGGTCTCCCCCGTACGGGAGGGGCATGAGACCCGCCCACCGGGTCCTTATGTAAGTGGCGTCCCTCGCAGTGCCTGCAGGGACAGGGTCAGGTACTCTGAGTGCTGATCCGATCCGTCTGTTTAGCAGCTACCTGCTCAGGTCTCCAGTCCTCACTGAGCTGTAGCCCTCCGCGAGGTGACAACAGAGGAAGAACCGTCTCGGGAGTCCATACTCAACCTGATCTGCCCTGTCACAGACTCCAAATGGAGTAACCGCTTTCTGGGATAAGCTGTTCGCAGACAGAGAGCAAACAGCCAGTGAGGGCTCAGCTAGCAGGGCGATGGCCACTTAGAGCTCAGATTGAAGGCAAGTGACTAATAAGAACTCAAACAACAGGGAAATGGCTGATAATAGTGCCGCAGCCTATGAGGGCAGCTCAAAGCTTGAGAGAGCGGCCATGTTTTTCGGCTCCAAAATCAAGGGAAATGATTATAAGGCTGAATTCTTCACAGTCAGAATCAATGGGGAACAGGTGACAGTGTGGCAGGGTGGAGGGTGAGGAGGGCTGTAGGGTTCCCCCCCCCCCGTCCCCGCCCCTGCTCCCCGTATCACTCTCTCACCTACTGAAATACTGCTGAACCTCACTTTTCTGTGACCCAAATTAAATTCTCGACAACAAAATGGTGCCTAGGTGGGCTAAAGCCAGAAAGAATTTAAATCGTTTTGAATTAAAAACACAAACAAAGTTCAGCTGAACTTGAAGGAGCTATTTTGGAATATATAAACTTAACCTCCAGCTCTTTTCTGCTGAGCTGGCGAATGACAGAGTGGGGGGGTGGGGGTGAGGGGGTGGTAACATTAAGGCTGTGCATTTTAAGTGAGCATTTGCGTTTGCGTTGTTGATGCTGCAGATGATTTTTGCCATCTGTCCTCCCCGGCTGGTTATGCGTCCATTTCCTTTCCCGCTTGGTGTTGTATCAAACCCTCATAAGCATTGATGTTAAGTAGCTGTGGCAGGTAGCGAGGATATATTATATATGTAGCGTATGAGTGCACTTTTGTGCTGTAAGGATCACCAGCACCGCCTACAGGCTTTAGCAGAATTCTTCTTTTCTCCAGGGTTGCAGTTAGTTTTAATTATGACCTGCAGGAGGTGGTATAATATTGCACGGCCCACAGTATTTAGTTCAAACGGTTAGTACATTTATGCAGAGGCCTTTTTCTGCCTCTGCCATGTATATTGTACGTCTACCTTGGACTCATTATTTTCTCGTTTAAAGGGCTGTTATTCCGAGACAGCTCACTTGTCAGAGATGTGAATGAATGAATAAACCTGACAGTCTGCACCGTGTTTACATCCGTACATGGTGAACTGGGGAGGAATTACAGCCCCATATCATTGCTGAAATGTGTGAAGAACTCACTGTAAGTCAAAGGGTGAGACTGGCTTCCTCGTGACTCCGGCATGATGTCAAAGATGGCGAAGGGCGCGCGCGAGAGGAAGCTGCCTGTCGCCGGCTGATGCGTCGCTTCGTTTCGGACGAGCATTATCAGACCAGAGCAGGCAGGCGGTTTGTTATCTCTGCTCATCAGCAGATCTGGATCGTGTGGAGGTAGGCGAGCCTCTCTTTCCGTCAGGGGAAAAAAACCGGGCTGCGCCAGCCGCCCTGAGACGGAAAATTTAAAACCCTGTTCTGTTCTCGCTCTCCCACGGATATATATCCCAGCCGCAGCAAACCCCTCCAAGTGCTTGAGGAGCCCACTCAGGAGCGGGGGGATAAATTATCCGCCCGTGAGAATACCTTCCGCCGCCGAAAAAGTGCCAGCCCAGAGACAGCGCTCCGCGCACTTCTGAGAGACTGCAAGAATAATATTAAATCGGAGATGAAATTAGCGGGGGACATAATGCTCGGAGGGCAGTTGGGACGATGTGTATCATAAAAAGGCGTAAATTAATCAAAATTATACTCGCAACAGCGTCAACAAAAGAGAGTGCAGTTATTGAGCTAATCAAAGCACGCATTTAAGAAGGCTCTCTGGTGGCAGATTCGGCTCAAACGTCGGTTCTCATCGCAGCGACGCACCTCGAGGTCTCGGATAAAATCCTAGCCCGCCTCAAGCTGATGTGTAATCGGTCTAAGTGTTGCCGAGGTGAGGGCGCAGTTCTGAGAACAGGGAGTTTTCTGGATGACGTGCTTGTGCTATGCTGCCTTTCAGACTGGGGACGTCAGTGAACGGTTCGAGCCTTCGGAGGAGACATGAAATCCAGGTCCTTAATTGAACTGTGGTCTTTAAGACCCTGTACCACTTTTGAAGAGTTGCTGCCTTGATCCAGTTCCTACTAAGCTGGAGCCACACATCTGGCTCTGCAGTCATGCTTCATACCAGAAGTCCCTGCCATGCCCTCTAGGCAGCACCTCCAAAGAGTGCTCTGGTCTTCACCTTGCTGATAACCCAACTAAAAATGTTTCAAAGTGGGGCATTCCAGATTTCTGAATAAAGAGAAATTGAGGAATGTAGACTCAGAAAAATGACTTTATTGGAGTGGAGAAAATGTGTTGTTTTCATTTTTTAGCCATGATGATGTCATACACTCTCGTTTGAACCTCGGCGCATAGCCAGGCCTTCCTCAGGTAGCCAATAAAATCATTCCGCTCGAGGTCAAGAATGTGATTTTTCATCTTTTTGCTACGTCAGCAAAAACTGAGTGGGATTTTCTTCTGCACAGCTCAAATGATAAAAGACGGAAACATGCAATTCACATGCCATTCAAGCCATCACATATTAGAACTATCATCAGTGAACACGGATGTACAAGGATATATCAAACCTAAAATTAAACTAATAATAATAACAAAAAAACCCTGCAATGCGGTGTCTTTTTGCATATTATGTATGATGCAATAAGGCTGAAGTGCCACTTGTAAACTAAGGACCTGTTCAAAGAATGTATCTTGCTAGTAATGGAAATGCCTAAATTAATCTTACCCAGCCAGCATAATTAGACGTCTACAGTAGCCAGCTAGCTAGCTACAGAGCTACAGTACATGAAAAATGGGTTGCTCAATGCCACACTTTTCATGTAGCTCTGTCGCTAGCTGTCTACCGTAGATGTGAAATGAAGGTATGCACAAGCGATGTTAATGCAGTACACTTCAAGTGAGCCGGAAACACTAAAAATTAAAAAATAATAGTTATAATAATATGATAATAGTAATGGAGCTTAGCTTACGGAGAGTAGTTCATTCATCACTCCCTCTCAAGTTGAGCTGCACTTCTAAGTCCTATGTGGGACCCAATCACAAACCTGTCCACTCTTTCACATACCTCAGTCAGCTGTTCTCTGCAGTCGTGTCCCCAGCCAAACGCTGACGAGCTTCTTCAACCACCACATTTCCCACAACCACCAGCATTACATCTATAATCGATGACCGATGGACAGATGTTGCCCGATCATGGGATTCTACCGATGATCATCAGTCAGCCCCGAGTGCAGTCAGTGCTGAAGTTCAATCCAAGTTCGGTCAGTCGAGCGCTGAAACTAGTCTCTCCTGATTGAAATAATAATGAAACTGTCATAAAGTGCATGTGCCCGTGATTTGTACTCTTGTAGATAAGCAGCTATTGTGCCCCCCCCAGATATGTGGCTCAGAAGCTAACAGTCCATCAGTGAATAAAAGGGTACAGGCCTCGAAGTGTATACCGTAATGAGAAAGGCACCATGGCGACGGCTGGCGTTTGGCCTTTGACCTCTCAGCTTTGTTTCCTCTTTGTTTTAATGCGGTGGGTGGGAGAGACTCCGCCAGCCGCCATTTATCCGGAGGCTGAGCGAACAACCGCCTCTCATCAGGCTACTCGCCGCTTCCCTCTGACCGCCGGGGTCTGAAGACTCCTCCAGCTAATTTGAGGAAATGTCACTGTGCCCAAGGCGGGGTCAGTGGAGCGTGTCTGATGTGGGGGGTCGAGAGGTAGGGTCAGGGAAGAGGGGGGTACCATGGGATTTGGAAAATGAACTGACCCCCTCCCACCAGTACTGCACACCCTCATATGTATGCATCCTCATATCTGCTTGGGTAAATGATGGTCTAATTTCCTCACAGCAGAAGGAAGAAAACTTGTATCTCTCCCTTCTCCTGCCCTCTTTCCCCATCCCTCTCTCTCCATCTCGTTCGCTCGCTCAGGCGTGCCGGATTGCGACCCCGCGTAATCGCTCATGCTTTCCGAAAATAACGCAGGCGGTGGAATTAAACAGGAGCCCTAATTCTCTGATTGAGCAATGAGCGAATGCGGGGGCTTGTGCACACAGAAGACACACTTAGACTCCCTCCCTCCGTTTCTCTGGAACTGAGCACAGCCATACAGGTTATGAAAGTGTTGGGGAATAAAAGCCCCTTAATTTGTGCAGCAGGAGCCCCAGGAGTCCTCAGTCCAGTGTTTGAGCCCGAGTTATACGGCCCCGTATAGCTGTGAACTCCCACTGGAGGTCGCGTTTGCCTATTTATTTCAAGGTCCGGCTGGCCTTGTTTGACGCAACTTACTGTTTAGCTTAGAGCAACGTTTAGTTTCTCCCTCTGGGTGACTTTCTCTCCTGAGTCTAGCATGAAGTAGGGCCCTGAGGTTGTCTGAATTGGCCTTCTCCGGAGGGTACCCAATCCGGTGTGCCGTCAGGTGTGCTGTGTAACATACCGCTTTAAAAAAGCATAAAGACTCATATGAATAAATCACACTCGCTGAAGGCAGCAGAAAAATATTACGTAAAATGAAATAGCTATAAAATTCGTATCACATATTTTTAATCCCAGAGGAGAATTTTTGGCCTACTCTCACCTCACCACATCAATTGAAGGTTGAGGGTGATGTGCTGCATGTAGAATATGTAGATTTTGGAGCTCCGTGCCGTAGAAAGAAAAAGTCTATCAAGCGCTGGCCTATATAGCCTGGAAGACTGACTCCGTTACCATGACTCTGGTAGCTGTGAATCCATGGAGGACAATAATCTCAAGGCAGAGGGGTCCCAGTGCGGACGAGTCGTCGCCCCGATGTTCAAGTTGCCGAATTAATGCAAAGTTGCCTCTCGTCACGCTGTCAGAATCGCCCTGCGCTATTTTTTTAATCCTGCTTGTTCATTAGAGTTCTAAAAGAATAATTAACAAGGCTTTAAAGTGGCTTTTATGGTTCACCTGCTGTCCTCAATAACGCTTTTGTGATTGCGCAGCACAAACGGCGGCAGGCATTGATGCTAACGTCTGGCAGGGAAAAATCGCTATGAGATTAGTTTCACACATCAGAAAGAGCGATATGAATTTACCTCACTGGGCACCGCCCCTCCCCCACCCCCTGTTTGAGCCTGTTTGAGTTTGTCCTCACAGTGCTTAGCTGGACCCAGAGTATCCGATTACATTGAGGTTTACACGCACTGCCCTCCCCATACGCACAGCACTGGGATGATGGATTGATCCAGTCTCCATCTTGGTAAGGTCAGGTGAATGTTTTTAAACAGAAATGCGAATGAAATGGAATTCAGGGTGCAGAACGTTGCCGCCGTATAAGAGCGTGTAGAGAGGGCAAATGTCCGTGACTTCAGCTGGTTATACACCTTTTTAATTTGCTTGCTGCAATAATTTGTCCCACCTGTCAGAGCCTATGTTCTCGCCATCATGACGGAACCCCTGAACAACAAGCGTCGCCAAGCAAAGGAGCCAAACGCTTCTCAGACTAAACTTCTTGTCCAACTGGTTTGTCTGTCGAATAAGCCTACAGTCGTACGCCAGGCTGGACGCTGGGGTGGGTGGTGTTTCCTTCTGCTGTTGAACCTCTTGCGCACACCGCGGCTAAAACTTGAGCGGAGGCGAGGCCGCTGCATTTTAATTACTTCCTGTGTTTCGCAGAACAGTTTCCAATTAAAAGTTTGTGTGGAAATGTAAATAAAAAAGGCTCCAATCTCTTGGGTGAAGCGCGGCGTGTGACGCAATACAAAGTTGGGAGAGAATTATCATCAGACAAGCAAATACCGCCCTACCGCTGCAGTATTCGCCGGCGGAGAAGGAGGGCGTGCCGACGCTGCACCGGGGAGAGCTGGCGGGATGGCGGTATTTGCGCCGTCCCTCATCACGCTGTCTGTGCTGTTCGGGCACGCTCAGACGTGACCGCTCGCCCCCTCCCCGGCGCAACCTGGGGGGCTTATCTCACAGGAGACGCTACGCTAACGGACAAATGAACAAGCGGCGAGAGACGGTGGTGGGGGGATGTCACCAGGAGACTGAGCTTTCAGAAGCTAAAATATGTGAACAAACAGGGATCAGCACTCTGTTGACTCTGGCTAATGACTTGTGTGTATGCAGAGGCAGCCACTGTCTGTCACAGTCCGACACGCCGGAGAGGGCAGGAGTCAGCCGAGAGTGTCTGAAAGCAGCCGGAGCTCGGAGTCTTTATGGGTCAGGGGTCGCACCGAAGCACCGTCCCCATTACCCAACCTTAGAGGGCCTGAGTGTGTGTGTGTGAGATGAAGGGCCGGGTCAAGCCTAAGGTCACATGCATAATATGTCGCTCATAGAAGGAATGCTTTTAGCCAAGTGAAATAGACGGACCTGAGATGCCCCTGTTGGATCTCCTGACATGCCTATTGGTCCTTTTGGCGTGACCCGGGTTGCTGAAGTCATCAGTCCCCACCGACTGCCCCCTTTCCAGAGCTTTCACTGAGCAACGCCGAGGCGCACCGATACCCACCCATACACCACCACGAGCAGCAGTGTCAGTCCAACAGCCCACAAGACACCCGTGTCTGCGTTTTCATTACGGCAGTATTTCACCGTAATCACTATGTTGTGCCGGCTGTGGTATACCATAACTGATGTACCGGCTCTTTAAAATAGTGTTGTACCCCCGCACTGATGTACTTTACTGTGGTAGTATTGTACAAGAGTAAGAGCACGGTTCAAGTTAGAGCTGCATTATACACTGATCAGCCAAATCATTAAAACCACCAGCATAAAAATGTGTAGACCCAACTAGTTCTGTCTAAACAGCTCTGTCAGGCTGAACTCACATGGATTCCTAGACCCAGGGTTTCCCAGCAGAACATTTCACAGAGCATCATACTCCCTCCGCCAGCTTGTCTTCCTCTCACGGTATATCCTGATGCCGTTTCTTCCCTAGGTAAACAGTGCACCCATACTCACCGCATGCACATGATGTAAAAGAGGAGGAGACTCGCTTGACCAGGTGACCTACTGCTTTTGCTTCAAGGTCCAGTTTCGCTGCTCACGTGCCCATTGTGGGACTTTCAGCAGTGGACTGGGGCTAGATTAGGCTCTTAGACTGGTCTGCAGTTACAAAGCCTTTTACGCCACAGGTTACAATATGCGGTGTGTTGTGACGCATTCTTCGCTTTAGTATCATTAAAATTTTAAGCGACTTGTGCTACAGTTGCCCTTCTGTCAATTTGGACCAGACAGGATAGCCTTCATTTCCCTCATGCAGCCATGAGCCTTGTGCACTAAGCGCCCTGTCGTCAGGTCATAGTTTGTCCCTCCGTGGACCATTGTTGGTAACTACTCACCCCCGCTGACCGGGACCCCCGCAGGGCCCTCGCAGCATCAGAGATGCTCTGACCCCCCCATCTCGCCTCAATGATTTGACCTTGTGAAGGTCACTCAGGTCCACATCTGCGAGTGGTTTTAGTGTTTTTGCTCATCGGTGTATAGATCCTCACTTCTGTATAGTATGTAGGATTTACCATTGTTTCCCAAACCAGCTGAACACACCAGCTTTGCGCTGCATTCTCGATACGACTATACTCAACCATGATTATGAGACATTATACTCCCGCTTACGTTGACTGCAGTTTGTTATTAGCATTATGCTCTCGCTGCTTTTACATCCCTTTATTTTCGTGTCAAAGTTTGAATCCGGTCCTTCAGTCATAACAAAACTGCACTGTGTCCATCAGAGCGGCTCAGCCCTGGCTGTTACGGGAGAGGTTGTCAGCCTGGCTGTCAATCACAGCTGCCAGTTTCTGCTGTGCTGTCGCAGTTAATGCGCCCTCTCCTTTCGCAGAGCAAGGTCATCGCTCCACACACTCTCTCCCGCGGGGATTCGCCGGAAAACATACAGTGCAGGGCTCAGATGTAACCGCCATTCCTATCGGAACGAGCTAAAGCTAGCCCTGGACACATCGCAAGGGTCTTTCTCTTAGATGAGGCGTATCTTAGGATGGCCCGGAGGGGATCGAATTGAGCATGCCTGAGAGGCCTTTCATCAGTGCATCAGCTGTGCTGAGATCCATAGCTGAGAAGCGGATGTCTGCTGCCACGTTCATCCCCTTCCCTCCCTCCCGGAAAACCTCTTAACCCCAGTTAATGGTCTTCAGAGTCACCTCGTATGAAGACCTGTCAAGATGGCAATCTTAAACTCACAGAGGTGTCACTGCCCCTCTGAGAAATCAGGTGGGGACGTGGTATGGGGTACCTGGCTGCAGATCCCACCAGAGACTTCTGATTCTGTCTCATTTTAACAGAGGGAATATGAGAAATAGCGAGAGGCTGGCTGGGGCTTGGGAATGAAGAATATCGTTCCTCACTGCAGGTGTCTGTGAGGTGGGGGCATAAATGAGTAATCAGGATCAGGAGTTCAAGTCGTGATGAGGAAAAATAAATCAGAACAAACAGGGGGGAAAGAGAGGGAGAGAGAGAGAGATGCTGGAATTTGCTCCGGTCGTTTCTGCATGTTTAAGCTCTCTCCTTTTCAAGCGTGAAAATTCTGCATTTCCCCACCAAATGGATTATCCGAATTCTCAATATTAAAAGCGACCCAATTACGGCTGCTTTAATATCATTTGCTATTCATAAGAATAAAAAACTTGAAGCGACGAGAGGGAAAAATGGCAGAGCGGAGCGGGCCTCCCCGTCGTACATCCTGAGCGGCGCTTCGCGCGTGGGGCTAATTTGAGCGAGTCCTTGTGCGTGACAGGCGATGCCACAGTCGTCTGCGGCGCCGAGCTGCACTGGTACTTATCGTGGCCGGCTCTTTGTGCCGGGACACGGAGCAACATTTATTACTACAATGTGCTGTCAGGATAACTCCCCGTTTTAATGTTGCACGGACTTAACTGCTGACATTTATTTTTGTTTTACAAGAATGTGCCTGCCGTTGCTGCTTGCCATGCAGAATGTGAGAAATCTGAAGATTTGTAAGCACGGGGGCTTAACGGCGAGGCGCAGGACTGCGATTCGCGTCTCCGTCGAGCGGCTCGTAACGCTCCTGTTACGATAGTTTTTCCTACAGGAGTGTAAGCAGCGTTAAAAAGGCTTCAGAAATCAATGGGCAGTAATAATATGTACCTCTGGGGCAGCAGCGTTAAAATGAGGAAGATGCTGTGAACGGATCGGACGCGTTGGGTTTTTGCTCTGAGATTCTGCTCCTGTGAAACCCCGTGAGCGTCTCTCCGTGCGTTCCTAAAGTTTGTGCCCTAAAGTTTGGCCAAATGCGCAGTCTAATTCCACTGCGCCAGGTAGTGTTGTTGAGGGAACCGCAATACCGTGAGCAGCCACCGGAACGAGGAGTCCTCAGAGACTCGTGGAGGAGTGGAGAAAAGAACAGGAACAGAGGAGGAATGTATAGGAGAGAGAGGGATCAGAGCGCTGTCAGAATACATATCCTGGAGCGCTTTCCCACTTGGGAATACACATCCCCTCCCCTTCCCTCCATCCCCCTTCCCCGTTTTTCCCAATCGGCTTAATTGGCCAAGGTCACCGAGGCAGTGACTCTCGCCGCAGGAACAGCAGAAGATTCCGGGCGGATCGATGGCCGGGAGCTTCGACAGACAAACGGGGCACGGAGCGCAGCGTGCCAGCAGCAGATGCAGTCGAACTCTCGCCACAGAACGCCACCAGCGAAGACTAATGCGGAGGCGCGCGCCGGCCAACTGGCAGGAGCTGCTCCCCGAGACCAAAGTTTCTCGCAGATTTTTTCTAAAAGTGCGCAGAGAGTTTAAAGCGGGGGGGAAAAAAACCCTCGTCTGAATGGGCGGGGGAGCAGGCGGCGGGGGGGGTGGGGGGAGAGGGGCGGCGGAGGGGAGGGTGGGAGGAGGGTTTAAGAGAAGAATGGCCTTTTTGCTGTGTTTGTGGTTGCGAGACTCGATTACGCCGCCTCGCCTTTGATGACTCGCGCGTTAAAGTGCGAGGGGGTCGTACTTCAAACACGCAGGTGCTTCAAAGGCGCAGCTCGGATCCGCATTCACCTCGTCTCTCTTATCTCTCCCGGAAAGTTCCGGTGCAGCATCTCGATAAAGCGCCTCTCAGAAAGGTCTCAGGAGTTCGCTCAAACTCTGGCGATCACGCTTACCCTTCTGTTGGGCGGGTAGTCTGTACATGGTGGGAGTCCATACTCATCTTGGTTCTTGAGGTGATGGTTTGACCCATGTAACTGCTGCTACCCCAACTGTTGGGCAGAACCTCCTGAGATACCTCCCAGTGCCCCCTTCCCACTACCCAAGTCCCACTACCTCACCTCTCACTTCCTGCACCAAAGAAGGACTTAAGGGCAGTGTAAAGGTCAAGGACCTGAAATACCTTTGTTCTGCCCATGAACTGAGCCAGCTAATTTCTCTCATTGCCTCTCCCATCTGGCTGAAGATAGTGCTAATGGGGCAAATGTTGTGGGGTTAGAACACAGTTCCAGAGGACTCTTGTATGGAGAACCCAGCGTCTAAGACCTCTGCAGAGCCATTGGGGTAGAGAGAGCCATGCTCTTCACAGATGTTCACCATCGCTGTTCCAGAGGCTTGTATTTAGCAGGAGATGACTCCTTCTCTCTGAGATGACTTTTGGTACATTTGCTGTGCTGGATGAATTTTCCTCATACCTCCAGACATGGATTCACTGTGCCCATGTACTGCATATCTTCCGGCTCTTTCCCTGCCTTCATCCATAGCTACTCGCCAGTGCATCCCTACTGAATGCTAACTCCAAACTACAAAGGAATGTTCTGATCTGAACACTGTAATGCTGATAGCACAGTCTTGACCAGTATTTTGTACGCGATTGCATTCTGGGAAATGAACTTAATAAAAAAAGCCATTCCACCACTGTTACCAGGGGGTGCGCCTCTAGCTAACACATATCCTTGCTGAGCCTCCATCACCAGACGTTTGACTGAAGCCGGAACCAGCGCAAACCGTTGGTGGTGCTGAGGAATCTGGACTCTGGCTTGTGTTCACCTGTTATCCGCTGGGGCGAGAGTCGGAGGCAGTCTCTGGTTCGATCTGATCCAGCCTCTCATTATTTCATTAGCTCATTTACCCGTGACAAACAGACCATCTTCATTTGGAATCACGCAGGCCGCACTTCTAATTCACGCCTTCTCACTGACAAAACTGCAATTTCCACAGGAGAGGGAAAGCCCATCATTGGAGCATAAAAAATCACAGGGAGGGCCAGAATTTCTCCTCTTAAAGGGCACCTTGGCTCCTTGTGAGAAAAATAAAAACCCCAGGAAAGTGTTTTGGTTGGACATATTGTTCGGAGCCTTAATAAATCTGCTCAGTAAAGGCCATCTGCTAGCCTGGCACGCTCGGCACCTCCAACCGAAAGCTTTCCGTGGGCTTCATTTTCTCATGCATATTAAATCCTTTCAGGGGGACTTTTAGTAATGATTTAAATCTCCCAGTGATATTTAAACACAATAGTACAGTGAGGCTGCGATATTTTTTTATTTTCAGTGAGCAAGACACGTTAACCCTATGTGGTCTGTCTTTGGTCCCGATGAGCCATTTTCAGAACTGGGACATAAGTTCATCAGTGTGACATTCCCTATTTTCATCTCTGCAGACAAAAGACGAAAGCATCACACCTTTGGCTGCTAACGGTTTGTTTTTGACGCAGTTCTGCGAGAGATAGCGATTAGCGGGGAGGTTTTGCAGCGCTGGCTGCACTCCTCATTAAAGCGGCCGTCTCAGATCCAACCGCTTAAAGTGTGAACTCAGACGAGCCGCGAGACTCTCGTACGCTGGCAATACCGCGAAAGACCCGAAGATGTGCTGCATACTGTGATTTAGGTCATAAATAAAAAATAAATACGGGCAATATTAGATTAGCTGAAGAAAAATTACAATGTAAAATACAAGAGGAACAAACAGGCAGACAAATATAGCTCTACGTTCAGTACGTGCCATTATACATATAAATGTGAATTCATTTGAATGCATAACTCACCCGCATACAAAACTATTCTTGGATCATTACAGTAGCTCTCTTGTAATTACAATAATTTTATCCCGGGAGTTATTGTGCATGTAATGGTCTGTGCGTCCATGTATTTGGGCTGCATATACAAAGAAGTTTATTATTTTTAGTTTTGTCAAATAATTACGGTGAGTTTTTAGGCTCATTCACAGATGCACATGCAGGAACAGTGCTCCCGAACAGAATTTAAATGCCCCCTTGACCAGAAAGAAATGAGCCGTCTCATTAGAGGAGCTCGGGGCATTTCCCACGATGCTTTGCACCTGAAAATGAAAAGTTAGAGCCAGTAGAGACACAGGTAATAGGTTTGCTGCATCATCACACCCAAACGGGTGTCTGCACTGGGCGAGTGGCGTGTGGTATTTTGTTTTTAGTGTATCCATGGCGAGGCTGAGCAGACATGGCGATGGCATCCTTTTGTTCTGTTTTCCTCCCCCCCAGTCTCTCCTCATATCAGAGGCCCACATCAGGAAAGCGCCCAGCCTCCCTGCTCTTCATTTGTCTTGATTTCAGCAACATTCATTTTCTGTCTGCCGAACGGAGTCGATACTCCGCTACCCAGCGCTGCGGCTCGTTCTGTTACTGGGTGGGTGCTGGGAAGATTTGAATTTGCTTATCTGATGAAGAAATGAAATGAAATAACGTAATTTATCCCCCCGCAGCAAATGGTTGCATCTTCAATTAGAGACCAAAGAATCATTTCCATTTGGATTTTTACAATTAGCCCCCAATAATGAAGTGTTCTTGCCTCTGCTTATTTACTAAGCAACCCTGGAATTGGATTTTGTCGCTGAAAACTACCTAATTACAAAGACAAGTCCTCTGTGGCTGCGGAGGAGAGATGCGGTGCCGTCACACCCCCCCCCTCCTCCTCTCTCCCTCTGTCCTTCCTCTTCCTCCTTTCAAAGTCACTCCTCCACCCAATCAAGTCCAGCTCCTCGCTAACCTCCCACATTTCTGTCAGTCCATCGTTGTGTTCTGCGCACGTACTCTGATAAAACTAAGATTAGTGACCCATGTTCAAATGTCCGTCTCCTTAATGAATTCAAATGAGCTGGGAAATATGTATGAACAAATAATGACTTGGTCTGCCCCTCTCTCCCCTCCCCAGCTCTCCTTTCTCTCTCTCATTTCTTCTTCTCTTCCCCCCTCTCTCTCGCTCTCTTTCTGATGGATTGACCTTCAGTTGCATCCTTAGCTGATTCTCGAAAGATACTGAGGACCGCATCAGTGGCTCCATTCATTGCTCCCCCACCTTCCGAAAACAGTCCAACAGGCTCCTAATCCCTGTCCCTGTTCTTTTGAATAGAGCAACTACTTCCCCGGAAAAAAGAACTTCTACCTTCTACCTTAATAGTTGTTCGCTCAAGGAAGAGCCTGTTCACCATAAATCACCCACTGGAATATATCAGCTCAGAGGAGGGATGTTACATGCAAAGCCGGGAAACTTGGCTGAATTCTTCAAAATATGGCTCATAATGCCAATAAATCATCTTCGAATTCAAAAGCATGAATGTAAAATTCAGCGAAGGCTGATGAATTTTCTGACAGCATGCCCAAAATCCTGCTAAAGGAGTCTATGCTGAGGTAGCAGAAAGTTCATTTTTGTTTAGTGGCCTAATGATTTGGTGCTGACCGAAAACAGGGCTGCTTCGTGGCAGTTAATCCAAAAGCGAGGTGCTTAAGGCAGAGTGATAAAATCCAGGGGTCAGAAAGTAAAAGTCCTGCCAAGTTTTTCTCCCTCCCTCAGAATGAGCTGATCACTCATATTGGCTCTGTCTCCTGTCCAAAGTAAACCCAGGTGGTTGGAATAAAGTTCTGGGGAGGATTTTTACTTTCTAAACCCGGACTTTACACCCTGACCAGGCCCGGAGTGGCTAATCGGGAGGATCTGAAGGATTCCAGATGGGCCGATCGGGTTTGGGGCTGCGAGTGCCGGTGTGCAGTCATATCCAGTGGCGCAAGAAGTGGGTATGCAGTGTATGCAGTGCATAGAGGCGCTGCGCGAAGGGGGGAGCCTAAGCAATGGAATTTAAAGAGTACTGGAAGACGTGTGATTGAGTGCACAATAAAAACAGGGTATAACACATCTTATCCCCGCTCAATAAAATAATCAGCATCTCCCCTCCACCCCCCTCAACAAAACTAACTATGCAGCACCCGCTCGCAAAAGACCGCCGGTCTGAGGCATGAAATTCCAGGGCTGAAAATGAGTCCCACTCCAGCCCTGCCCCTGACTGAAGGTAAGAATATCAGTCATGCGAAGCAGTCACCATTTCCTGGTAGTTTTCCCAGGTTGCGCGACATTGCGTCTAATTCAGGCGCTGTTTGTAATTTTTTTTCCTCTTTTTTTTTTACAAATGAAAAGTAATTGTGTGTTTGTTTCCGCGTGATTGCAGTAATAGCAATTAATCCTTTGGCGTCCGCGCTTGGCAACCGCCTTGTCTGCTCTTTCCTGGAGGAAGAGCGCAGGTTTAGAACGTGGGAGAGTGTTCTTTTGGTTCGTGCTTAATTTTTAAAATAGATTCAATTTTCAATACGTCGGGGATCATTCACCCTGTGACCTCAGTGGGAACGCAGGGTGGTTTCTTTTAGGCAGTGAACAGAGCAAGGAGAGTCCGCTCTATCGAGCACTGGTTCAGTGTATCAGCCCGGGGCCTCCTGTGTGTGCGGTGGCGCGAAAATCAGGAAACAGTGTATGCTGAAAAAATACTGCATTTATGAAACCATGCAGTGGCACACAGGCGCGCAGTTTCGCCTTAAAGCATAACCTTTTTGGAAGTGTGCGCTCAAGAACGAGCCTCAGACCCTGCCCCCTTACCTCCCGCCATTACCCATAAATGGTCGATGCAAATTACCTCATGAATGTATGCATTAGGTACATTCAGTTTGTTCTTGTGTGAATCAACCAAGATTAAATGAGCCTCTCAGGACTCGAGTGGCCCAGTTCTTTTTTTTCACTGCGGACCACAAATGAACTGAGTGCTTCATGCGTGTGGAACATATGGCCCACCTATTGCATATTAGTGTAACTACACTAAATTAATCCATTATTGCACTAAACAGATTGACCACTTGGGAATCAGTTTAAAAGATTAGAAGTTAAAAAAAAGAGAAATATGGAGTTAGACCACTCTTGTTCTCTGGGGCTCAAATAAGAAAGGACATTTCGAGGCATGTCTGATACTAACCGCAATTGAGCACCAAAGCTCTTTGATGGCTACAGAAGGGAGATCTCCAACAAGAAGCAATATTTGGAGAGCCGACATTGCAATGTTCATTGAGCTACTGTGGTCAGTTTAACTGGCCACCCCATCAGCAAAAATAAAAATAAATGGCCCGACATCAGAGTGAGAAACTGTGTAATGATAGAGCCGACTACTGGTGATGATGGAGAGAGTACGGTAGGTACGCCTCCTCATGCACCGTGATAGCTGGCATGGCATAGTGGGGGGAGGTTGGGTTTTGTCAAAGAAGCATTGCCCTTGACTATATATTTGATAACCTTCCTTTAGTTGCGTGTTGCTGTATTTTTATAATTGTCTGGTGGTGCAAAGGCATACATTTTCATGTCAGAAATGGTGTCTGGAATGTTTTTCTGCAAATAAGCCCCCTTCCAAAAATTTATTTAAACATTTAATTTGTCTTGTAACTCACTCCCACATATATTAAATGGATGTTTCCTCAATGTTTTAATATGTAGCTACTTTTTAATAAATAGCGTAAGTTGATCGAGGGATGGCAATACATCTCCTCTTGACTTCATGAAAGGTTGACCAATCATAGACCAAACACTTCTTTAAATCCAAAGCACAGGTTGTTTGTTTCTTTTGAGACAGAACAAATTTCCACAGTGGTCTGGTCAGGTGAAAAAGCCCCAGACACTGTTGGCTAGGATTGGCCCTCTTCACATTTTAATAGTGATTGTCTTAAATTTAGAAAAGGCTTGCCTTAAGTTACAGCTCCTATTGCAGCTGATAATGTGTGATGTGGCCTTTTCTATTAATTTATATAATGGGACAAATTTTGGTTTTCTCAGGGAAAAATAAGTGGTTATCAAAATCCTGCAAACGCAATTGCGGATAAAAGAAAAACCAGGGGTGCCTCAGCACCGAATTTGGAAACTCCTGCTCGACGAAGTTGTCAGAAACCAGCTTAACTGCCTGTGTCTGCCCAGGTAGCACATCCTGTTCGGAGCCTGCCCTGTGGCACAGAAGGGTCAAATCCTGAGGGACGCCAGAGAGATTCAGTTGCTGGTCCTCCATTTGACAAACAGGATTCGTTTGGCTGAATGTGTCCCTCATAAACATGTTCTATAACAGCCCTTCTGCCCAGCTGGTGCTTCCTGTCTAAAGTGTGAAAATGTGTGAAATGGTTCCCCAAGTGATGCAATTCGGTTCCTCCAACTATATGGGATTAATTGTGTTGAACATAACTGATCAATTCTATTTTGCTTTTTTTGGGATTCACTTTCAGTTTTGTGCATTTTATGTCAGTTTTTATTTTGGAGTATTTACTACACCATTGATCTGTCCCAAGTAGTTAGTAACTTGAGTTTATTTTTTTGGCTTTGTTAATTAAGGTAGTCTTTTTTAAAACACAAAATCATTAATCTCCATGCGAATACATAAAAACATTTACTGCGTCTTGAGTATTTCGGCGAAGCCTCATATTTTTCCTCGCAAAATTTGACTTCTTTCTTACATCAGTTTGATTTGCACACAACTATGAGGCCGTTGACCTTCAAAGCTGTCAGCAGTGAGTCATCCTGTCTGTCCTGGTTGCACATCCTGTACGGGGCCTGCCTGTGGGACCAAAAGGTTGCTGGTTCAATTCCTGACTGGTTCCTTAAAGGCGCGTTTCCAAGGCGTCCAATTGACTTGGATTTTGTTATGATGAAACTGATGAATGCACTGGTACTTAAGCTCCAAAGAATCCAAGCATGGAGACATTTTGTACAGAATTTTCTTCATAAATATTAACCATTTTGACATCACAAAACTCCTTCCTCCTCCCATCATCATCGTCTCATTTGTTCCTCTTCACCTTCTGTCTCCTGCTCCCCTTCCCCACTCCTGCACTGTCCCCTCACATTTCTGCTCGCAGCCGTCATTATTTACTTACTTTTTCATATATTTTTTTAATTTTTATCCTTCATTTTCATACCTAATTGCCTCCAATTACCAAACATGATTGTTGCGTGAGCATTAAAATGTTTGCTCAAGAACTTTCCATTCTCCTGTCTGGTTCTCATGCTTTAAATGTCAAACTTTGGAATGAGTTAAATACGAGAGTTGCTCTCACACTGAGTCATCGCCGCTTAAACAGTGACATTAGCACAAGCTAAAGCGACTCATGCCCTGTATACGAAATTTTGCTGACAAATGGTGAGATAAATGCTTTAAGTTTTAATGCTTACACTAGCTGAAATGTGGGTGTTAGAAAGAACATTGCGTATCCTGAAGCTTCATGGAAAGAAGAGGTCTTAAACCACTTGAAGTTGTAGCTGCATACAGGTATATTTAAGGTAAAGGATCAGTGTTGGTTATGTATAGACGTCACTGCGTGGGAGCCATTTCGGCTCCATCTGCAACCTACTGACCGCGCACAAGTCATGAAAACATGAAAAAAAACAATGGTTTCCATAGCAACGTTCTGACATTATCAGCGCAGGTTGAACTGATTGAGAGACACGTGCGGGGCGATGCCGACAGTATGAGTATTCATCATTCAAACAGTCGCTGCTCGCGGAAATGCAAACATAATAATTATTTTTAAAACAGATTCACATAATCGCCCCAGGGAGAAAAATCAAAGGCCCGATGAAAGATTTAATGTGAAATAATGTTTTCAGGAGTATCAGTGTGCAGCTGGTATACGGATATTAGTTAGGTCGGGCCCCTGAAAAAGTGGTCATCCTTTAATTCATATTCACAGTGGACACATATTTCCTTCACAGCTCCATAGTTCATTTTTCATACAGCTTTTGTTGGATTGCCGATAATAGTAATACTTTGTATGAGCCCATGACTGCACAATTGTGTGTGTGTGTGTGTGTGTGTGTGTTATGGTAAGTTTGTACGTTGGATCATTCCTACTGACTACAGGACATGACACTGAATTTTTGGTGTACGTCCCTGTTCGTTTTAAGTGTCATGCTGTGTTTTTATGAGAGACTACGCATCTGTGGATACTGTTGTCTTGGCCAGAACACCGTTGTTTGAGAGATATGAATCTCATTGACAGTTATTCCTTGGAAAGCATAAAGGTTAGCAAATAAATAAAAATACTCAGTGGCCAAAAACTGAGCCATTTTATTGAATTACTTCAGCAAAGAGATGGTCATCCCTGTCAGTCTAATAGGGTTCTGGCCTACAATGACAGTAAGGATAACTGAGGCTGCTGTATTTAATTGTATAACAGGGATTTCCCTTCACTTATCTGCTCTCTCCTGCACAAAATAATATTGTGTTTCCGCACTACGCTACCCTCAGCTGTCAGGTGGCAACAATGGGAGGGATGGTCCAGTGATCTATGTAGGGCAAATACTAATTAAGAGACGGGTTAGATATGAAATGCAGACACAGTCCTGGGACTGACCTGCATTGTGTGGGTTAATTACGAGAGGATAGACGGGGTAATCAGATGCCAATTCTAACCGAAAGTCATACTTTTATTCTGTATTAAGTTTTAGAAATGAGCAGAGTTTGGCAGAGCTGAGGGCACATGAGGAGTGGGGGGGGGGGTCGCGGGGGTGTTTGGGGGGGGGGATTTAACGTTTGCTTCACTCGATCGCCGGCCAAATTAAATCGTTGGACACCGCACAAGAGAATCCCTGCCCTGCAGAGTACATGCAATTAAAATGAGTTATGGATGCCATAATGTTATGAATATTACAAAGCTTTTAATCAAAAATGCATATCTGTTGAAGCCGTTGGAATGCTCCTCTCTGCACAGGCAGACTGTTGGCATTCCCCGGTAAAATATGCATGTTCCCAGTCCAAAGACTGAAATCCTGTTCTCATTATCGCCCGTGGTCTGAACTGCAACATCTAACAAGCTGGTGTTGCTGTGTTTTCTTGTTTAAAGAAATGCCAAGTCCCAAGATGCATCAGCTATTTAAATAACAGAGTAAGCGACTGAAGAAAAAAAAAAAAACAAAATTAGCATGCATGTCTACGTCCAATTAAACCAACAGGAAACAGGACAAGGCTAATAAAACAATTAAAGGCTGGCAATCAGATTTCACACTTCATTCAGCTTAATGAAAACTCAGAGGCCATAGAATGCTTATGCGTTGGTTGATGGGGACAAGGTGAGGTGAAGTGTATAGATTACTTGTGTACGTTTCCACGTGCTGCATTTGGACTTGGCGCCCGGTCACACCTGTCCTCTTCTGCGTGTTTTCTGTGTAGAGATCTGTACTCTTTCATCACTGCGTACATTCACTCATCCTTTAGTCGTATTTATGGTTAATGAGGTTAACTCTGCTGTAACCCAGTCAGTCGCGGGCTCCTGCTCTGTCTTGGCAGTCCTGTATTTTTCTTTTTCTGAGTTATGTTCTCCCCTCCTGTAAGTCACTGCATAAGGACGTTTTTATAAGAGATGGTGATGTCGTGTAATGCCCTCTGACCTGTGGGAAGAAAAAGTAACACCAGAGCAGAGCGGAGCCCGGTTGTCGTGGGAGACGGCTCTGAAGACGTGGGGAGGTCTATGAGCGAAGGTAATTTTCTGCGATGACTCATCAGATGATCTCTAGCTCTAGCGCCGGGCTCCTGAGGTATTTGAGGCAGGACAGAAGTGGGCCTGCGCAGCGCTAGCTAAGCCAATTGTTCTTCAATTAGGATTTGCTCTTTTAAGCTGGCAGACAATAGACAGCTTTCAGATGAATCAATTTGCCTGCAGGCGTCGCATTACAGTGCGAAACGCGGCTGCGACATCGCCGTGGCTCAGGCCCCCGCCATCCGTCTCAGCCCGTCCTCCGCTGTCTGCCGCCGCTGGACGACAGAGCCGACTCGAGGATTACGGTGGCCCTGAACCAGGGTGTTTGCGGATTAGCTCATCACGGGCCAGTGAACTGATCACCAAAGAAACATAGATAACAATACTACACTACTAAAACACAGCACAGAAAATACATTTGAACTTGAATCGTTTGGCTCCGGAGTGGTTTCAGCCCTGAATCACAGCGGTAAGCCTCGATGCCTTGATGCTAGCTGCTGCTGCTGGCTCTGGGGGGGGGGGCTTATTAACCAAGGAGGCAGGGCAGGACACTCACTTAGGGATGGGTGTGGGAAAACATAGTTACCTGGAAAAATTATCACATAGAAGCCATTTTGGCTCTAACCGTATCAGCAGGATTGCCAGTAGCTTATGGCCTCCTCTCCCTTGTCAGGTTTTGCCATTAAAGTTTCATTCCTATCATTTAAAATGCATTTTCTTTACTTCGCTTGCTTGCTTTCTGGCGACTCAGGCCTTGGTTCTTTCCCATTTCCCTTGTAAAGGGTTTTGGTGACAGAATCCATGTAGAAAGCGCTTTACAAGTGAATCTTAAGTCAGTCAAATTCAGTTTCTGCACATGGTAAGCCCAGAAGGCTTGCAGAGTTGCCACCTCTGTGGGCGATAAATTAGAAATGGCTGACGGTTGAATGGGGGGCTGGAGTTTCGCTGAGAGGCCGCAGTCTGCGAAAAGAACCTTTTGACTGGTAGCATTTTAGGCCCTTCAGTCTCGGCAACCTTGTGTACAGAGCCACAATGACATTGTCAACGGTCGGCTTTCAAAAATCCGGTGCGCCATTTGTAGAATGGGGATTTTTTTTTGTGGGAACAAAGGCTGTGTCGATTGCTTGTGTCAACTGCCAGTGCTTAGTGGTGATGTAGGGCAATTTCTGAGCTGTTAGCTGGCGATTTCGCTCTCATTCGCCATGCGGCTCCATTGATTGAGGCTTCATTGTGACAGAGCAGCTCTAATCTGACCTGTAATGAAACATTTTGGCTTCTTTCAACATTATACCTGAACGCACTTGAGGACATGCAGATTTTGTCGTCGCAGTTGCTTTCAACCTGCCAACATGTGCTCGCATTTCGGTGAGCGCGATTACATTTTCTTCTGCAAATCTCCTAGACTAATGGTCTGTAAATGAAAGCAAGGGTGGGCTCATTTTAAAAAGCTGGATAAGAATGATCTGCATCATTTAAGAGCCGCACTATTTGACACCATGGACTCTATTGCTCCCACTTCAGTGTCGGTTCATTTCTGTGCGTAGGATCATGGTAATTTGTAGCACGGTAGAGTACAGTACGAGACTGGCCCAGCCACGAGTGAACACTATTATTCTTTGAAGGACTCTGAGCAAGTCAGAAACTTCCCAGCACTCTGCCGGTGCAGTTTGCTAAACCCTGAAAGTGAACTGACTTGCATTGACATCCCCACGAATCCACAGCAGAGAAAATATTCTGTCTTGCCAACAACGAAACATAGAGAAGTTTGCAGACATGGTGCACTGCACACAAAAACTGATATGTCATATTTGCTTAAACTTAAAGACATATATCATGTATTTCCACACAACTGTGTTATGTTCTCTGAACTTAGCCTATTACTCGGGGCTCAGAACATTAGAAGCCATTTCTGCACAGGGGGAAGTGGGTAGTGGAGGGTCAGAACCTTGAGTGGAAGTACTCTCAGAAGGAAGACAGAGTCATTCTCCAATCCAGTGTCTACCTTTATTCTGCCAATGCAGTGTCTGCCATAATCTTGCAGTTCAATAACTACCCTTATTCTCCCAATCCAGTGTCTGCCTTAATTCTCCCAATCCAGTGTCTGCCCTTATTCTGCCAATCCAGTGTCTGCCATAATTCCGCAATTCAATAACTACCCTAACTCTCCAAATCCAGTGTCTGTCTTTATTCTCCCAATCCAGTGTCTGCCTTTATTCTCCCAATCCAGTGTCTGCCCTTATTCTGACAATGCAGTGTCTTCCATAATCTTGCAATTCAATAACTACCCTTATTCTTCCAATCCAGTGTCTACCTTAATTCTCCCATTCCAGTGTTTGCCCTTACTCTGCCAATCCAGTGTCTGCCATAATTCTGCAATTCAATAACTACCCTTACTCTCCAAATCCAGTGTCTGCCTTTATTCTCCCAATCCAGTGCCTGTCCTCCATCCATCCATCCATCCATCCATTTTCTTCCGCTTATCCGGGGCCAGGTCGTGGGGGTCAGAGACTAAGTAGAGTAGCCCAGACGGCCCCCTCCCTAGCCACTTCCTCCAACACTACCAGGGGGATCCCAAGCCGTTCGCAGGCCGGCCGGGAGATGTAATCCCTCCAGCGTGTCCTGGGTCTGCCGCAGTGCCTCCTCCCAGTTGGACATGCCTGCAAAACCTCTAAAGGGAGGCGTCCAGGAGTAGACCCGGGCTAGATGCCCAAACCAACTCAACTGACTTCTCTCAACGCGGAGGAGCAGCGGTTCTACTCTGAGCCTCTCCTAGATGCTCCTCACCCTATCTCTAAGGGTCAGCCCAGCCACCCTGTGGAGAAAGCTCATTTCGGCCACTTGTATTCATGATCTTATTCTTACGGTCACTACCTAAAGCTCGTAACCATAGGTGAGGGTTGGAACGTAGATTAACCTGTAAGTCGAGAGCTTTGCTTTTATGCTCAGTTCCTTCACCAGAACAGACCGGTACAATGTCCGCTTCATTGCAGACGCTGCGGCGATCCATCTGTCAATCTCACGCTCCATTCTATCCTCATTCGTGAACAAGACTCCAAGATACTTGAACTCCTCAACTTGGGGTAAAAACTGACCCCTCACTCAAAGGGGACAATCCATCCTTTTCCAGGAGAGAACCATAGTCTCAGATTTGGAGGTGCTGATCCTCATTCCGTCCGCTTCACACTCAGCTGTGAACCGCTACAGTGTGCGTTGGAGGTCACAGCGTGATGATGCCAACAGGACCACATCATCTGCACACAACAGAGAAGAAATCCTGAGGCCACCAAACTGAACTCCCTCCAAACCTCGGCTGCGCCTTGATATCCTGTCCATGACAATCATGAACAGAATAAGTGAAAAGGCACACCCTTGGCGGAGTCCAACACCAACTGAAAATGAGTCCGACTCAATGCTGAAAATAGAGACACGACTCCTGCTTTGGTTGTATGGGGATCATATGGCTCGAATTAACGGCCCTAGAGCCCCATACTCCCATGGCTCCCCCCACAGGATACCTCATGGGACACTGTTATAAGCCTTCTTCAAGTCCACAAAACGCATGTAAACTGAATGGGCAAACTCCCTTAACCCCTCCAGTATCCATGCAAGGGTAAAGTTGGTCCACTGTTCCACGGCCGGAACAGAACCCGCATTGCTCCTCCTGAATCCGAGGTTTGACAATCAGGCAGAACCTCCTTTCCAGCACCGTGGCATAGACATTTTCTGGGAGGCTGAGCCTTCCTGGGTGTCTGTCCTTCTTCTCCCAATCCAGTATCCACCTTTATTCCCCCAAGGCAGTGTCTGCCTTTATTCCCCCAGTCCAGTGTCTGCCTTTATTCCCCCAATCCTGTGTCTGTCCTTATTCCCCTAATCCTGTGTCTGCTCTTATTCTCCGAATCCAGTGTCTGCCTTTACTCTCCCAATCCAATGTCTACTCTTATTCTCCCAATCCAGTATCCAACTTTATTCTCCCAATCCTGTCTGCCCTTATTCTCCCAATCCTGTGTCTGCCCTTATTCTCCTAATTCTGTGTCTGCCCTTATTCTCCCAATCCTGTGTCTGCCCTTATTCTCCCATCCTGTGTCTGCCCTTATTCTCCCAATCCTGTTGCTGCCCTTATTCTCCTAGTCCTGTGTTTGCCCTTATCCTCTTCATCCTGTGTCTGCCCTTATTCTCTTAATCCTCTGTCTGCCCTTATTCTCCCAATCCTGTCTGCCCTTATTCTCCCAATCCTGTGTCTGCCCTTATTCCCCCAATCCTGTGTCTGCCCTTATTCTCCCAATTCTGTGTCTGCCCTTATTTTCCCGTCCTGTGTCTGCCCTTATTCTCCCAATCCTGTGTCTGCCCTTATTCTCTTAATCCTGTGTCTGCCTTTATTCTCTTAATCCTGTGTCTGCCCTTATTCTCCCAATCCTGTCTGCCCTTATTCTCCCAATCCTGTGTCTGCCCTTATTCTCCTAATTCTGTGTCTGCCCTTATTCTCCCAATCCTGTGTCTGCCCTTATTCTCCCATCCTGTGTCTGCCCTTATTCTCCCAATCCTGTTGCTGCCCTTATTCTCCCAATCCTGTGTCTGCCCTTATTCTCTTAATCCTGTGTCTGCCCTTATTCTCCCAATCCTGTCTGCCCTTATTCTCCCAATCCTGTGTCTGCCCTTATTCCCCCAATCCTGTGTCTGCCCTTATTCTCCCAATTCTGTGTCTGCCCTTATTTTCCCGTCCTGTGTCTGCCCTTATTCTCCCAATCCTGTGTCTGCCCTTATTCTCTTAATCCTGTGTCTGCCCTTATTCTCTTAATCCTGTGTCTGCCCTTATTCTCCCAATCCTGTGTCTGCCCTTATTCTCCCAATGCTGTGTCTGCCCTTATTCCCCCAATCCTGTGTCTGCCCTTATTCTCCCAATTCTGTGTCTGCACTTATTCTCCCAATCCTGTGTCTGCTCTTATTTCTCAATCAAGTGTCTGCCCTTATTCTCCCAATCCTGTGTCTGCCCTTATTCTCTTAATCCTGTGTCTGCCCTTATTCTCCCAATCCTGTGTCTGCCGTTATTCTCGTAATCCTGTGTCTGCCCTTATTCTCCCAATCCTGTGTCTGCCCTTATTCTCTTAATCCTGTGTCTGCCCTTATTCTCCCTATCCTGTGTCTGCCCTTATTCTCCCAATCCTGTGTCTGCCCTTATTCTCCTAATCCTGTGTCTGCCCTTATTCTCCCAATCCTTTGTCTGCCCTTATTCTCTTAATCCTGTGTCTGCCCTTATTCTCTTAATCCTGTGTCTGCCCTTATTCTCCCAATCCTGTGTCTGCCCTTATTCTCCTAATCCTGTGCCTGCCTTATTCTCTTAATCCTGTGTCTGCCCTTGTTCTCTTAATCCTGTGTCTGCCCTTATTCTCCCTATCCTGTGTCTGCCCTTATTCTCCCAACCCTGCGTCTGCCCTTATTCTCCCAACCCTGTGTCTGCCCTTATTCTCCTAATCCTGTGTCTGCCCTTATTCTCCCAATCCTGTGTCTGCCCTTATTCTCCCAATCCTGTGTCTGCCCTTATTCTCCCAATCCTGTGTCTGCCCTCATTCTCCCAATCCTGTGTCTGCCTTTACTCTCCCAATCCAATGTCTACTCTTATTCTCCCAATCCAGTATCCAACTTTATTCTCCCAATCCTGTCTGCCCTTATTCCCTTAATCCTGTGTCTGCCCTTATTCTCCCAACCCTGTGACTGCCCTTATTCTCCCAATCCTGTGTCTGCCCTTATTCCCCAATTCTGTGTCTGCCCTTATTCTCCCAATCCTGTGTCTGCCCTTATTCTCCCAATCCTGTGTCTGCCCTTATTCTCCCAATCCTGTGTCTGCCCTTATTCCCCCAATCCTGTGTCTGCCCTTATTCTCCCAATCCTGTGTCTGCACTTATTCTCCTAATCCTGTGTCTGCCCTTATTCTCTTAATCCTGTGTCTGCTCTTATTCTCCCAATCCTGTGTCTGCCCTTATTCTCCCAATCCTGTGTCTGCCCTTATTCTCCTAATCCTGTGTCTGCCCTTATTCTCCTAATCCTGTGTCTGCCCTTGTTCTCTTAATCCTGTGTCTGCCCTTATTCTCCCTATCCTGTGTCTGCCCTTATTCTCCCAACCCTGCGTCTGCCCTTATTCTCCCAATCCTGTGTCTGCCCTTATTCCCCCAATCCTGTGTCTGCCCTTATTCCCCCAATCCTGTGTCTGCCCTTATTTTCTCAATCCTGTGTCTGCCCTTATTCTCCTAATCCTGTGTCTGCCCTTATTCTCCCAATCCTTTGTCTGCCCTTATTCTCTTAATCCTGTGTCTGCCCTTATTCTCTTAATCCTGTGTCTGCCCTTATTCTCCCAATCCTGTGTCTACCCTTATTCTCCTAATCCTGTGCCTGCCTTATTCTCTTAATCCTGTGTCTGCCCTTGTTCTCTTAATCCTGTGTCTGCCCTTATTCTCCCTATCCTGTGTCTGCCCTTATTCTCCCAACCCTGCGTCTGCCCTTATTCTCCCAATCCTGTGTCTGCCCTTATTCCCCCAATCCTGTGTCTGCCCTTATTCTCCCAATCCTGTGTCTGCCCTTATTCTCCTAATCCTGTGTCTGCCCTTATTCTCCCAATCCTGTGTCTGCCCTTATTCTCCCAATCCTGTGTCTGCCCTCATTCTCCCAATCCTGTGTCTGCCCTTATTCCCCCAATCCTGTGTCTGCCCTCATTCTCCCAATCCTGTGTCTGCACTTATTCTCCCAATCCTGTGTCTGCACTTATTCTCCTAATCCTTTGTCTGCCCTTATTCTCTTAATCCTGTGTCTGCACTTATTCTCCTAATCCTGTGTCTGCCCTTATTCTCCCAATCCTGTGTCTGCCCTTATTCTCCTAATCCTGTGTCTGCCCTTATTCTCCCAATCCTGTGTCTGCCCTTATTCCCCCAATCCTGTGTCTGCCCTCATTCTCACAATCCTGTGTCTGCCCTTATTCTCCCAATCATGTGTCTGCCCTTATTCTCCCAATCCTGTGTCGGCCCTTATTCTCCCAATCCTGTGTCTGCCCTTATTCTCCCAATCCTGTGTCTGCCCTTATTCCCTTAATCCTGTGTCTGCCCTTATTCTCCCAACCCTGTGTCTGCCCTTATTCTCCCAATCCTGTGTCTGCCCTTATTCTCCCAATCCTGTGTCTGCCCTTATTCCCCCAATCCTGTGTCTGCCCTTATTCTCCCAATCCTGTGTCTGCACTTATTCTCCTAATCCTGTGTCTGCCCTTATTCTCTTAATCCTGTGTCTGCTCTTATTCTCCCAATCCTGTGTCTGCCCTTATTCTCCCAATCCTGTGTCTGCCCTTATTCTCCCAATCCTGTGTCTGCCCTTATTCTCCCACTCCTGTGTCTGCCCTTATTCTCCCAATCCTGTGTCTGCCCTTATTCTCCCAATCCTGTGTCTGCCCTTATTCTCCCAACCCTGTGTCTGCCCTTATTCTCCCAATCCTGTGTCTGCCCTTATTCCCCCAATTCTGTGTCTCCCCTTATTCTCCCAATTCTGTGTCTGCCCTTATTCCCCCAATCCAGCATCTGCCTTTACTCTCCCAATCCATCTCTGAGAAGTCAGAGTAAGATGAAATTAGATTAAAAGACTCTTCATTCCTGCGTGAGATACCCAGCCCAAAAGCAGGCAGTGCACACTCACTGTCTAACGGAAGGCACGCATACCACCAGGCGAAATGACTGCGTTCCAGCCCTCCCCCCCCCTCCCCCCTCCCCCCGATTTTACACCGCTTGTGAATGTTTTATTTTTACCCTTCTGAAAAAAATGCGCTTGGCTCCCGTCGCTGTCTGAAACCAGCCTGCTAGCGGCGCCAATTGGGGCACAAAACACAAGAATCCAATTTTCCAACCTCTTAAATAAATGAAGTGCGTTTTTCTCCTTCAGCGTTCCGACTGCAGAGAGTTCGTTTAGCACCCGACAAGCGCCAAACCCATAGCGCTAACTATCTCCAGAAGCACCCGTGGAGGAAAGGACCGGAACGTCCAAGGCCGGGATATTTCAGTGGCTGAATCTGAATTCTCCTTGTGGCTCTTTATGCTGAAGCAAGACAAGACCTGGAAGCTTTTTTTTTTTAATCTCAAGCTAAGCTCACAATCCAGTGAGGCCCAGCACGTTTGCACACAGCAGCAACATAAACTTAGCATAGATCCCCACCCTCCTCACAATACTCCTGCATCTTACCCTCATGTGAAACCGAAATTTTGCTCACAAAAATAGAGAGTGAAAAATCTGGTTTTAATACATACATGCCTTTGAGGACTATCAATATATCGTCGACCAAAATGTCAAATATTCTCCACATTAAAAAACACAGATTGTGCACTTGATCAGTGATTTTTTTTTACAACATCCCTATGAAATCGATGCCTGACAACATCAAGTGAGGCAAGTGTGTTACGCAGTCACTGTGTGATGAGCTGGCTTCACGGTTGCGTCATGCTACTGCACAGTATGTTCGTAATTGGACACTGACACATTGTTTTGATTATGTACTCTGGCTCACTGGATTACTGAATGTAAGGTAGGAGTGAAATCTTTCAATCTTATTCTCAGGATGTTTGCAGCCGTATTGTGTGACCCCTGCTGCATTTTCGGCCAAATAGTGGAAAAACCGAAGAAGCATCAACACCCGACAGCACTACATGTGATTTCTTCAGTTGAAGCCGTTTCTTCGGGCTAAACGCATAGGTTATTAGTGCACAGCGCATTCACCCATTATCATTACTGCTGGTTATTCACTCAAGTAATTTAACATTGTGTACTTTCCTCTAGATAACGGGCACAAAATGTTCCGCATCCACAAATCGAACCCCCAGCCCTCCTACCCAGCCATTGCCTCCCAGCTCTCCCTAAATAAAAGATACATCCATTTATCCGCATAAAAACTCAGATTTTTATTCCTACATCCTTGAGTTTTCCATTCTACTGTGTACCCAGAGTTGGTGGGGTTTTTTGACAATAGCATTTGCACACGTGAAGGGTTGGAGCTGAGTTTGGAGGAAGTGTATCTTCTGTGATAGCAGTGTGAAATGTAACCCCCTTCACCACCTCCCCCCTTCCTGGTGACGAGGGCCTGTTCGCCGGGAGATAATCTGCCTCCTTTGAGCGCCTCTCTCTGGGAAGTAGCTGGAGATCTGTCGACTCAGTCCAATGGATATCCCGTCTCGTCAGGTGACTCGGCTCGCCGGCTCTTCATCGCCGCGTCTCGCCGGCTATTTCTGGCCACGTCCTCGTTCAGATGCAAAGAGGCTTGTCGGCGCCAACCCAGCGACTACCTTAGCGCCTCTCGGGCGAGTTTGCGTGACCGCGGGCCGACGTGAAAAATCCATGTTCAGCTATTGAAAGTCCATCCCTGTGTTCAGCTGCAGTGACCTGGATTTACTGCTCAGCGGGTAAATGGTGTAAATCTTAAGTAAGGAGTGAGAAACTGAATAGAGAAATGAGTTGGCTGAGTTTATGGGAAAATGACAGAACATGGCAGGACTTTTCGGTCCCCCCCCAAAAAAAAAGTTTTTTCCATTCAATCGGAAAAACATGATGCGGGCAGTCAAATTTTGTTTCTATTTTTTTGCATGTATATTTTTATGTAGAGTGTTGGTTTCTCGACCCGTTTATTTTCCAGTGCTTGACTGCGAACGACAAAGGCACAAAACTTTTTCCAGTAAACAGCTTATGTGTCCGTCCATGGGTACATTCACGCTACTCACAATGAGAATTATGCCGATAGTCACTTTTTCGATATTAAAATACTAGCTAAATGAATAAATAAATAAAAATTGATGCGGCCACAAATTCTGATGCGGGCAGGTATGATAAATTGATATAGATATTTACTTTTTTTAATGGGGCATTTCATGATGGCCCTCAGACTCTTCTTCCCTGACTGCCAGCAGAGGGCGCTAGCTGGATTGGCTTCTGCCCGAGTGGGGGACTTGTGGGAGCCGAATTGCACCGAGCCCCTCTTGAGACAGCCACACCTCTAACTCAAGAGACGCTTTGCCTCTCACAGCAGGGGGACTCGTCTGCTCTCCCAAAAATAGCGGCATCCTGTTTGAGCACGAGGAGACCCCGCCCTGCCCCGCAAGGGGTGCAGCGTTACTGCCTCTGGCTCCTAATCTGGTCCTCTCTCCCTTTAACACGCCTGTCACAGCTCTGTTCCCTGTCTCCTGCTGTCTTTCCTTTACCACTGTCTGTTCTGCCACACACCTCTATTTCACCTTTCCTTTCTCTCCCTCTCCATCCCTCCCTCCTTCCATCCCCTCCTCACCCCTTTGCATCTCTTTTTTCTCACCTGACCCCCTCTCCGAATCTGTATCTGCAGCTTTCGTCCATGTCTCCACCTCCACCTAACACTCGTCCTCGGCTCATCCTTTTCTCCCTGAGAAACGCTCTTTACCCTCCTGTTCCCTCTTTGGGTGTGTGGAGTACTTCCATCTCCGAAACGCGCAGTAACAACTGCAGGTCAGGCTGGAGCGGACATTACGGCTCTGACTGCACAGGAAATGAGGAGCCAAGATGATGCTCAGGAAGGTTCTAGTTCATTGGTCTTTTATTGAGCCTCCCTCAGTTGGAAGAATTCTGTTTATGGCAAACACATTCTCTTCCCGAATTGTCATATAATGACATTACCTGACTATCTGTCAATATATGAAGAAAAATGAGGGTTTTGGCGTCCTTATTTGATGCTTAAAGTAAGGGTTTGGATTAAGGGTTAGGGGTTAGGGGGTAGGGTTCATTTTAAACTGGTGTCTTATAAGGACACCAAAAGCCTCCTCTCTTGTTGTGTATTGACGCTTGGTCACGTAGCGTCACTATATGACGTGTCGGGATGAGACTGGGCTCTTATAGCGACTACATTGCTAAAACAACTTACCAACACCTTTATAACAAGACTAATGTTTATTCTGGCAATGTGCGGGCATATGAGCATTATACCTTGTTGCAATGTCAGAAGGGGACACGGCGACACGGTAATTTATCGTTTATCCTCTTACACTTGGATTGATATACATTCAGAGGTGATTTGCTCACATGCTAAAGCCATGATGAGACTGACACACTGTTGTCTGAGCTGTGCGTTTGCGCTGTTGCGCGTGCCGGTCGGGAAATTTAGCTCCTTCGGAACCGGCGGCGCTCTACTTTTCCCGAAGAAAGCACGTAGATCCTGATGCATGATTCAATCCCGTTTTAATTCATTCATTTATTCATGAATTTCAATGGGCACGGCGTCTCCTAACGAGAGACGGCAGGCCTGGCGTCTCCCTCCGTCTCTCCCTCTCCGTCCCTTGTTCCATTACTGGCTCTCCGCGCGCGGCGTGTTATTTGTGAAGCTGCAATAAGTCGCACTTGTCTCATCTGAGAGAGAGAAGGGAAAACAGAGCGAGTTAATCACAAACACAAACATCAGAGGCGAGAGGCGCTCCTTTGCATAAATTCCACGGCAGACTCTGCGCCGCTCGCGAAAAAAAGCTCCATCCACACAGGACTAGTTTTCCTGGTCCGTCTCCTGGGTATTCCCTGGCTTTTTTTAAACTCACTTCAGAAGGTGTAGTCCCATGCGACTGCGCGAGTCGGGAGCGTTTCCTGAAATTACCGCCGACCATTTTATGCGCCGTTTCTAAACCGTTTCTGCCCGGGAACTCCCCCGTGGGGCTTTGTATGTAGGTTCCCACTGAAGAACTCCAAGACAAACAACAGAATGTGATATTTTTTGTCCATTTCTCTGTATTTTGTATAATTTTCTCCCCACCTGGGGCCCGTTTCCCAAAATGACAGATACTGACTCACATAGTTGGGCCCATTCACTGTGAATGGATGAATGGACGAACTACGACCCATTTCCATTTTTGGGAAACAAGCCCCTGTTTTGTTACTGTTATCTGCCCTGTCATTGTCCCATTTCACATAATTTCCAGTGATTTTGGCCCGGAGTATGCATTCGGGGTGTCTAATACTGGTCATAACTGATTTTTTTTTAAACTTACAGATTGATCATGTTCAATGGAACCTTCATCACTTACTTTTCAACGACACCTTCATCACTTTCATAATGCTGTATTTTGTCAATGTTCATACTCTTACCAAAACAATGCAGAGATCACGCACTATCCACGCTCACACTCATAGTTACGGGTAATTTAGAGTCCCCAGTTAGCCTGACGTGCATGTCTTTGAGCTGTGGGAAGAAACCGGAGAGCCTGGGGTAAACTCTCAGGAACACGGTGAGAACATGCAAACTCCACACAGAGTGGTCTGAGGTCTTTTTGCAGTGAGTTAACAACAACACACACCGCGACACTGTGTGGCCCTTAATTCACTGAGAGCTGGAGTTGTTATGCATTCAGGGTGTATAATAATGGTAATAATTGGATTTTTGGATCACCGAGGGCTCAAAAGTGAGCAGTCCGCTGATAAGAGTAGCTTCCGGATGTTACCGAGGCCCTCGCAGCAGGCTGTACTCTGGGTGTACGAGGTCACTGAGCGACAGATCTCAGAATCTGCACCCCGTGGGCATCAGGAATACAGGTCCCCTGTGAGTGGAGACAGGCTGTGTACAGTCATGTCCTGCACATGCAGTCTAGAGGAGAGAGAGCAGGGGGGGCCACTGGGCTCGTGTGGGACAGGGGGGCGCAGTTCCCCCCCTGCGGCAGGACACCCTCCTGAATAATGAGGTGCGCGCAGCGGTAATGCGTTTCCCACATCTGGTATTTATGTCCTGGTCAGGTGCAGCACAGTACTGCCGGGAGGCAGAACGGAACTGTGGGTCTTGTAGTTTATGCTAATCGCTATGGAAGCAGGTTTTGATTGACAGCAGGTCCCCAGGCCTCTTATTCCCTGTGCCTCTCTGTGTAAGAATTATAGAGGTGAGCAGACCGAGATTAAAATGGCTCATTTGCTCTTATACATGTGAGGTGCGGGTTTAGACTACACTGCAAATGGGCAGACACGAGTAAGGTTTATATGTGATGTACTGTAAGTGAGGGCAGTGTGCTGTTTCTGTGTGAGGGTACATATGCCCGTGGGCGAACGGGGACACTAATATGGATTGTTTGCTTTGCTGTTCAATTGGGGGGTCTGACGCATTATACGGGCTTACGTTATTGCGTTCGTCCCATCATCGATTCATGCAGTTTTACATTTACAAGAGGAATCTGGATCACGGGGCGTCACAGAAAGGGAGAAACATGGAGCAGGGAATCCGCCCAAAAAAACCGCAGGGCGCAGGCCGCTCTCATTTGGGACAGTAAATCAGTGCTGGGATAATGAAAACCAGGTTATTGTCTGGGCTGAGTAATGACCTCGCTGTTGTGTGCAGTTACAGGGGAGTTGGAGGAGATATGCCTTAATCATTGGAGACCATCCATCAAAATACTGGTGCACACACACACACACACACACACACCCACACCCCTGCTCTAAACTTACAGATGTCACTGGCCGTACAGCCAATATCCATCCCGTCGCTTCCCTCCTGGTCTTGGTCGAACTGCCTCCCATTGCAGGATGAAGCGCACTCTCTGTCCTCTTCAGCTAAGTGCAGGGCTATTCATCCACGCTAACGGCTATCTGATGATAATTTCATTACTGCATTTGCTGTTTGATTATGGCCCTCTGAGCAGCTCTCAAAAGCCATTCTGACATGGCTGCGGTTAGCGGCGCTTGCTGATGTTTTAAAAGTGCCCTTTCTCTGGGAGGCACGTGTAAATAACGCACGGGTTCTCATCACCACCGCGACCCGGACGGTCGTCTTGGGCGGTTCTGCGCTGGCCCTGGTGCTCTTGGATCAGGGGTGGTCCGTGGTTGGTCCAATCTTTGGGGGGCCGGGGCTGAGGTGTGTGCTTGTTTTTGTTTCAACCTGCATCAACCGCTTTAGTCCAAACAGTCCCGGCAAGGGTTACCACCCTTAATTTAGGAGGGTGACTCCCTCGGTCAGCTCCCTCGCAGTCTATGCACACCTGCTGTGTTTCAAGTGCAGCCAGTTCCTCAGCTAAATGGCTGCTCAGTTGGTGGACGGCTGGCTGAATAGAAGCAGCGGTTAGGAGTTCACACACCAGAAGCTTCTGGACTTCCCGGCCTGAATCAACAAAAGGATGGACCTGTAATGAGTAGAACGGGCCAGAACACCTGACAGAGCATTCAAATCTGTTAGAAAATAATGCAACTGAGCGTGTGTGTGTGTGTGTGTGTGTGTGCATGTGTGTGTATGTGTAGGTTTGGATGCCTGTGACCCTGAGGTTGATATATGGTGATCACGGTTTTCTTCCCTTTTGTTCTCCTCTCTCCATGCTCGCCCTGGATGTCTGTGACGCTGCTGACCTCCCTCCTGTTCCCAATTCAGGTAAGGAAAAGAAACTGCAATGCACTCTGGGTCGACTCTTTCAGGAATCACCTGAGTGCCTGCTTGATGAGTTGTAAGCGACCAGGGGCTGTGCTATGTAAACAGTAAGACCTGGCGGACGTTTTCTTGCAAAACTTTTTAATTAACTTCTGCTGCTGTTATATATTTATTTTACGCGGCAACTGGCAGGAAACAGCCTTTACAGTTGCATTGTGGGAGGGCACCTGGTTGCCACGAACCCCATCTGCCTCTCCGCAAATTCGGCAATTGCCGCACGATGAAGCGGTTTTGCAGGAGAAGCAGCAGAGGCGCTCACACTCATCAGGTGCAGGGAGCTGTGAGGTGCATGATGGGAGATTTTTCCTCCTGGTTAGCGGGATGCTAAGGCAGGGGAGCTGGTGGGCGGGTGTGGGCTTGTTAGAGGGCTGTGATCTGTGGCGAGGGAGTTGGGGAGGGGGTCGGCTGAGCACCGTGTCCCCTGCTGTCTCTAGATACGCTCACGTCCCACCACCGCGAATTCTGCCTCCTCTCTGCGAGGACAGGGCCACTCCTGTCCTGAGGGGGGCGCTGCCCTGCATCCTGTTTACCTCAACAATGGCCACTATCCTGATACAGATTCATGGAGCATGAATGGCTGGGGTGCCACTTCTATCCAATAATGCCAAGAGTAGCTGCAGACAAAACCTGCCTGGGTCATTCCCTGATACAGAACTTTTTATATTTTTACAGTTTGATTCTACTGAGACTGATATTTGTAAAAAGTAAAAAGTCTCCACTTGAAATATTCAGAGGGGAGTCCTTTTCGTGTCCTTTTTCTTTTGTCACATAACATTATAGAGATTCTTAGTTTACCTTCTTGGTTAAATAATAGCTGGCTAAAATAAACAGTTTTGTTCTCATATTTGTCACATTTCAAATTCGCAGACAGACTGCATGACTAATTCACTCTATTTTATTACTCAGGGATATCCTGTCTCAGTCTCGCTGCTTTCCAGAGCCTTATTTATGTATGTTTGAAAACTGGGAAATCAGCCACATTTACTTCTCGACAGGAAAGTTGACAAGTGGCAATTTTCATATTTTTCCCTTGTTGTTTTTGCTGAAACATAGAATTATTTATTTTGCGTCCAGGTTTCCCCTGCAGTTCCTTTCATAAGCATAGCGAACATAACCGCTTCACGATGTGACTCCCTTGTGAGCATGCCCATTTGCTTGGCCTTGCGTTTGGAGTGTAGCCTGCAATTTATCTCATCATAGCATGAGAAGCCATGTCTTTTTAATCTGCCGTAGTGTTCCTCAGTGACAGGAGATAAGCTCGGGGAAAATGTCTGGATCACTGTAACAAGCGTTTATAAAATGGCATTCCATCAGCCATCTCACAGATGCATGCGTCATATGAGCAGATGCTTTCTCCTGTGTTTAGAGGTTCTTTAAATCCTTTTTAGACAACAAAAACAATAAAAATAAATAATTTTATACATACTTGTGGAACTAATTATGAACACTCACATGAGGTGAGGGGTCAAAGTGCTGTACATGTAGCAGATGAACTATTTTATTCTACAAGGCGCAGGTCGCCTGCCGTATTCAAAACAACTAACTAATGTTAACATTTGCTGAAGATGACTAGCTGGGCAATGCATTAAGATCTCCTTAACTTGCACTGTAGACAGTGCGATCCTTGCTATGTAGCTGCTGTCAGGTATCTTGTCTCAACTTCTGAGCCCAATAAATGTTGTTTCTGTGCTGCAAAATAAATTGAAGATCACCATAGCAGGGTCTATAGCTGTTATGCCCAAAAAGTGCCAGAAGTCTTATGCGACACTAACAGCTTCAAAGTCACTTGCTTTCTGCTGGATACAATAAGTGACATAGTTAATAATTCTTACGACCTCCACCCTACTCTGATGGGATTACTTTTACACCAAAGGGAATGTAATATTTACCGGAGCATCTCTGCTATTTTAGTCCTGTCCGAATTCTACATCTAGCTAACTTTTAGAGACTGCTTGCACTCTCAGAAGAATTTCACTGTCTTTGACCTGCTGCGAATGAGATAAAATGCTCTGTAAAAATAACCCCAGGTAATATTAAACCCATGCAATTCAAATTGTCATAAAATACCAGGTCACTTACTTGATTTGCAAATGCATCATCGAGGTGCTGCGATAGTCCTGAAAACTTAATCCTGTCTGAATAGGGCTTCAGGCTCCAGGACTTTTTCTGTGCTAACTCAAGTTACAGCATTTCCCTCTGATGGTACCCTAGTCTCAGCTGTAAAACTCATTATTTTAGCAAATTATTTTGATTGTCAGAAAAATAACAAAGCCTCAAGGCAAACTATTTGACGTGGGTCTGTTGTAAATAATAGCATTAAATAATAAACATGTATCGATGTTATCATGCAAACTAATATGGGTAGAAAAAGGTCTCTAAAATGACGACAGCATCCATGCTGGCTGTTTTCAAAGGAGCAGCTGCACAAACAATTATTCTAGGGCAAAAAAAAACTTATATCTGATTCTGACAACAATGCCGTGAGACGACAGCTATGAAATTACGATGGGGATTTTCGGTAGCAATTTAAAGCTCCTGCCAAAATGGAGGTACGAAATAATTTTAGCAGGACAAACCAGTGGTGATTTCTCATTAGCACAGCATTGCAGGTAGTGAAAATGTATGTAAGGTTCTCAGGTTGTGACAGATGCCTGTCTGATCTTTATGGGCCAAACTGCAGAACAGTATGGACCAAGCGTGCGTGACATCACCCTCTGATTTTCTATGGGCTTGTGTTAATGTTGGGTTTCTGCACGCTGTCGAAGGCTGCGCTGGAGACAAAATGAAACCTGGCCAAGTCTGGGCTGTCTACTGAATGCGTGCGAAACATTATCTCGGCTGTGCGGCGAAATTGGCCCGGCTTTGTGTACAAATTATTACCTAATTACGAGCGTAACACAATGAATTAACAAATCAGCAAATGGGAACGTACTTAGATAATAGAAGAAGGGGGAAAATATACTGACTTCAATTTTTTACTGTGGCCTATTGACGCCATTTACTGAGCAACATCCCGAAACGAGGAGGACAGGACATGAAGCCTGGTTTTGGCTGCTCGGTGTGTGACCTGGATGCTGAGATATAAGGCTGTACTCCACACTCACACACGCAGACATGAGAGCGCATCGGCGAGGGAGGCCAGGCACTTACGGGCGGTTCAAAAGGCATATGGAAAAAAATCAATACCTGTGAGAGGGAGGAAAACAGATGAGGTCAAACACGCCCTCAGACCTCGGTGAAAACAGTTGAGAAGCCCCACCCACCTCTCGCCTCAGCAAGGCCAGTAATTGGGTTAGGCTGTGATGCATTAAGCTCTGTCACAGGAAACCCGGATTCCATCGGAGTCCAACTCCTGGTCCTGCTGTTTCTCCACCCGGACCTGCATGGCAGATTTGACCCCATCATCGCTAACCAGAGCGACCTGGGTAAATCTTCATTATGAGTGTCTGGCTACCCCCACAGGACACGAGCAAACCGCCACATGCAGCGAAACATGCATCAGGGGGACGTTTCACTCGCAATAATGCTCATGGAGAAAGGGGAAGGGACTGCTGGTCAGTCAGTTAGAGCAGATCTCTTCCCTATACGCCTGCATCTACATGCACTGATGCGCATAAACATGCATGCCTACCTACACTGCTGCGAAAAATATTTGTCCCCTTCCCAATTTTTACTATTTTTGCAAATTTGTCAAATGTTTCAGATCTTCAAAAAAATTACCATATTTGACAGAATTATTTGAACCCCTTAGAACAAGAGTGGTCCAACTAATGTTTTTTTCATTTTTCATTTAGGACCACAATTGCCCTGAGTATTCTATTTGTTCCTGATGTGTGGAACATATAACCCGCCTACTGCAAAGTACCGCAACTACACCAAGTTAATCCATTATTGTATTTCACAGATAGATCACTAAGGAATCATTTTAAGATTAGAACTTAAAAAAGACAAATCTTGAGTTACACCACTTTTGTTCTCAGGGGCTCATTCATTGATGGAAAAAAAAGCAATCCAATCCTACCTGGACCTTATGTGAAAACGTAATTTCCCCCTTAGTTACTCAAATCAAACAGCTAAATGAATATAATTGACAACTGGGTGCAATTTTATTGGACACACCTCAGCATGATTACTGCCAGCCCTGTACAATCTAAATTTCATTTAAAAAGAACCTGCCTGGCAATGCGAAGTAGGCAGAAAGCAGCACATGATGCCGTGATCTAAAGAAATTCAAGAACAGAGGAGAAACAAAGTCATTGACATCTATCAGTTTGGAAATGGTTACAAAGCCAATTCTAAAGCTTTGGGACTCCAGTGAACCACAGTAAGAGCCATTATCAACAAATGGAGAAAACATTGGTGAACCTTCCCAGCAATGGCCAGCCTATCAAAATTCCTTCAAGAATGCAAGTATGACTCATCGAGGAGATCACAAAAAAACCCAAACTGACATCAAAAGAACTGCAGATTTCAATTGCCGCAGTTGAGGTCACAGTTCACAATTCCACAATAAGTAAGAGGCTGGGCAAAAATGGCATCCATGACGGTGCTGAAGGGTGAAAACCACTGCTGACCAAAGAGAACACGAAAGAAGACAAAAAGCTAACACAGCGTTCCACAATGTGAACATTATACCAACAAACACATCTGTGGCACTGCGATGGTCACAGGCTGCTTTGATGCATCTGGACCTGGACGACTTGCTGTAACTGATGGAGCGATGAATTCTGCTCTCGACCAGAAAATCCTGTAGAAGAATGTCTGGCCATCAGTTTGTAACCTAAAGCACAAGCAGAGTTGAGTTATGCAACAGGACAATGATCTGAGGCACACAACCAAGTCCACCTCTGAATGGCTACAATGAAACAAAATGAAGGTTTGCAGTGGCCGAGTCAAAGTCTTGACTTGAATTTGTTTTAGATGCTGTTCTTGCTTAAATACCCTCCTGTGTGGTTGAATTAAAGCAATTTTGGGAAGATAAGTGGGCCAAAATTCCTTCACAGCAATGGAGAATACTCTTTGTCAGTTATGGCAAACATTTTGTTGCAGTTGTTGCCACAAAGGGTGACACAACCAGTTATTAGGTTCAGGGCAATCATTTTTTCACATAGGTGATACAGGTTTTGAATAACTCTTTACCTTCAATCAATGAATTAATCATATAAAAGCTTTATTTTGTGTTGACTCGCAAAGCCTTTATCCTGTATTAAAATTAACTGGATGATCTGAAACAGTTTAAAATGAAAAGAAAAAATAGGAGAAATCAGGGATGGGGCAAAATACTTCTTCCACGCCACTGTACAGATGCTCCTGTACCTGCGCACCTGTACATTCAGAAGATGGCCTGGAGATCAAAATAACCTTTTTAGTAACTAAAACGATTACTACAGCTCACAGACGATACGAAGAGGTCGCAGTCTCCCATCGTCCCACCTCTGTGTTCCAGGTGGCACATTATGTGTTTTAGGTGGGGTTGCCATCCCGCTGAGACTGCAGTGGGTTGCCAATACCATGAGGGGCATTATAACATCGAAGCCATAACCGCCATCTGCTCAGAAAGGCTCATAGCTAGACCAAAGTTCAAGAGGGTGTGGAACACTCACATTGGTGTTTTCTTTTCTCTCTCTCTCTCTCTCTCTCTCTCTCTCTCGGAGCAGACTGTTTTCTCCCGCAAATTTGATTCGCATACGCTCACAGGCAAAGCAGACAGGAGTAAATATTTCCCTTCTGCCTCGGTCTTCAGCTGAGACTCTTGCATAACATCTGCCGTGCATCATTCCACATCGGCAGTGAGCGCGCGCTGTATGAGAGACTTAACTACAAGGGGATCTATGCGGTCGTTAACTCCACGGAGTCTGTCAGCCATCACTGCGTGATGCAGCCGAGAGCTAGTTTCCACTGCCCTCAACTATTCTGACGCATTTTTTGTGATTTAGCTTTTTTTTTTTTTTTTTTAGTTAAAGGCCTGAAATGCAATCGATGCTTGTAAGACGGGAGCTATGAGCCTGAGAGCTTTTTGATACCATCCGCGTAGCCTGCATGGTGTCGTTTTTTCATGTTTTATCACTATATCGTGTTTATTCATTGCGGCGCGCATTATTCTGTTACTCTGCGTGCTCTGCCGTGCCGTGTCTGGGCTGATCGCCCTTGCCTTAACATTGAACTCCACAGCGTCCCCCCCAAGGACCCCCGAGCTGTCTCTCATGTCACCTGATTGGCATCTTCTAAAGTTTCCTACTGAGGCGCAATTATTTTTTCACTCTTCACATTGCCCCTCCCTCCCCACGCGTCTCCATCATATTATCTACGTGTCCTTGTAGAATTTGGTCTTGCCGCATGGCTCAACACAAAATGCGTCAGAAAAAAAAAAATAAATAAAACTGCAAGACGTGGATCAACGTGTAAGTCACCTTACAAAGCAACCTGTACGAAATAACAAAGGCAAGGCAGGCGCCTTCGAATTCAAAGCGGCGCCGATCCGAGATGTACTAATCCGCTGATAAGCCTCCCCAACCACGGCAGGCACTTAGTTTTAAAGGTGTGCCTTCCTGCAAATCTTTTGTCTCTTCTGTGCCTTGTTTATGAAGTTTAACCTTGCTAACTTTAATAAATGTTGACTGCAAAGCGGCGGGTGAAAAAATATGTGTAAATTAGCAAAGCTAAGCGAAGCGGGGATATAACGGTGTAGATTAGAGAAGTTTTGAACAATCCTCGAACAAGCAGTTTAAAAAATGGAGCGCCAGTACAACACAGTGCAACAAAGGCAGATTGAATCTGAAAGATGAAATCCAATTTCAAAAAGCATATTGGAGAAACCATAAACGGTCTGCGCTAGAAATAAAAAGCCCACTGTTTAATTTTGTATTGTCGCGACGGATCAGCTTGCGGTCGAACTCAGTGTCGGGAGGTTGAGCTGAATGAACTACGCTTCGGACATGTAAATTCAGGGGTTTTATCTGACTCGGGTGCTTCGCGTTCTTGAGGGTGTTTTTTCTTTTTTTTTTTTTTGCTTCTGGATGGTGTCCCAATAGTTCTGTGACTGAGTGGTGAGTCTCGGGCGCCTTATCAACCCGACAAAATTGCTATATGGTGTTTTGAATCTGCAGGCAGCGTCTAGAGGATTTAAACTGCAGACATCGATTGAATAGACCACAAATTTTTCGGCAAGCACCAACTGAACAGCGTCAGATTTTTCTTCCCGCATTTTTTGCTGCTCTCCCTTTTGGGTATTCTTTCTTGCACCTGAAAGATAACATTATCTGCCGTGGCTTCCCCCTGGCGCAGAGCCGTGTGCTTGCATACAGTACACGGTAGGTGTGATTATGTTCACACATTCTCACGCAGCTAAGTTTCTGCGCAAGCGCACTAACAAGTTCACAGTATCCACGAATATGCTTGAGTCGGTTAAAAATATTGCCAACTGTAAATGTTATCAAACTTATCACATACTCAGTCGGGAGTTCATGAAGGGACACAGTCATTGTGCCCTCTAAAAAGGGTGTATGCACCATTAAATATATGGCTGATTAAAGTTAATTATGAAAAATTTCATATCTGCTGCGATATCTGTCTCTCTTGATGAGGGCGTTTTCTGAGTCAATTGCACAATGGTAATGCTTACAAATTAGTTATTTCTAACTCATATTACATTGAAAAAAAAATTGCAATTGTTTGATGAATTCAGTTTATTATTTCAAGAGGGAGATTTACAGATGCATGTGCAACTTGTTATTGCTGAAGAATTTTATTTATTTTTGATGTGAGCTTGTTTTTAAATTGTTGACAGACGCGGCCAGTGCAAATGAAATGGGGAAAACACTTAACGCATTCAAATGACTGAGAAGGGAGTGACGGTGAGTACAAAGGTGATCAGGCGCTCTAATGCAGCAGTTAAGGCCAATGACTAAGTTCACAGCGCTGACCCCACCGTTCAGAGCCGCACGCTTCTACATGGACTTTCTCAAAACCAAGAAATCAAGGAAGCCAAAGTGGCTTTGAATCACAAGCAGGGTCCATCCATTCCACCATAACTAATTTCCAAAACATATTCAAATTTGCCCGTATAGAGTTCTCGTGTCAGAGACTGGCCCAGTTTATTGACGGTAATGGTTTGCTTCCTCGTGTGGCAAATCTGGGGACTAGGGTAGGCTTTCTGAGATGAGCCTCATATAAAACTCAGTCATTCCAAATGCACATGCTTGAAGGTCCTCAAGACATCCTGGGAGCTTCTGCTGAAGTTCTATCATCTGGTATTCTATATATCAGCAACGACAAATTGAAATGGAATGTGTGCACCAGGTCTGGAGACATGCACTTAGGCTGCGATTAAATGATAAGTCTAAAATTTCTCACTAGTGGTCTTTGGTTACCATGGGAAATACATTCCTGTAATTTTCTTTAGCCCAAGGAGTCTGCCAAATGACGAAATTGTAGTCTGTAAATTGCGCCATTAAAATGTATATTGCTGGCAAGACACATTTTTTCAGAGATGAGGACGATATTTTGCCGCAAAATGTATAAAAGTAAAAAGCATAAAAGTTCCAGAATGTTCCAAATGCACCCCCCCCTCCCCCTCCCCCCCCCCTCAAAATTGCGGTGTTGCTATAAAGCAGCAAACACAGGTCATGTTCTGGGGCCAGACGGCTGCACTGATCTTATTGTGGCTCCATTGAGGCCTTGAACCAAAACCTATCAGCGTGCCTGTCACTATATGATCGGCTGAGGTACGCCTGTGAGCAAAGTGACGCCCAATTCCTCTAGCATATTACTACGAGTACAGAGTGACATATAAAACCACTATCTGATCAAATGCATGTTTAAACACACCAACACTGAAATGCAATAAAACGTCTCCCCCTGAATACACTGAAGAGTCTGAAACACCAATCACGCGAATCCCTTGTTGCCGTAACGATGGAGAAATGCCATGGGCCGCGTAATACCAGAGAGCTGCCGTCAGGATCCTCATCATTCGGCTGCTGCTGAATAAGGGATCAACTGACCTCGGCGAATCGCCAATGACAGGAAACAGTGGTGTGGAAAGGGGATCTTAACAGACGGCCATTATGCGTATGCATTATTCACTGCGTCTCCTGGGTGTCCTGTGCATTTATAACGGGTGGACCGAGAGGAGAACCAGCCAGGGCTCTGCACATGGGAATAGCCTGGGAGATTTCGGAGACTTCAGCCTCCAAACACTGGCATTGTAATGCAGTGCGCACAACACCCTATATACAGTACTGAGTGTCAGAACAGCGCTGTCCCGCAAGAGCTCGCAGCAGCCCGAAAACCGATACTCATTCTGAACAGGCTTTTGGTTTTTGATTTGAAGGCTGATTTTTGCATTTACCTGTGCCTATATTTCTCGGCATTTCAGATGACATCTTATTCCGAAACCTCAAGCGGTGACTCGCTTAACGCTAATTATTATTACCAGACACCTGGCTTGTTGTGTCGTTGGGAATGTACGATGAACCGTACAGTTATGTGGCTGCATGCCTTTGTTTTATGTTCTACCTGAATTTTATGCGGCTCTTTCATAGATTTGTTGACACTTGCCACTTCCGTTCGTGACTTTGTTGACTTCGAAAGCTGTTTTACCACTCCAATGTATGTTGGGACCCGCAGAGTCGTGTGTGTGTGTGTGTGTGTGTGTGTGTGTGTGTGCGTGTGCGCGTGTGTGCGCGCGTGTGTGGGGGGACGCGCGCTCTGTGGAAGCAGCGGACAGGAGACATAGGCTCTGTACTGGGCCTGCAGTTCCTGTGCCTTTTTAATGGAGGCAGGAAGGGAACTGCTCTCTCCTGAGGGAGAAGCCGGAGAAAAACCTAAATAAAACAGCGAACGCTTGGGAGAGCTGACGGGAAAGTGTCGCGGAGAGTGACTGAGAGGGAAACGGGGAGGGAGGGAGAGAGAGAGGGAGAGGGGCTGCAAACAGCGTGAAAATGAACTGATTAAAAAAAACAGGCAGTGAGAGAAGGGTCACGAAAGAAGGAAAAATCGGTAGACGGGGGTGGGGATTTCTTAACAGGACAATTTGCCTCCCCTGGCGACCTTTGGATGCAGTGAAACAAGGGGGTCTATGGTCCCATACCCATCCAGCAGCTCCAAAAAAAGCCCTCACCCCCTCGTGAGGGCAACCCGTGGTGTGGAGCCCACTCACATGCAACACAGTCGTACCCCCTGCAACAGCGCTAAATCTCTCCCATGACTAAATTCGTCGATATTAGCCTTCGGAACCCCACGGCACCGCTATGGCTAATGTGCATTATGTTAGCGGAAGTGTCGCATTGTCGCGCATCCTTCTGCGAAGCGAACGCTGACGGTCTCCTCCTAATGCAGCAGGAGGTGGACTACCCGACACCGCCCGCCCCTCCCCCTGGCTGCGTACCCCGGGCGTCTCACGCCCCGCGGCTGGGCACTGGAGGGAGAGGCTGATAGTGCGGGGAGTTAATGGCCCAGCCAGGCTCCGGGGCCCAGCCCGCGCTGCCTCTCCCAAAGCCCCGCCGCGCATTTCCCGCTCTCCCTCCGCCTCCCCGCGCGCTAACCGCTAGGGACCGCTGTGAGCACTACGCCGCGAAAGGAAATGAGCGAGGGAGGGCGGGGGCGCAGCTATCATATTGCATGCGGTCCCATCGGAATGCTAAATAAATGACTCGGCAAACAAACAAGCCCCCTTTCTGAAGGGGGCGGATAAAACAAATAAAGGAAGGTTTTCTTTAGCGTAAGCTTCACGCTTGGCCGCTATCTGTAGGATGTGCACAATAGCAGTCTTTCTCTCTCCGGTCCCCCCTCTCTCTCTCCCTCACAATTTTCCTCTCTCTACCCCTCTTCCTCCATTCATCTGGTTTCATCTCTCCTTTCCGATTCTCTCGCGGCTTTGTGATTACGGCGGCCACAATCTCCAGAACAGGCAGCCGGAGCGAGGGAGGCTTATGCGGCGAGCAGATAAAGCGGAACACGGTCTGGTAGAAGACGGCGAGGACGGGAAAAAAAAGTCTCTAATTACAAATCCGAGTGACACCCCGTTAACTTCGCCCGCCGCCGCAGCTGAAAGATGAGCCGACAGGTTCCCCCCGTCTGTTAGAAGATCGCGCTGCAGTTCGGGTCTTGGCGGCTGCCGCCGGTGTTTTGACGGACTGCCGCCGCTTGCTCTGGAATTAGTCGTATTATTACCGTTCTGTCATTTCCTGTTGTTTTATGGCGCGCTGCTGGTCTAACAGCATCCACAAATTGCACACCTTGCTGCTGTCCTGCCTTCGCTGAGGGGCGGGGAGAGGGAATTAACGAACCTCTCCCAGCTCTGAGACGGCGCTAAGGTGCTAGCATGCTAACGCACGCTTCTTAGGTGATTGCTCAGCCTGGGCACGCCCATGTGGACAATGTGCTGTACGCAAACATCCTTCGGTCTCCTGCCACACGCAGCCTGGGCGTTACCCTGATTTCCAGAAACATTTAATGTCACCTCTGCATGACCCATATGGCAAAGGAAAACACTTTCCTTGAGGTTCATCTTGCGAAGCATTGATTAGATTATTTGTGGTTACCACGACCAGTCAGTTGAAGTAATGGCAGAATATGTAAGGGCTGCCCTTGATGAATGATGTTGTAAGAGTGGTTAGGTGAAGTAATGGTAGAATATGTAAGGGCTGCCCTTGATGAATGATGTTGTAAGAGTGGTTAGGCGAAGTAATGGCAGAATATGTTGGGGCTTACCTTGATGAATGATGTTGTAAGAGTAGTCAGGTGAAGTAATGGCAGAATATGTAAGGGCTGCCCTTGATGAAAGATGCTGTAAGAGTGGTTAGGTGAAGTAATGGCAGAATATGTTAGGGCTTACCTTGATGAATGATGTTGTAAGAGTAGTCAGGTGAAGTAATGGCAGAATATGTAAGGGCTGCCCTTGATGAAAGATGCTGTAAGAGTGGTTAGGTGAAGTAATGGCAGAATATGTTAGGGCTTACCTTGATGAATGATGTTGTAAGAGTAGTCAGGTGAAGTAATGGCAGAATATGTAAGGGCTGCCCTTGATGAATGATTTTGTAAGAGAGGTTAGGTGAAGTAATGGCAGAATATGTAAGGGCTTACCTTGATGAATGATGTTGTAAGAGTAGTTAGGTGAAGTAATGGCAGAATATGTTTGGGCTTACCTTGATGAATGATGTTGTAAGAGTAGTTAGGTGAAGTAATGGCAGAATATGTAAGGGCTGCCCTTGATGAATGATGTTGTAAGAGTAGTTAGGTGAAGTAATGGCAGAATATGTAAGGGCTGCCCTTGATGAATGATGTTGTAAGAGTGGTTAGGTGAAGTAATGGCAGAATTTGTAAGGGCTTACCTTGATGAATGATGTTGTAAGAGTAGTTAGGTGAAGTAATGGCAGAATATGTAAGGGCTGCCCTTTATGAATGATGTTGTAAGAGTAGTTAAGTGAAGTAATGGCAGAATATGTAAGGGCTGCCCTTGATGAATGATGTTGTAAGAGTGGTTAGGTGAAGTAATGGCAGAATATGTAAGGGCTGCCCTTGATGAATGATGTTGTAAGACTGGTTAGGTGAAGTAATGGCAGAATATGTACGGGCTTCCCTTGATGAATGATGTTGTAAGTGTGGTTAGCTAAAGTAATGGCAGAATATGTAAGGGCTTACCTTGATGAATGATGTTGTAAGAGTAGTTAGGTGAAGTAATGGCAGAATTTGTAAGGGCTTACCTTGATGAATGATGTTGTAAGAGTGGTTAGGTGAAGTAATGGCAGAATATTTAAGGGCTGCCCTTGTTGAATGATGTTGTAAGAGTGGTTAGGTGAAGTAATGGCAGAATATGGCAGAATGTGCAAGGGCTGCCCTTGATGAATGATGTTGTGAGAGTGGTTAGCTAGGCACAGATGAATGGGTGAGGACTGAGTCTGTCGGAGGAAAGTTCTGGCGATATTTCTCTGGCCCATAACTCTCATCCTGCATGTGCACAAGCCTGCGTCGAAGGTTGGGGAGGAAACACTGCGCCTCCTCTCCTCACCGTGCCTCCTCTGGTTTATCTCTCCTCTCCTGTTCCTACAATCTCCTGCGCCTCTCCTTTGCTCACATCTCCTCTCCCTCTATATCGCTCCATCTCATTTTTCAGTCCTCTCATCCTGACGTTCTTCCACCTTCCCTATCCTTCTCTACTCCCGTTTATGTTTGGAATTGGAGAATATCTCTCCCTCCCTCCCTCACTCTCTCCTACTCCTGCTCTCCCTCCATCCCTGTCACTTTCTCTCCCCCTCATTGCTCTCTTACCTCCTTTTCTTTTAATTTCCGTCACTCTTTTTCTCCTTTCTAACTCCCTCTCCCTACCCCCATCTTCCTCTGCACTTATGTCGCTCTCTCCTCCCCTTTTCTCTTTTCATTTCTCTCTCTCTTTCTATCTCTCTCTCACACACACACACACACACACTCTCTCGCTCTCTCTCTCCCTTTCTCTGCTGCATGTCCAAACTGTAAAATTGATATTTTCTCTCCAGGCTGCTTCATATGAGCACACAGGCCTTGTTTGGATTCCCCTCTCACCTTCAAAGGGTCCCGTGAGTCTCGGCCCCTCAGGAGCTGGGGGCCCACAGGGGGGCAGTCTTGGACTCCTGAGATGACACAGCAGGGAATACAAGCAGACAAACTAATCAAGTTCCTCAGGGAGTGTGTGTGTGTGTGTGTGTGTGTGTTTCTGCATGTGTGTGTGGATGCGTGTCTGTGTGTGAGCCGACGTGTGTGTGTCTATAGAGACAGATGACAGCAGCTCTCTCCTTCCATCCCCTCTCTCTCTCTTCTCTCAAACTCCCTCCATCTTTCCCTGTGCCTCTGAAGTCTTCCCCAGGCTTAATGGAGTGTGGCCATGGGGTCTTGGCAGAGCCTAATGAGGTATCCATCAGTGAGACACTGCCATGTCAATAGCCCTGTCTTATTTAAAGGGGGGGCTGCCTGAGTGGATGGGGCGGGGGGTGCAGGTAATTAGGCGGGGAGGGAGTGCGGTCAGCCTCGAGGTGCTCTGCGGTCACAGGTGCCCAACTGGCACCAACCGTGCCCTCGGAAATCGAAAAGAGGGGCGCGACCTCAGCCAGGCCCAAGCAGCTGCTGTAGAATTTTCTGTGCAGCACAGAAATTGTGTCACATGACCAGTACAATTCACTGCACAATCTGCCATGAAGTGGACCCCCCCTTTTTTTATCCTGGGTTTGAATATCTCTCTCATCGTGACTTCCTTCGCTTAAAGTTAATTATCTTCTGGATTCTGTATCTCAAGCTATCATAGTCACTTGAAGTAATCTGATTGGTTGGCCTATTCTACTTTTGTAAAGCATTGGGCTGCAATGCCAGCCCTGGGTGGCTCTTCCATATATAGATGCTCTTGCATGAGTGGGTGTGTCGTATGAAAGTTATGAAAGGAGTTGATTAAATTTTGCATTTGTCGCAAGCTTTAGAGAGCAAAAAACCCTGAATTTACTTAATGAGTTTTGTAAGTTTCATATGATATGACCAAGATTAGGTTTATCACATTACGGAAGCATGTTATTTAATAGAAAACAAAAGAAATTGTGCCTTAATGCAAATAATCATTATGTTAGACTGAGCTAACTCCATCACTCCATCATCAGTCAACTGAGTTTTATTTATTGTATTATATATAATATATTATTTATTTTATTTAACCAACGTTACCCTTGGTATTCAGTTTGGCTTAATGTTAAGACGCAACTGGGAGCGATCCCCCCCCATGGTCTCAGCCAATTAAATTTTCAAAAAAGTGACCTAGGGTAGTATCAAAAAATATGTCATGGGAAAAGTTCTGCCGCTATGTGATAAAGCTTCATAAGTGATAGGGAAGAACAACATTTGTATGGCAGAGTACAGTGAAACTTTGATGAATGCAGATGGTCCTTCCTCAGTTCTCATTATAAAAGAGGCCATAAGGATTAAAGGTAAGATGTAATTACAATAGTATTAAACATTCATCTAAAAGCAGCTGATCATTTCCCCCCATCCTCCCCGCTAAGGCGTTTCATTTGAACATGCAGGCTTAGGGGGATAGAGGCGGTAACTATTTTAGCTGCTTATTCCTCGCGGTGGCCGTGTGTGCCTGAGTCTATGATTGTGCGTTGTGCGCGTGCTTTTCGGCAGAAAGGGGTATCGCTGGGTCTCCCGCTTCTTAGTTGTATAGGCTGCATAATAGACTAGGATGCAGTAAATGAAGTATCACATGAAATTACACATTCCATTAATTATTAATCACAATTGATCCTGCAAGGAAATTTTGGAGTGGGGAAAACGCATTTCAGAGAAAACGCTTCCGGTTAAATTTGGCTGGTATTCTGCCTTTTATTGCTGAGTGAAGCAATATAGTGTGAAAGCGGGAGTTCCCTTAAGTTAGCTCAGTCATGATTTTTTTTCTCTTTTTTTTCCCTCACCGGTTTCTCCCCCTCTATGAACAGTTACCCCCACCTCAAAGGCAACACATCCACTGATAACAGCCCTAGTGTTTTTAAATTTATTCATTAAACTCCGAGCCCTTCTTTTATGAAACATAATTAAAATATGGTAATGACAGGGAGATGAATGTGAAAACCGTGTTTGACTGGGTTTCGCTGAGCCTTTACAAAGCATGTCAGACACTGATAGAGCAAAATGCACGCCCCGACAGACTGATAGAATGCCAAATCATTTCGAGCCGAAATACAAAGCGCAAACGAGCTTGAGAACACGCGACGCATCTGCAAACAGCGCGTTCATTAGGAGGCAATAATTCACGGGGACACAATACAAAACACAAAGCAAGACTGTCAGACTAAGCTTGGATTACTCATTTTAAGTTTTCCTCCAAAAATAAATACACGCCCAGTCTTACCCTGTGTTCCCGCTGTTCTGCTTGCACAGTCGTCGGCCTAGTCCTCAAACTGCGCTTGGAATTTCACATATTTATGCAGTGACTCCGCTATTGTCATAAGTGGTTGTCTCTTTCTCACAAAACCACGCTTGCTTGGGACAGGTTTATACTGACCTGATTTGATTTTAATGTTTCGGTGCATCTTTCTGAGAGTTAGAAGAGCGCATGGAAAGACAAGGTTTGAGCAGTACATTTCCGTCCATGAAAAGGTGCCCGACTCGAGTCCTGAATACTAAGATAATCTATACTGGGATCACTCTCTTTCCTTCCTCTAGGTTTATCTGTGATTAATCTGTGGTGTTTGAATAGCTAGAGGACAGGTCGAGAAATCTGTGCCGAGTAGGCTCCACATCGACTGTTGCGAAATTGCCGTATATAACCTCCCGGGTTTAAGGAATTAGTGCGCAACGCAACAGATGACAATATGCAACTTTTGTATTTAAAGACAGTCGCCTCAAAAATAGCTGGGGTAATCCTTGTAAATATTGACATAATCCTTAAACATGGATTATATCTGGGGATTATGTCATATTTACATTTTTGCTGAAGGCATTAGTTTGAAAATTATACATTTTTCAGGCTTTTGTAAACAGCTGTCTGTTCATCTGGCATTTGGTCCAGACACAAGCACACATACATACACACTCATGCGTACATACACGGACACATGGGCTCGCCACGCACACACAAACACACACACAGGCTCACACACACTCAAACATGGGCTCGCACAGGCTCACACACAAACACACATACACAGTCACTCGCAGAACAGTACGGGCTAGGCAGTGGAGTGGGTTAGGGTGGAGGAATGTGCTTCCATGTGGCTCTACACTGGATAGGGTCTGAAGCCTAGGGCAGTCCCACCTGCTTTGCATTTCATAGGGAGCAATGGGGCTCTGCCCCCCTTATCGAGAGAGAGAGTGAGAGAGGGAGAGAAATTAAGAGAGAGGGAATATGTGAGAGAGATTCAGACAGAAAGATGCCCAGAGACAGAAGAAGACAGTTTTTCATTTGTTACTGTTTTCACCTTTTTATGTCACCTGTTCCTCTAATCATCCAATAAGTGTTGGCAGTAGAAATGAAGAAATTTCACGTTATGCTTGTAAAACATACTGAATTAAATTGACACACAGAGGACTCTTCAGAGGACAGAGGGAGAGAAATGTTGTTGTGTGTGTATATTTATGCACAGGAGCATTTTTATTATGTGACCTTTATAGAATGACTGTGTCCGTATTGGCAATTAAGCATATTGTTAAGTGAGATCGAGATTTTGGTTTCAGTATGCTGATGACATCTATATCTCAGTATATTTCAGTATACCAAGACTATATGGTGGAATTGCACTGTATGCGTTGGATTTTGTTAAGGTAACATTTGCTAGGTGCTGGCTGTGGGATTGTTTGAGGACGGCATCGCTGACCTTATAGTTCTCTTTCTTCAGTGATTCGGACACGCCGGATTCGCTTTCCGTAAAATATGCATTCTTGGGAAACGCAGTTTCTGTGCTGAACAAGAGCGAAGCGCGGCTCGTCTGTGCAATTCCAAGGGAAAATTCAGGCGGGAATATCTGTAGTTTTGCTAAGCGGGAGATGAAGGAGAAAGCCGTCCCCTCCCTGTCTCTGTTCAACTCAGTTACGCAGTTCGGCCTGCATGGCCTGAAACGAGAGAGAAGTAACCCCGTCCTGATTCAGCTTTAAAATTCGACAGTTGCTATGGGTATGGCAGTTTTCCAATGTGTTTCAATGTAGGGAGGTACGGCAGTCCCAATTTCAAACCCTTTCCTAACCTAACCCTGACCCCTAACCCTAACCATGACCCCTAATCTTTATCCTAATCCCTTCGAATTGACAGCTGTGCTCATAAAATTGCAGAATCTCTCGACACTGCGTTAAGATTCAGCGCACAGCTAGAGCAGAAAGGAAATCGGATTGGGAAAATCTTTATCGCTAAGAAGAACAAAGAATTGCATTATGAGGGAAGAAAAAAGGACAGAGAAACAAGGAATCGGCTTGTTTGACCAGGTAATGTTTTCTCGCGTCTTGGTCTCTGCGGATGCAAAATAACCGCAGTTAACCAAGGAGTCACAGAACTGCGTCATGCGACTGTGTCTGTCCCAGCCCCCGCCCGATTAAGTTAACCAGTGAATTACATGTGGCTGCGAAAAATTGACCTTTGACCCCAGTGACCTTGACCTTTCCAAAAACTAATCCCTCAAGGACAATTCTAGGGAAACCTACATAGACCCACCAAGTTTGGTGAAGATCTGTCAGAGGACCTCAGAGGAGTAGGGAACAAACAGACAGACAAACAGACAAACGTTCCTCAAATTATAGTATGATGATTAGTGGTTGCTGATTACAATTACACCTAAGTGGAATACATTTCATTGATGAGTGTGGCGGGTAAGGTGGGGACATGTTAATGGTCACATGCTTATCAATATCAATCGTCCCAAAACCATTTTCCCCGCGCTCGTCCCGAACATCTTCCTCCCCGCCGTCATCGGCGCGTGTTCAGTCGCTCCACTGGTGGAGGCCGGCAGACAGACAGAGGCGCGCGCGCCTATTATTAGCATAGCGGCGGAAGGATTGATGCGCTGCAGAGTTGGTGCGTAAGCAGAAAGTCAGCGACGTGAGAGAAATGTGAATGGCCAGATTATCGTGGTCCTCATTAACATTTTCACACTCCGCTGCCAGGCAAATGAGCTGCCGCGCCCCGCTGTCCTGACACCTTTACGACGTTACGATCGCCTCCTCCCCTTCGCCCTATCCCGAGGACCGTCATTTGCAACGCTGCGAGGGTTAATATATGCTACGCAACATCTAGGGAATATGCATTAATATATACGGAGAGTACTGTAATATGTGTTAGATATAGCCTCACCTCCACAATTACCGTCTCCCTTGGATATAGCTGAGCGCAGATGAGGCTGCATAAAATAAACAGTACAGGTAATGAGCTATATTTTATCCCCAGAAATGTTGGGAAGCCACGTTCTTTCATTTAAATAAAATTACAGAAGAGAAAGAAGCCCGGAGGGATTCATGTTCCTGTCTTGAAAAATGGTCAAAGACCTTCCTCAATGTGTCCCTTAATCACTGTAAAAGACCACTTACTGGAGTTATCCTTGAGAAGGGACCATCCACAAGGTACTGCGCACAGGGCATGCCGATAATTCTGACACTTATCTTCTTAAGAAATTAAATTATTACCTGTATTAGTTTTTTTTTTACTTTAGGACTGGTGATTTAATTCAGTAATTATCCATTTTAATAAGATTTGTGTACGAGTGCAAGTGTATTGTGTGTGTGTGTGTGTGTGTGTGTGTGTGTGTGTGTGTGCGTGTGTGTGTGTGTGTGTGTGTGTGTGGGCGCGCGTGTGTGTGAGTGTGCGTGTGTGTGTGCGCGCGCGCGCGCATGTGCGTGTGTGGAATGCAGTCCCAATATCTACCAATAAATTAATGTGATTTTTGTGTCCTGTAGGGGACAGAAGTTTGCAGTCATGATCCCAAGTACCACTATGCTACTGCAGAGATCAGCACTCCTGGGGTCATTTCTTTGTTTTATTACTATCATCCAAGACGCGCCTATTCTATCAAATAAGTGGAAAGCGATCCCTTCCTCGGAGGATCGGACATCGATTTATGTTTTGTTGCATTCTCTGAAATTGATTAATTCTATACCGGTACTTTACATTGGTACATGACCACATTGATATAGGTTGCGCAGTTACAAATGATCTTTGGAGGGGCGACGACAGTGAATTATCATCGAAGTATCCACCCAGAACTGAAAGATGTTTTGATTTATTGAAAGGATTGAGCGTACTGAGAGTGAGAGCATCCAGCATATTTCGTCCTGTGAGCTCAGTTCTCTTCAATACAGTGTTTCCCTGTCAGTCACGGATTCAGCATCATGCCCTCTAGTCCAAATTCATCCCTGTTTCGGTGCCATTTAAGAGATGAAAGCAGGATTCCCCTTTCCTCGGAGTGTGTGATTGAGACGCCACGAGCTGCGGGCTCCACGCAGCGGTGCGCGGCGCACCCTCCCTCTCCGTCACCTTGAGGAATCTTTTCGGGAATGCTTTTATCCAGAGGAGCGGTTCGTCAGAGTGACAAACCGCACCCCGCTGTGAGAAAAACATCAACATCAGGCACAACGGAACAAAATGAGGACGAAGTTACACGACAGTGAGAGTTAGGCCTATCTATATACTGCAGAAATAATCGTGAATCGGGGGCTGTTTGTCTTTTGGCTTTTCGTCGGCTCCGTTTTGCTTCGTCGGAGACTTTCCGGATCCTTTAGCTGTAAGGGAGAGGTCGTGGGCCATGCCCAGTACCGGCTGGCTCAGAGTATACGGGCCGCTTTACCAATGTGGTTCCTGGGGGGCAGTTCACCGAGCGGCTCGCGAAGGCCCGCGCGATTGGTTTGGCTCTCTGCCAGCCTCCTCCGCCGCATCGCTAATGAATGTTTTAAAGAATAGCTTAGACGCGGAGCTCAACCGGCTAATGTCCTTAAGACAAGGGGAGATATTGCGCCCGACAGGGGGCTAGAAATCAATTTCCCATTTTCTGCTTTAAATTCTGTGCGATGGGCGGTGAGATTAGGCCGAAGGTGCATGTAAGCGGCTTGCCGATGAGCCTTTACCTGACGCCCCGGGTCTGTAAAGCCCGGCCCCGATGCAAATTTAAACTCCTGGATTTTATCATCCGCGCAACATGAGGCGTATCTGTCACTCGCAAACCCCACTGTGGCCTCGTCATTACAGCACAATAAACAAACAAATAAATCTGTCCAAATGAAGAATCCCTCGCATTTTATATCCAATAAATGCCCCCTGCCAACCCCCCTCTCTCCCCATGCCCGCGCTCAAACATTTCTTCCCTTTTGGCTGTGCGAGACGAGAATGAGAGCGTGGAAAACGGTCAACTCTCCGAAGGCCGTATGTTAGATATGTTCATTATCTGTCCTGGCTATCGCATCTTTTTCATATCTAATTTCCCCACTTGGAACCGTTTACCAGATTTGTTCTAGTAAAACAAGGCATTTGCATAATAAGCTGCATTAGAAGCCTCCAAAGACCCTTGTCAGGCGGTGAAGACGGGTTTATTCTGCTCTCTTCGCTCTGACTTGCACTTAGGCGCAAAGACGCAGGAGAGCAGGGGTAATTCCTAATGTCTGTTTGATAGTCGTTTTACCGTTTAATGGACGCGGAGAGATCTGCTCCCCCTCTTTGTCTTGGTGATGTACTGTATGTGTGGGATCCCTGAGAGACAGAAAACCCATGTTACGAGGCATAATTTGGTGTTAAGTGTTAGCAGTGATACTATATCAGTAAAGTAAGCGTATTACAGTGTGAGCTGCTTGTTTTGTGTTGTCGTGCATTAGGACAGTAACACAGAGCACTTTACTTCTTTTATGTGTAACTGATGATATATTGTACTTGAATCGTTAGCTCTTTGAAGAGAAGGTTTTCTCATAAGATTATCGCCAAATGTGAAGTCACTCTTAATGAATCCCATTGCTCGAAATTACTCACTTGAGATTAGTCCATCTGCATTTGAATCTTCTATAAAGCACTTTCTGTTTGCGCCTCACACCTTTATAGATCAACTGTCGGGGAGAGTGGGGCACCATGACCATGTTTTTTATTTATTTATTTATTTATTTTTGCTGTGACACCTGGACAATCGAAAGTGCGCACTTCCCTTGTTTGGCAAAGGAAAGTGTTGACAATTGGCAACCTTCTGCTAAGGTAAAAAAATTGTTGGGAGTTTTTCTGTCCATATATCATCTTTGTTTAAAAGGAAAGTGGTTCAAGGTGCCCCATGGGTGGGGCACATTGAACCATACATTGGGACACTTTGAACCATATAATAAAGACCAGGAATATGGTAACAAATGCAAACATTCAAAGTAACTGCTTAACCTTAGTTACAATGGCTTACATACACAGGTATTTTTGACATGTTGAAAACTTGTATCAATAGGCAACCATGGTGACTACCATCCCCTGGGGTTCTATCCACAATCCCTTATCGGTTTTAATATTTAGAGTACCCTACTTATTTCAAAATGGGTACTGAAATGATTTTAAATGCTCAAATGATACTGTCCTCTGTCATGGTTGCAACAAGTATGCTACAGATACAATATTTACCATGTGTCCTACAATAAATTATTGGCAGTGAAAGTCCCGTAGATCAACACTGAATTGTAGTTTGGAGGCAACCCTTTTAGTGCCACCAGTGGTGAGAGGCTTTGGAAGACACATAGCAATGTCCTCTCTTCCGACCGTGGACTTGTCTTCAGTATCTGGTTTTATGAATCGTCGACACATTTTTTTCAACTGTCAGTAAAAATCTATATCATGTGATGCTTCTCCTTCATAAGTTGATAACCCAGTAGCCCATCTATGAGCATAACTAGCTAAAAATCATGTTCTCTCCAAACCACCTTGCTGGGGCACAATGAACTATGGTTTAACCTGTTATATGTTATATGCACAGAGAAGATTCAGAATCAATAACTACGCAATTAGCATGACCAAAGACACTCTTTGTTTTAATTGATCAGCCAAAGTTTTCCATAATATTTACTGCTGAAATGAAACAAAAACTTACCTCAAAAAATGTACTTTGATGGTCTCAAAATTGAAAAACTCTTGTAAAATTCAAGAGACAATTAAAAACTTTTATTTACTTCTGTAGTTCATCCACTCACCACCAGGGGCTTATACACTAGAGACTCCTAGGAAAAGAAACCTGAACCAAGGGTGAACAGTGGGATGGTTCACGGTGAGCGTATATTCATGGTGCCCTGCTCTCCCCTACCACACTGCATTGTACTATTAGCATTGATATGGTACCACTTATTTTAGCTAGCATTATTTTAGCATTGACATGATACAACTTAAATACTTTAGTAGGTGCGTGTTACAGCAGTCCTACTACCTGTGTTGCATTAGCGTTAAAATTCTAACAGTTTATTCGGTGTGTGTCAGTGAGCAGCTACCTGTTTAACACAAGCGTTTATAGTATTGGAGTTGAATAGTCGCGTGGGCTGCTGTATGTGGAGTGAAGTACTTGCCTGAGGTTTTGAGGATCAGTGCACCAGGCTGCCTTGAGTTCTGATGTCTGTCACAGTCCCGGCCACCAGGGCCACCTCTGCTATGCCACTCGAAGTGAGCTGACACTACTATCTTTTCCAGCACGCACGCACACACATACACACACACACACACACACCTTACTGCACCCCCACCTCCAGCAGAGTAACCTTCACTGATATGGAATCCGCTGTATTGCACCCCCACGCCCAACCCCAAATGTATAAGTAATGCTTACAAAGGCCTTAGCACCCTACCACTCATGTCCATATCGGCCTGTGGAGATGCATCGTGCACAGATTATTACGGGCGTATATAGTCTAAGGCAGGTATTCGTAACAGATACTGGCGCCCCTATTCCCCTATGTCTCCGAAAACTTAGGCCCCGATGCCCATGACATTTAAATTGGGAATATGAATACAGAGGAGGCGCATAGGTGTGTGTGTGTGTGTGTGTGTGTGAGTGTGTGAGTGTGAGTGCAGGTACATACATATTACATACATATATGTGTAGTGTAGGTTTCCTCTGGGCTCTGCAGCCTAAGATACTGTAATGAATATGTACGCTTAGTGCAGCATTGGTCTGTAATGAGGCTCTATTTCACGGGCCCCTCTGTGGGGTTAATTAAACTGACACGGGCTCTTCAGCCAGAGCCGCTGAGATACGTGCTCCCATCACTGCTACTCTGGATCTTCCACATCACGTGTATCCTATGAGCTGTTTCATTGGCGTGATTAGCCCAATGAGAAACACCCGAACTCCCAATCCCCCTCAACTCCGCCCCACACACACACACACACACATATACACACACACACACGTGTAGGCGCATACACACACGTACACATACGCGCGCATGCAACACCCCCTCCTAGGACAGGCTTATCCTGCTGATGCAGGGCCGGTCCTGGACTCGGTGGTGCCCCGCTGGCCTCGGTGTATAATTAGCGCGTAATTACACACTTACAGTGTGTCAGAGCCGTCTTCCAGCGAACTCCTGCCTGCTTTGATTCATAATTTAACTGGCCAGATCTCCCTGGCAGCATCATTTTGCCGCTCTTTGCCGTGCGGTTTCTGGTGTCTGAATGGAGAGGGGAACGACAGGGACTACTCGTCCCTGTAACAGGGACTAAATTAGCACTTTTCGTCATCTGCTTATTTCCGCGTATGGGATCGTCTTCTAATTGACGACAGAAATATATAACTTCTGCTATCAGTGGAGGGCAGTTGGATGGGCACAGCTGATCGAGGCATGTGTGGGGTGTGCGTCAGCGGTGATGACAGGGAAGAGGGAATGCTGTTTGGATATTGCTCGAATGAAGACACACGAGGGATGGACGAAACGGCAAACCAAGATCAGCCGCTCATCACTGTTACGATCCCTGAACCACCCCAAACTCACACTGGTCTCCTTCCCTCCTGTCGCCCCAGATCCCTGACGTGCTGTTTAGTAGAGCTATCTCTTCGGAGAACACCATCCTTACTTGAATAAGGAAAAAAAAGGTGTTGGGGAAAAAATGTTTCAGCAGAATGGACTGTCAAAGCAGATAAGCATCATACGCTCCGCATATACTGCGCGCAACAATTTCACTAACGGAGAATTTTGATTAATAACGTTCGCGGCCCCGGGAAGCAATTTCCTTTTGAGAAAACGATTTACATGCGCCGCTGCCGAGAGAGGGAGAGAGCGAGCCCCGTTTCGCCGCTTCTTTTGTTGTGTCAGCTAAAAATATTGACATTTAAACCAGCGCTTAAGGTTAATAGGTTCTCCCCTCTGCGCTCCCAGCCTTGTCCACACCAATAAAAACATTTCGGCACGGGCTCGTCTGCGCCTGTTTTTAAGCCACGGCACGGTCTGTCTGCAATGCTCTCCGATATCGAGGGAATGTAGGATTTAGAAAATAAGAAACAACGGAAGCATGGTAGTTGTCGTATTTGTTTCCGCGGTTTTTTGCACCCTCCATTTGGTGGATTTCAGGCTTTGTGAAAGCAGACACTGCAGGGTCACATTTTTGCCCTGAGCAATTATCCGTTACCATTATCCCGCATGACTAACGCGCAGTAGATTGCCGCTCGCGTATTAAACATTTACGCTGCTCAGGGAGTGTATGCTGAAGCAATTTAGGTTAAATTCTCTCTCCTCCAGGGCACGGTGGTGCTGGCGGCTCATTCAGGATTCACGCTTACTTTCGACTGGTTACAGTTCATTTCTGCTGACCGCCGTCCTGTATGTGAGGGCAGCTGGCCATATTTCATGAATACATGTGCTTGCACCCTCACATCAGGTGCACTTATGTATACTGGAAGATGCATACTGACAGACTTGCACATATATGCGCGCGCACACACACACACACACACACACACACACACACACAAATACTCATACTCAGATATGCACTCAGGTAGACACAAGCTGATTCTCACATAAATGCACAAACACACACACTCTCACTCACGCATATACACGCTCATACTCTCACCCAGGCCGGCTCACACCTAACGCATGGATGAAAACACACTCTCACTTGCACACAGACCCATATTCACAGACTCACACACACACACAAATTCTCTTTTGCAATTACACACTCGCACAGACACTTGCATGCACACACGCGCATGCGGGCATGCATGAATGCATAACTGCACACACAGAACAGCTCTCTCTCTCTCATACCTGAACAGGGAGCGATTATTTATGATTATTCCTCTGGCCTCTCCGAGGGGGGGTGGCACGATGAAGGATTCACTCTGTGGTAAACTGGCCCGGGTGGGAGAGAGGCTCTGCCTCCTCCAGCTCACGCTGCTCTCTGATTGGCCTTCCCTCTCCACTGTAAGGCTTCCCCCTGTCCGTGAGGTGCTGCGGTGTTGGGGTTGGTGTGCAGGACAGATATTGATAAATGATTAACGCTGCAGAAGGGGTGGGCAGTACTGTCTCTCCAAACACCACCGCGCTTCCCCCCACCCCCAATGGTGAATATTTCATCACATCGCAGATGTGCCGACGTCTATATAACTGTTTATAGCTCCTCGGCATCCCTCCATAAACTTTTCCCCATCCAAAATTCTCTTTCCTTCCGCCTGCAGCCATGAGAGAGAGTTAGATGGGGAGAGAGCGAGCGATGCGTTCAGGCATGCCCAATATGACTCATGGATTGTCCAGGGGAAGGGTTCTGTGGAGGTTATTGATCTGAGAACAAGCTGTGTACATGTAGAGAATATGCGCCAATCATCTCGCTTGTCTTTCTGAGCCGGCCCGTGCGTTCATCCTCTCTGCCTCTACTGACTGCTTTCCACATTCCTCCTCTCCCACACTCTCTCCTTCTCCCTCTTTCTCTTTCATTCTCCATCTCGCTCTCTCTCTCCACCCCTCCTCCCTCCTTCCCTTCAGTCATTTTAATCATTTATCAGAGATGGCTGATGGGCATGGTCTGATGGAAGCTCTTCAGAAATGCACGTCTTTCGTGCTGCGTCCAGGCAGGCCTGTTTGCCAAACTGTCTAATCAGAAACTTTCGTCTCTTATCACGAGGATCTGAAGCCTGTGATGTTTTCCCCGTCGATAGTTCAGCACAGAGCTCCTCTCCCAAGTGTTTGCTCACTGCTTCGGCAGTAGCTGATGCCCGGGTGATTGTTGATCAGTATCTCTCTCAGTTAGGGGGTGAATTTTTCCAGCACCCCTCTTTGCCTACCAGTCCCCATTCTGCTGGTACCAGAAGGGAACACAATAGCCGAGCAACTGCATTCCATAAGGTTTGTTTGTTCTAGAACTGGAAGATAAGCGCAAGAGTTAAACTAAGATGAAGGTCCTCGTGTTGTATGTGGATGTGCACAATTTTCCATTGCTTTACGTTGCTTGTATAACTCCACATCACGCTGGTTCTTTAATTGCGTGACGTTGAATTTAACTGCCTGGTTGAAGTTTCCCGTGGCGCATATCCACAGCGCTGATCTTGTATGGACTGTAGTCTCAGGCAAGTGGGTTTACAGACCATAGAGGAGCCAGTATAGCTTTGCTTTGAATGGGTTGGAAATATAATTTTTTTTTTCCCCATGCAAGCTGCACAGAAGGCTGCAGTCGAACACGTAATGCTTCCCGGCTGCTGACAATCTGCTGTTCTGAGTTTCTGTACGGTAACATTTCTCCGAAGAGTGTCGTGTCATGAAATTAATTGATGCCCCTGTACCCACCAGCGACAAACTGATTCACAGACACTCTCATGCGCGCGCGTGCACACACACACACACACTCTCACACACACACACACACACACAAACTCCCACATCCTGGGACCTAGCCTACCGTCATGGAGGCATATAATGCTAATAACAGAGGGACTTGCGTAGATTACAGTTTCCACGCACTGGATAGTTTACTGTGACCGTTGAAGTTTATTGCCTCACCCCTGCTGCCAGTTGAACTTGCAGCCCCAGCTCCTGCATCATTATGCTATGCTCCCACCCGTGATGCTAGCCATGTAGCTAAGTATCACCATTTATTTTTTCTCATCTCATAAGTATTAAAGTACATATTATGTGTAGGTAAGTTTACATTAAGGAAGGATCATTTACAGCCCGTAATTAGTGTAAAGTTTAGCGCAACAATCAAGCTACGGGGAACACTATTGCTTAATTGTTTTGGCGATAATGTAAATGTTTTATAGCACTCCAAGTGGTCGTTCTACCCACCCCCTTCTTAAATGTAGACTCCTTTAATGGTTCCTAAACATAACAGATATGATGGTACGGACTGCATGATCCTGTTCTCTGTTTCAAAGCACGATGGCGGTGAGCGAGGTTTTCAGAGCTAAGCGTTCGGCGTCAAGTGAAGATACGCTTCCCGCGGAGGTGTGCGGGGCGCCTGAAGCATTTCTTAAGCGCCGAGGCTGGCAACGTATGCAGACGAAACGCTTAATGTTGCCAGATGCGGAATTTGTCTGGAGGAGAAGGAGGAGCGAATGGAATTTCTCCTCGATGCGGCCGACGTTCGGCGCAGGGGAGAAACGCGCTTCAACGCAAAGGCAATTACACTCCTGATGTTCCCATCCCCATACCTGAAAGATGGAGTCTCATAATGATGTGGGAACATAACACTGCAGAGATCGGGAATGTGGGATGAAAGCCATATGAGATGAGTAAGAAGGTGCAGAGAGCTGAATAGAGAGAGGGAGGGACGGAGAAAAACAGATGGGTCTGGGGAGGAGAGAGAATGAGAGTCTGGATGAGGGTAAGTTGCAGGAAAAATGACTAGATGGAGATGGAGGGAGGGATCCGAATGAGAGAGAGGAGGGAGGAGACAGAGAAGTGAGGAAGGAGAAGTAGGGAGAAAAAATAAAAAAAGAGGAAGAACAAAAAGGAGATGAGAGGAGGGCTTAGAAAGAAGTTTGGGGAGATATTTCAGTGAAGAGAGGAAAAGAGAAGAAACAGCTGTAAAGTGTGAAGAGGGTGAATGGCAGTGTGATCAGCAGCAGTAACGTGTGTAGAGAGTGAATGGCAGTGTGATCAGCAGCAGTAGTGTGAGTAGAGGGTGAATGGCAGTGTGATCAGCAGCAGTAGTGTGAGTAGAGGGTGAATGGCAGTGTGGTCAGCAGCAGCAATGTGTGCAGAGAGTGAATGGCAGTGTGATCAGCAACATTATTGTATGTAGAGAGTGAATGGCAGTGTGATCAGCAGCAATAATGTGTGTAGAGAGTGAATGGCAGTGTGATCAGCAGCAATAATGTGTGTAGAGAGTGAATGGCAGTGTGATCAGCAACATTAGTATGAGTAGAGGGTGAATGGCAGTGTGGTCAGCAGCAGCAATGTGTGCAGAGAGTGAATGGCAGTGTGATCAGGAGCAGTAATGTGTGTAGAGAATGAATGGCAGTCGGATCAGCAACAGTAGTGTGTGTAGAGAGTGAATGGCAGTGTGATCAGCAGCAATAATGTGTGTAGAGAGTGAATGGCAGTGTGATCAGCAGCAGTAGTGTGAGTAGAGGGTGAATGGCAGTGTGATTAGCAGCAGCAATGTGTGCAGAGAGTGAATGGCAGTGTGATCAGCAACATTATTGTATGTAGAGAGTGAATGGCAGTGTGATCAGCAGCAATAATGTGTGTAGAGAGTGAATGGCAGTGTGATCAGCAGCAATAATGTGTGTAGAGAGTGAATGGCAGTGTGATCAGCAGCAGTAATGTGTGTAGAGAGTGAATGGCAGTGTGATCAGCAGCAGTAGTGTGAGTAGAGGGTGAATGGCAGTGTGATTAGCAGCAGCAATGTGTGCAGAGAGTGAATGGCAGTGTGATCAGGAGCAGTAATTTGTGTAGAGAGTGAATGGCAGTGTGATCAGCAACATTAGTGTGTGTAGAGAGTGAATGGCAGTGTGATCAGCAGCAGTAATGTGTGTAGAGGGTGAAGGGCAGTGTGATCAGGAGCAGTAGTGTGTATAGAGAGTGAATGGCAGTGTGATCAGCAACATTAGTATGAGTAGAGGGTGAATGGCAGTGTGATTAGCAGCAGTAATGTGTACAGAGAGTGAATGGCAGTGTGATCAGGAGCAGTAATGTGTGTAGAGGGTGAATGGCAGTGTGATCAGCAGCAGTAGTGTGTGTAGAGAGTGAATGGCAGTGTGATTAGCAGCAGTAATGTGTGTAGAGAGTGAATGGCAGTGTAATCAGCAGCTGTAAAGTGTGTAGAGGGTGAATGGCAGTGTGATTAGCAGCAGCAATGTGTGCAGAGAGTGAATGGCAGTGTGATCAGCAGCAGTAGTGTGAGTAGAGGGTGAATGGCAGTGTGATCGGCAGCAGTTATGTGTGTAGAGGGCGATTGGCAGTTTGATCAGCAGCTGTAATGTGTGTAGAGGGTGAATGGCAGTATGATCAGCAGCTATAATGTGTGTAGAGGGTGAATGGCAGTGTGATTAGTAGCAATAATGTGAGTAGAGGGTGGGTGACAGTGAGATCAGCAGCAGTAATGTGAGTAGAGGGTAGTGGCAGTGTAATTTAGCAGCAGTAATGTGAGTAGAGGGTAAATGGCAGTGCAATCAGCAGGATTAATGTGTGTAGAGAGTGAGTGGCAGTATGATCAGCAGCTGTAATGTGTGTAGAGGGTGAATAGCAGTGTGATCAGCAGCTGTAATTTATGTAGATGGTGAATGGCAGTGTAGTCAGGAGCAGTAATGTGTGTAGAAAGTGAATGGCTGTTTGATCAGCAGCAGCAATATGTGAAGAGGGTGAATGGCAGTGAGATCCGCAGCAGTAATGTGTGTAGAGAGTGAATGACAGGTGGATCAGCAGCAGCAATGTGTGAAGAGGGTAAGTAGCAGTGTGATCAGCAGCAGTAATGTGTAGAGAGTGAATGGCAGTGATTAGCAGCAGTAATGTGAGTACAGGGTGAATGGCAGTGAGATCAGCAGCAGTAATGTGAGTAGTGGGTGAATGGCAGTGTGATCAGCAGCAGTAATGTGTGTAGAGAGTGAATGGCAGTGTGATCAGCAGCAGTAGTGTGAGTAGAGGGTGAATGGCAGTGTGATTAGCAGCAGCAATGTGTGCAGAGAGTGAATGGCAGTGTGATCAGGAGCAGTAATGTGTGTAGAGAGTGAATGGCAGTGTGATCAGCAGCAGTAGTGTGTGTAGAGAGTGAATGGCAGTGTGACCCGCAGCACTAATGTGTGTAGAAAGTGAATGGCAGTGTGATCAGCAGCAGTAAAGTGTGTAGAGGGTGAATGGCAGTGTGATCAGCAGCAATAATGTGTGTAGAGGGTGAATGGCAGTGTGATTAGCAGCAGTAATGTGAGTACAGGGTGGGTGACAGTGAGATCAGCAGCAGTAATGTGAGTAGAGAGTGAATGGCAGTGCAATCAGCAGGAGTAATGTGTGTAGAGAGTGAGTGGCAGTATGATCAGCAGCTGTAATGTGTGTAGAGGGTGAATGGCGGTGTGATCAGGAGCAGTAATATGTGTAGAAAGTGAATGGCTGTTTGATCAGTAGCAGCAATGTGTGAAGAGGGTGAATGGCAGTGAGATCCGCAGCAATAATGTGTGTAGAGAGTGAATGGCAGGTGGATCAGCAGCAGCAATGTGTGAAGAGGGTAAGTAGCAGTGTGATCAGCAGCAGTAATGTGTAGAGAGTGAATGGCAGTGATTGGTAGCAGTAATGTGAGTACAGGGTGAATGGCAGTGAGATCAGCAGCAGTAATGTGAGTAGTGGGTGAATGGCAGTGCGATCAGCAGCAGTAGTGTGTGTTGAGAGTGAATGGCAGTATGATCAGGAGCAGTAATGTGTGTAGATAGTGAATGGCAGTATGATCAGCAGCAGTTATGTGTGTAGAGAGTGAATAGCTGTATGATCAGCAGCAGTAATGCTTGTATAGGGTGAATGGCAGTATGATCAGCAGCATTAATGTGTGTAGAGAGTGAATGGCAGTGTGATCAGCAGCAATAATGTGTGTAGATAGTGAATGGCAGTGTGATCAGCAGCAGTAATGTTAGTAGAGGGTGAATGGCTGTGTGATCAGGAGCAGTAATGTGTGTAGAGAGTGAATGGCAGTGTGATCAGGAGCAGTAATATGTGTAGATAGTGAATAGCAGTGTGATCAGCAGCTGTAATGTCTGAAGAAGGTGAATGGCAGTATGATCAGCAGCAGTAACGTGAGTAGTGGGTGAATGGCAGTGTGATCAGGAGCAGTAATGTGAGTAGAGAGTGAATGGCAGTGTGATAAGCAGCAGTTAGGTGTATAGAGGATGAATGGCAATATGATCAGCTCAGTAATGTGAGTAGAGGGTGAATGGCAGTGTGATCAGCAGCAGTAATTTGAGTAGAGAGTGAAGGGCAGTGTGATCGGCAGCAGTTATGTGTGTAGAGGGCGATTGGCAGTTTGATCAGCAGCTGTAATGTGTGTAGAGGGTGAATGGCAGTATGATCAGCAGCTGTAATGTGTGTAGAGGGTGAATGGCAGTGTGATCAGCAGCAGTAATGTGTGTAGAGGGTGAATGGCAGTGTGATCAGCAGCTGTAATGTGTGTAGAGGGTGAATGGCAGTGATTCATTGCTCCTGGCTCATCTCTGGAGTACAGGCTGCTGTTGGAAGATTAGATTTTAATTCACAGCTCCCTCTCATTCTTCACTGCCTGCAAGTAATCACAGGGAACCAAATGTAGCATTATTGTAATAAAATGTTAACCTATTATCCTGTTCTAGCTTTGGATTGGGAATGGAAGGACCTTGCTGTTTCCACTAAAGATGAATTAAGGGCAAATTAAGAAGGGAATACTTGCAAATTATTAGTACTCTGTTCATTTCAGACTTTTTTAAAATCATGGCCCCATTTTTGTGTTCTGTTAGATTTTAATTACATTTATGAAGCGATAATAAAAAGAAGTACAAGACTTAGTTAAGTTGGACTCCTTTCTCTAGTCTGGGAATTGGCTCTCATGTTGAGGGCTTGAAATATAATGGTGCAGCAGACAGTTAAATAGCTGAACAGCTGACCTGTTAACTCTTGAATGTATGGGTGAACAGATGGACAGCAGAAAAATTAAACTGCATGATCACTGATTAGTTAGAGATCTAGAAGGCAGAGCTATGCATGTTTGTAATATTGAACCCAGGAAATCTTTACCTGTGTTGAGTTTACTTAACCTTTTCTGTTTTAAACTGTGAGGGCGAAACACAATGAAATATCTGTGAAAATAAGAAATGCCCATATCTTGCTTTTTTGAGCATTAATCTCCCTCCCAGTGTGTGACACTTCAGCTTTTACACAGATGACTTCCAGATATAGGGCTACTTTTACTGAGTCAGTGCTTAAGGCCATCATGTGTGTATCATCCAGCATTTTACCTTTTCTCCATAAAGCAGGCAATACGCTGGCGCAGACATACATAAACTTGTTATAACTTCTCATAACTGCAAGTTACAGCTTTTTGATGTCGTCATTATACAATCACTTTTAGACAGTTATTTTGACATCTTTTCAAATTCAATTGGCTACAGGCATTTTTAGAGTCACATGATACCCCATGAGATGAGCTCTAATGGCTGGTAATAAAAGTTATTATTCAGGTAACATTAGACAAGTAAATTAAAGGACATTTCTTTTGTGGGTGATAGTTTATACATCCTACCTTTTTTCGGCCATTTAATCTATTCTGAAATAATTTCTTCTTCCAATCAAATATTCATATAATTGCATTTTTCATATTATCCCCGCAATGCAGCTCGTGGTGTTTTTTTTAAACAGTACATTGCAAACTGCAGCTGGGTTAGGGGCAGGTATGGGGGCGGGGGCGTTGATGATTGACGTGATCGAAGCGCCTTCTGATCAGTGAGGGGCTTCTCTCTGGGTAAAACACGCTTTACTTGTTGAGTGCCTTGATGTGGGTAATTGATCTTTCCCAGATAGGCAGATTTAAGCGTCATTTCGAGTCTGTGTAAATTTCTTCATTTCCTCCCCGGGAAACTGCCGCAAACGCACAACAGGACGCCTCGGCGGCCGTAATTTACGGCAGACGCGCCGCGGTTTGACAGCTTTAATGTCCATAGACGAAGATGCCTGGTTTTCCGTGACAATTCATGGCTTATGAGTCTGCCTTCCATCAGGGCCGGCTGTTAAAGTGCGCGAGGCGCGCATGCGCGCTCTACTCTCTCCGGTCTCGCTCTGAGGAGGCTTTATTTAGCTCGTTGGAGATGCACAGTATAGCCAGTCTTTTTATTCCTCCATAACTGTGCTGCATAGCTATGAATCAGATTTGGCTGAAGAGGGTGATCTCAGGACTATGCCATGATCGGTTTGTGCCTTCTGTGCTTCTTAGAACGTGTTTGAAGGTGTCAGTTGACCTTAAAATTGAAATATTTCACGACATGGATGATTCCACGACAAGAAGATTCATTTTTTTATTGGGATTTGACATTTTTAAACACATTCAAATCACGAAAGGCGCGACCATGTTTTATTGTATGCAGCCCATTTGCCTCAATAACTCGTGGTTGGCCACAAAACGGCCTCCCTTCCTCTGTTACCTACGTAATTTACTGAATCAAAGCCCTTGTCCATCCACTTTCCATGCTGAGTTTGTCCCTTTGTGGAAGAGGAGGCTAATCTTCGCCCTCCATCGGCCTGCCTGTTGACAGAAGGGTCAACAGTTTTCTTACGGCTCCACAAAACTCACCCCTCCCTCCAGCCCCATTCTTCCCTCGCTCTCTGATAGCTGTCCAGCCGCCAGCCCCTGTGTAACAGAGCAGCGGAGAGTGTAACGGAGGCTCCTCCGTTCCGGGGCCGGCCGGTTGTCTCCTCGTTAGCAGGTGAGCGCAGCGGAGACGTGCGCGGGGCTCAGTACTGACTGGATAATAGTCACAATAAAAGTGTAATTGAAAGATATGTTATCGCGACTGACTCTTCGCAGGGTTTGTCAGGCCACGGCAGTATCAGCGTGACACTCTGCTTAAAAGGAGAAGAAAGGCGGCCCATTTAATTAAAAAATATCACTGAAAGGAGCCAGCAGAAAACTTGGGGCTCGGGGCCTGTTCAGCATGAGGGTGATGCTCGTCTATCGGGATACGGTGACTTTGACGGATAGAGCCACTGTTTTTTCAGCAGGGAAGCCGATCTTTAATGCGCCGACGCACTGCCGAAGTCTTAAACTTCTGTCAGTTCATGTTCTCAGTCTGCGGGTCGAGAATTTGTTTAAACTGTGAAGCCCTGAAGGCTTTTAGAGAAAATCTTAAGACCTTAAAAAGGAAACGGGCTTGATGGTCTTTTCACGGCGCCGAGCTGGTTTTGGATGAGCGTAGCTGAATTTAAAGCCGCTGACTCAGCTGACTTTCTGGTGCTTGTCTGCGTTTACCCTTGTCTGGGTAATCAGAGATTTTAATATTACATTTTATCCCTACATTCATTCTCACCAAGCATTAAGCCAGTAGTGCTTCACTTATTGATGTACGCAGTAGTGTGGCGATGTCAGCCATTAAATAAGCGAACTCACAGTTCCGCGGCCTAGTGGGATATGTGCAAAAGGTCAAAGGTCAAGTAGTCTGAATTTAAAAACCGTAGCTCAGTAAATTGTGAATTTAAAAACCATGGCTAGTTCAAACGCGATTGTCCATGACTCAGGGACTGACAGTGTATCACAGTGATGGAGTTAGCTAAGCACTAACATAATGGGAATTAGCATTAGGTGCTAATGGGAATTGTGTATGTTTTCTCTTAAATTACACAATTCAGTCATGCTAAAGCTTGCAACTAATGAAAAATTTCCTCAACTTCTTTCATAACTTTAATATGATACACCCAGTCATGTAAGATCCTCCATATGTTAACCACTTGGCGCTCGGAGCCGTGTTCACTCGTGAACAATCGCCGGGCTTGAGTCCTGGATCCGTCTATGAACGATGGCTCATGCGAGTTGTGTTTAATAGGGCAGCAGTGAATGCTGTATATGCTGGCCCGGATTATTTTCACTGATGGTCGTTGGGCATAATGGGTGTGAAGAACTGCTTTTTAGCATCTAAACTATCCAGACACTGACTTGAGTTCATGTGATGTATGATAAGGAAGCAGTCAATTACACTATATACATCTTTTACTTTCAAAGAAACAGCGTGCACTGGGCTTTTCCCTGAACCTTGACCTTCTGTAAAAACTTACCTAATGGCAACACTGTAGTATTCACTGTGAACTCTCATTCCATCCAGGCCCATGTGAAACAGTTCTTCACTTCTTTGTGGATCTTGCAAACTCGATCATCATCTTTCCGTTCTACTGTTTTGGCCATGTTTCAGGCTGAAATAATTGCGTGATCGATGTAACTTTTTCGATGTGAGCGTGAGCTAGTTTAGGTGCTTAGCTTAGCTACATTCCGCTGGCTGTTGCAGAGTTTCTCTACTACAAAAACACTGGAGAATATTCGATAAAAAAAAAAAAATGTTAAGCAGCCAATATTCCAAATGTACTCAGATAATAGTTCCTCGCCTGAAAATTAGCAGAATAGTATTTAGCTAACAAATAGCGAACGAATACCGACAAATTACATTTGTTTCGCGTCCGGTGTGAAAGCTGCTTTACCGATCCTGGGGTGCATTTCCCGAAATCACAGACGCTAACTTACATAGTTAGACCCATGGACTGTAAATGGACAAACTATGTACGTTGCTGATTTAGTTAGCAACTACGCTTTTGGGAAACTACCCTGCCCTTCTCTCTCAGGAGCGTCCCGCTCCCACTTAGATGCCGAAAAGAATTCTGGGATATGTGTGAAGTTCACACTTACCATCCAATGCACATCCAATGCATCCTCGGAAAAATGGGCGTATCAAGAACACTTCCGGGACTGGTAACCGTTCACGTCGAGATGCAAACTTTGAATTGAGACAGAACATGGTCTCAGAGGAATGACGTTTCTCAAGTTCACAAGCACAGCAGTACAGAGAAGAACGCATATTGAGAAACGGCCTTGTGGATTCAGCCAGTCAATGGGCCTGCCAGGTCTCTCAAGCACCAGCCAATCAGCGCGCGTCACAATTTCATGGCTGTGCCATGAACAATTCTGGGCAGGAAGTTAGATTTCAGGGGTGAAGTTTTGCCTTTCCAGACTTATTCTTCGGAACGAGAGGGAGTTAAGATGAATGGTTGGTGCCGAACGAAACTTTAATATGTCGTTGTTACGCCGATACCAGACACAAGGTCATACAAAAGAAAGTTTTGACGCCAGCAGCGGTAGAAGACAAGTGGTGCTGGCGATTTCCATTTTTGCAGGTTTTGTCAATGGCACAGCATGTGACTCTGCTGGACCAGTAAATGTCAGAATGTTAAAACAAGCCCTCGGAGGCACGAATGGGGCTAACTTTTGCCTTTTTTTTTTTTTAAAGCTCTAAGCTCCTTTACCATGCCAGTGACAGGTTAGCCCTGGTAAAACAAGTACTGCTGCACTTTATCTGCTTTCCAGAGACAAATATCGCTGTAAGACCGGTTTGCCACCATGGTGAAAACACCGGCACGTGCATTTGTTTATTTGCTTTAACTTGTGACATGGAACTGTCCTGACATGCGCGCTCGAAACTGTGAGCTCGCTTATAATGATCCCTCTCTGCCTTCACTTTTACAGATATGAGCTCATGGTGACTTTCCTATTAGCATTAAGCCGTTTTCACACCGGACGCGAAACAAATTTTTCGCACAGCCGACAGATTACATTCAAAGTCAATGCAAAGGCGCGAATATTCTTTGCATTGACTTTGAATGTAATCTGTCGTGCGAAAAATTTGTTTCGCATCCGGTGTGAAAGCGGCTTTTGCCTCTGCATTAACAATAGTCCATGAAGAGCAGTGTTTCTCAGCCCTGGTCCTGGAGACTCACCATAGAGGCTGGGTTCTGCTCCAACAATAATAACAGAGTCTGCATAATAATGAGCTTCTTGCTGTTCTTAATTAGGCAGCTTCCCTTTAGATTATTTTTTTGCATTTATTGAAGGATGCGGCTATGCGCGCCATAAAAATAAATGTCTCATATTCGCATCCCAGGAATTTCAATCGATCAAACTTATGAAACTTGCGCTCTCATTTAACTGCGCTGTATGTTCTATTGAGTAATTCCGCTTGAAAGAGGTTTGATTTTGAGTGGAATGATCTGACTGGTGTAATCACTGAGGTGCCATTACTGACGGCATGTAAACTGGGTTTGAGACACATTGGCGTAGAGGATCTGGTCTCTGGTGTTTCCTGATTCTGATTACGATTGGCATCCATTCTGTCCCCCATGTTTGAGTTTCTGGTTCGGGACATGCACATCATCCGTAGAGCCTGTGTGCTTCATAAAATCAGTGTTGGAGATGTCTTGTGCCCAGTCTCTGCTTGGGGTGGGTCACTAAAAAAAAAATCCTGGACTGGATTTCTACTGGTCACTTAAGAGCTTTGTGAATTAATGCCACTCGATTTGCTTGCAGCTTATTTTTATATGCACTATGGCAAGGCTGTTAATGCTGGGATTATGGCGACAGCTTTTTTTTTTAGTTTTCAAATATATAGCTACATTTTTTATGACCTCAGGCGGAGCCGCCATTGTAAAATGCCAGTCACGTCCTCCCTTCTCTGTCTAAAATTATTAAATTATTATTTTTTTTTTTTAATGAGAACAAAGCAAAAGTATGAAGTAAACAAGCTCAGCATGTTTCTTGTAACTGGTCTCAAATTAAGAACTGAGGGTGTGGTGATAGAGATTAATATCTCGTCTTCATTTGTGTATTAAGATTTTTTAAAACTAATTTGCAACAATAGGTATTATGATCATTCAAATTCCAGACACAAATGAATCACTTTGGCTAGCAGTAGCGACTATTGTTTTTCTGGTATTGGTGCCCCGGTAGGGAAAAGATTCACATATCTCTGAGATTTGAAGCACCACTCTCGTTAAGGATTATATTTTATCATTCTCGTCTTGCTCCTGCCTAATTTTGTTTTTCATCCGTATATTCGCTTTCGAGTGCCGGGTGATCATTACCGATGTGGTTGATTGTGCACTCCTGCCATAGCTGGGCTTTTCAAAGCCAGACAAAATGAGAACCCGAACCACGTCCCCACGCGTCGTATCTATCACCGTCTCAGGGCATATCTCATTACGTCCGGTCAGCAGAGGAGTTTGCGCTCGCTTGCCGCGAGTGCAGTATTTCAGCTGTCCAATCACAGTCCATCACGGCCGGTGACTCGAGCAGAATTGACCAGTCGCGTCTCCCCTTGCCAGGTCCTTAATGCTGGTCACAAAGGGTTGGCAATTAGTGAGGACAGTTGGGTGTGGAGGCGCTGGTTTTGGAGAAGGAGGGTGTGCTGGCATGCTGAGTGTGTATGGGAGAGGGGGAGCAACGCATTCCTCATTAGCGGCTCTTGCGGAGGCTTGGGCTCGGGGCTGCCGCGGGGGCTTGGCTGGGCGTCGCTTAAAAATGCTGTAAAGATGGCTGCCTGTTTGGATAAAACCCGCCGTTCCCGGGGGTCCCTTTGAGTGTGTTTTCATACTTGAACCAGGCTGCCGGAGCGTTAGAGAGTGGAGGAGGTGGCAGAAGTGGGGGAGTGTTACTGTATCAGATTTGTGCTCAAAGCCTCCTCGCACTGCATTGTTTGTGCCCTCGCCCACCTTTGTTGAGCTGAATTAGCTGGGAAATCTCCATGACCTGCTGCCTCTGAAATACGTGCCCAACCATCCTGCGGTGTAGCAGCTTCGGAAGGCTGCAAATGTACCCACTACGAGATCCGATCGATGTCGCGGAGTTTCTTTTAAACTTCTTAAACTTCACAACTTGGAGAATGTAGCCCCGCGCACTGCACGCCACCCCACCCCACCCCAGCCTGCCCCGAAAACTCAGAGCTGTCCCAGAAAATGAGGCGGCGTGGAGAATGGTTTTTAATAGCGCAGTGCGGGTCATAAAAGCGGCGGGAGCGCTCGTTCCTGCCCCGACATGAAGATTGAAGGTTATGATTCAGAGCGCAGATTTCCTCCGCACGCCCAGGAAACGTCTCGGGAATGAGGACATCTCTCGAGGGTGCCGTCAGACAGACAGACGCATAAAATGAATCGGGCATTATTTAGCTGCATTAATGCCCTCTCCTTCAGAGCAAACTGGCATTTTGTTGGTCGAGGGCACCGCCTCGTCAGGAGTCCAGTTTGGGAGGGGGGAGGGGTAGATTCGACGTGCGTCTGATGTGGGGACGATAAGAATCGAGGTGGCGGTAGCGTGACCCGGGGGGTAATGAAAGGTCTGATGTATAAATGCAGGGGGACTTTTCGCGCTCTGAGTACCATCTCTCTCTGGAGGATGGGGGATAAATGTGAGGCTGGCCTCTGACTTACAGAGATGGATGTGACGGGCTCTCCTCACGCTGGAGGGGCCAGACTCCCGGCTGGACTGTTGGGGGAGGGGGGGCTAAATGGAAGGGGAGGTAGAACAGGAAATGACAAAACTGGACACATCCTACAGTTACTTTCTTAGCCAACCGATGCCCCCTTCACCTTCGCAACCGGCTGGTCTGTCACCTCTAGCCCAGGACCTCTCTCCTTTTCTTGTCCCCAAACCAGGGAAAAATCCAGAACTTCATCCTTTTCCTCTTAGCTTTCTGTGTTGGTGGTGGTGGATGGGAGGTGGTTTAGTGAGGCGGGGTCACTTTATGGGAACAGATGCCTCCATCCTTCACCTTTTTGCCAGTCAAAGATCCTCCATCCTCATAAAAAATGACCACAAAATACTACAGTAAAAACACTATAGTTTTCCATAGTAACTATGGTATTTTTGCAGAATTACTTTAGATATACTGTAGTAGCTCTGTAGTTTACTATAGTGATGCGAAAGTAAATCACAAAAGTCAAACTCTACTACAGTAAACTATAGCAATGATATTCAATTATTATTGTATTTGTGCAACAAATTATAGTTTACTGTAGTAAAGTGTAGTTTACTATAGTTTACATCAATTTTACTGTAGTAAACTATAGTTCACTATAGTAAATGTTTATCAGGGCATATCTGGATTTGAATCTTAAAAACCCGCCCGTCATGAGGAGTTTTAAATTCATCACCCCTGCCGTCTCCGCTCGTGCAGAAGTCGTTTTACGAGCGGTCGGTCGGCGCTCAGAATGGCCCATTAGGACAAACATGTAGCGGGAGAGAGTCGATGGGCAGCGGTGATGATTAAGAGGCCCTCTGTGTTAACACAAGGTGGTATTGGTTTCTATTGAGCCGCTCCTCTTTTCTCTGCGCGGCTTCAGAGACGAGGCCTCGCTCGTGTTTGCGCCGGGCTCGGGTCTGGTTATTCATAGGCTATTGATCAGTATTGACCTCCGACTCCCACGGCGCACGGGATACAATGAGCGCCAGTTCCCGGCGGTGCGACGACGTCATATCTTTTCAATTCGCTTCAATGACACGTTATTATGAGGAGCTCCGGAAGGTAACTAGCAGCCTCGGCAAATGCGCGGAAAGACTTGTATTCATATATTCACTCGAGGGCTCGCCTGCTAGCCCATTCCGAGCCTTAAAGCTGTCGGAAAAGAATGGTGCGAATGTTGAGATGAAGCTGACAATAGCCGGCGAAAGGCTTTTCTGTTCACCTGCGATAGCCGATGAGCGTAACTAAAAAAAACAACTCCGCAAACCACCGCTCGTTAACAAAGCTCAAAATTGCAGTGGAGGGAGGCGGAGCGAAAAAAATACAGAATCAATTTAATGGGGGCGTAGCCACGTAATGGTAGAGGAACTGGGTCCGCAACTCCAAGGTTGTTGTTGGGTCATTGCCGTTTGTACCTTGAGCGAGGTCCTTAAAGGGATAGTTCACTTTTTTGAAGTGGGGTTGTATGAGCTACAAATTGGCACTACTTACTTTCGATGCAGTATAGTGCTCTCTGATCTCCTCCAGGTAGCCGCACCAGCGCATAGTGCTGGGTGGAAATGTAGGCGATACACTGTTGTGAACGGTACCAGGGAAACAGCGAATTTTTGCAGCCTAAAAGAGGTCCTACTTGAAAATAATACACTATTTCAGTTGCACACAATATTAAAAAGAATTACAGCACCTACCTGCTTGGAAAAAAACACAGTTGCTCTTTAACTAACCAACTGAAGTATTCCATCAGAGTAAACTGCGCGCTGTAGCGATCAGCTGTTTGGGTCAGACTCTGAGCAGTTTGTGGCAGACAGCATATCAATGATGTAGACTTACGTCTCAAATAAAAAAAAAATCCCTATATTAACCAGCACAGTAGATACACAGTATGTGGCTGCGTAGACCCTATGCGATATAAATTGGTGCTGCAGTGTTACATTAGTCTTTTTCACAGGTGTTTCACTCTCATACTTGATGCTTTAGTATAGCAGTGCTCTTCAGAGTACACCGTTGACATTTCCCTGAATGTAGCCTCAAGAAAATACTCTTTGGAAAAATGAATACTGCAAACACGGAGCTCTTTTAGGGATAAGGATGACGTATCAATATCCGTGTTGAGCGCAGCTAGCCACTGCTGCCGAAGTCCATCCCGCAGAGGAATGCGGTGGAAGCTGTAAGTGCACCAGGATACAGCTTTGCTTTCACGTCCAGGAAAGCAACACACAAGGACCACTTTCGAAATACTTTCACAAGTATAACAACTGTCCGACCTCGCAGCCACAATTAAGCCCTTGCATACTGGACGTGAAACGAATTTTTCGCAAGACAGATTACATTCAAAGTCAATGCGAACATGCAAATACACGCATTTTGCGTGTATTCGCGTCGTCGCATTGACTTTGAATCTAATCTGTCTGTAAAAAAATTGTTTCGCGTCCAGTATGCAAGCGCATTACTGTGACCAAACAGCTGATGCTACAGAGCGCAGTTAACTACGATGCACTGCGCGAGGATTGCGTCAGTTGGTTAGTTCAAGGGCAACTGTGTTTTTTCTGAGCAGGTAAAGTGCTGTAATTCTTTTTAATACAGTGTGCAACTGAAATAGTGTATTATTTTCAAGTAGGACCTCTTTTAGGCCACAGAAATTCGCTGTTTCCCTGGTCCCGTTCACCACAGTGTATCGCCTAAATTTCCACCCAGCACTATGCGCTGGTGCGGCTACCTGGAGGAGATCAGAGAGCTTTCTACTGCATCTAATGTAAGTAGGGGCAATTTGTAGCTAATGCAACCCCATTTCAAAAAAAGTGTACTATCCCTTTAACTCGAGCTGCTTTGGTAAAAATATCCAGCGGTATAAATGGATTTCATGTGAAGATTTTAAGCCCTGCAAGCCCCTCTGGGCTGATGGGTGAGATATACATGCAAGTTCTGCTGCAAAGCTGCTACGCGCAGGCAAGCTTGTGACATCAGCGAGCCGTTAGCCTTAATGACATACAAGTTAACCATCAAAAAAAAAAAAATACAAGTAAACCATCAGCTAGGTTAAGCAGAAACTCACCTCTTTGCAGCAGCACATGCCTCTACATCTTAAAAGCTTTAAAGCCAAATTAAAAACTAAATAATAAATGAGGAACCTGGGCATGTGATGGTGTTAGGATTTCAGGTGGGATGGGGTGGGGTGGGCGGGATAAAGAATTGTAAGAGCGTTTGCGTGTTCGTTCGGGCGAAACAGAGGTTACCTTGTAATGGGCTTGTTTACAAGTGAGCGTGAGTGTGGTGGGAGTTGATAGTGACGGTTGGAGCAGGGGGTGTGGGGGTGAACAGAAGGGGGACCTCTGGAGACTGAAAGCTGGAGATCGTCGATTACTGTAGAGCTCGCCACTTGTTTGTGTCTTCGACGGCGAAACGAGTCCTATCGCAGTGTTGGCCTGAGCAGTGGCCCTCCCAAATCTGAAGGGGGAGAGGGGGGAGGCTGCAATTAACAAGTGCCGTTACCGTAGCTCTTGAAGGTGTGGTGGACGCGGTGGACATTTCTACAGAGATCGCCCTTCATTTCCCGCGGTGCGGGGATTTGCATAGATTTCAGCGACTGCAATCTCCTCGATGAATTGTGGCAGTGATCTGAGAGTAATTTCCCCACGGAATTAGCCTCCTTAGCGCTCGAGAACAAACAAAATAAATAAATAAATGAATGCAGATAGATTGTTTGTTCTCCTTCCCTGTTAAGTATTTGTTCTTCATCTGTGTGATCTTTCATTTAAATAACAAGCCAGTCATGCTCTCCCATCAATTGCTTTCTCACAGTAAGCAGTGGCTGTCACTAATGAGTGATTTAATTATCGAACGTGCTTTGTCGGATAGAGAAGAGTCGAGAACGTGTTTTTTCATCGATTTTAATGGCACTGGTAATGACAACCGGCAGGATAGTACAGTCAGCATTGTGAAAGACTATCTGCATATCAAAGATGCTCAGGTCCCCCATAGAGGAATGCTCATAATTCCACACAAATATCACTTCCTGGAATGCCTCTGAGTCTTCGACGGTGCCACGCTACCCTTAATAAATATTAAGTACCAGCAATGTCAGAATCTCACTGTAGCCCCCCACAGTTCATCCTTTAAATACTGCTGTGGACTGTGGGTGGTCTGACACAAAAAGCATCCTGAAAAGCAATTTATTCACATACATCAAGCATTACTGAGGCAACTTTTCAAGGGTCATCATAATGATTTATACAGTGGGAGTATGCGTAACTACAAAACTTTTTTGTTTTTCTTGAAGAGCCCTTTTACTTTTAGTGCCTGTTTGACAAAAATGCAAAGTTGTATTTTGTGAAGAATGGTCTCGCTATTTTTCTTTTAAGAGCCTTTTTAACCCCTTAAGGTTTAAAACCAAAAATATGCGCTAGCAATAATCTTAATGGACAAACTTTTAACTGAGCATTACGATGCTGATGTGACATTCCCTACCCATACTTGAAAGCACTTATGGTTCTGAAAAACTGACAGAGAATCTTCTGTGATCTGTAAAAACCTACTAAATTCATCAGTGGCAAGGATTCTTGCAGCTGAACAAAAACCTTTGGATTCTGGACTCCTTCTAACTGGAAAAAAAAAAATTGAAACATGATCTAGACTGTTCAAATAACACCAATAGCTAGTGTTTTAAGATTTTCACCACTCTTAATTACTGCTAAAGAGGGTCAAACTTAGTTTGTCCCAAAAGTGACTGTACTAGGTATGTACTAGGTTTTTCCAGATCAATGGAGGAATGTAGAAAATATAGTCCAAAATCCTACTCTTCAGTGGGCTATGGAAACTTCACCATGGACCTCTTAATTTTTTCAGGGGGTTATTGGTGGGACGAGTCTCCCTCATCCTCTTGCATGATATTTTTTTCAGGTTATTGCTGCGGTGCATATTGGGAACAGCTCCTGAAATTCCACAACTGGAAATATCTGTTCCTTAGAAGTTTTCTGCAGTTATATATTGCTTATGACCTTCTCGCCCTTCTCCTCTCGCCATAACTGAGTACATATTCTCCTTCATTTCTTAATGGTAATGAGAGATAGCACCTCCTCACTGAAGAATAATGTGGATCCATTGGTCAAAAGAAGCTCCTGGAAGCTAAGCCTTCCTATTAATGGAACCAATCGTTTCAGTATTAGAGCGATCCTGTTTTTGCGTGTAAGTGTCCTTACAGTCGGTGTGTGAAAGGGGCAGGCCAGTGGATATACGGCAGACGTCTCTACAGATCCACAACTCATGAAACTTTCAGGGCTGTTCGCAGTCTGTCGGAGGTATTTTGGGTCACGACTGGAGTCCGTTGGCTCCTTTTAGCTTTGCGTGTTGCCAGAGGAAGGTGTGAGGACGGACATGCGTGAGGAAGCTCGCAGACAGTGGAGGAAGGGGTGGTAAATCTTGGAGCTAAAGCTGTTCTCCTCAAGCTCAGCCTAGCCCACCATCTTCGTCGCCCTGTCCTCTCCGCTCGTTCAGGCCAGTTTATGCCCATCGTCATGATGGTCTGAGAGGAGCTCTGTCCTCCAGGACCGAGTGTAGAATATTCCAGTCCTGTTGTGCAGCCCAGGGCTCAGAGCATCTGAGGAGGAGCTGATAGTGATGGAGGAGGAAGTGAAATCTGAGGCTGAGACGCCGGGGTGAAGAGAAAATAACAACATGAGATTCGACTCAAGAAATGTGGTGCTCAGCAGATGATACCCCCCCTCCCCCATCTCGACACATACACACACACACACACGCACACACACACACAGACACACCATGGTGGAGATTACAGTGGACTGTGGTCAGATTGACAGTCGTAATGGTTTTGGGGAATGAGTCCAGATCCCCTGGGCTGTTCTTCCTCTGACAGTTACAAGCGAGATTTTAGGGATCTACGAGTCCCGGCACAGAACACCAAGACCCGAAAACCCACCAATCGCGGGCCTCGGCGCCATGTCTCCGTGCAAAATGTGGTCGTGGAGCCGTGTCACGGGCCGCGGTACCTTGCCGCTAGAATCGCATTACCTACAGGCAGGCTGAACAACTGAACATCTGTCGCTGCGTTTTGTTCCGTTCCAAATGGGGGAAACTTCTCCGCGCGCACGGTGAATTACAAGTGATTTCCCTCGCGCAGGTACGAAATTTTAATGATGCACCCGACACGGGGTGCCGTGACCAAATTTGCAAATGGTTTGACTCTTTCCTTCCCCTGAGAAAGTAACATATGCAGGCAGCAATAGTCACTTGACAAAACTCCCCCCCACAAAAAAAAGAAACAAAAACTGCTTTTTCCCTTTTCTTTTTGGTAATCGATAGGCCTGCTGTCGGAAGGGCAGCACTACTGGAGGATGAAAGCTGTGCCCCGGGCGTCCTCTCTGTGCAGTTGGGGAGTCAGGAGACCTCAGGCCCTCTGAGTGTGGCTGCAGCAGCTTCAGTTTAACCAAAGCCTCTCCCCCTGTAACACACATAATAAAATTTTGTTTGGGATATATAATCGCAGCAATGTTGTGAGAAGGTTTGGGTTCGCAGGGAGCCCCTTAAAGGCAGGATGGACACCCTTCAGGAGTGATGGCTGTGTGCGGTGGCAGTCTGGGACCTGGGCTTGTATGTCAGAGGTTAATGATACTCCACCCTGGTGGGGTTAGTGCAGTTGTGCCCTTGTGTGGCATGGTGGCTTCACCCTAATGATCTCAGTAATGTCCTTACCTGTGTAAATGGTTGGTATGTTAATGAAGTAAGTGTGTCGTGGAAAGAGCCTATGCTAAGTTTTTCATTGTGAACTTTGGATTCGTGCTTGTCGTCTCAGCTGCCGCCGTGTTCGCGTCCGCGTACATAGACACTACCTTGTGCACGCTCTACAGGCTGTAATTTTTTACCCATTGCTTTCATATTTGGTATGGACGTGTGCTATGCTTCAGTGATGATGCCTATCGATTTTGGTTGCCAGGCGACAGTATTGGCCGAGTACTGCGCAAATTTGTGCTGAAACTCAGAGATGACCATGGGGATGCAGTACAGGCTGGAGAAGCTGGCTTTCAGGGCCTACATCCATGTGGTCGCGGGCGACTGGCCTGTCCAGTTATTTAATGAGACTCAGGTTTGGGGCAGCAGAGCGCTGGAGAAGCATGTTGTTGCCGTGGCGAGGGAGGTGGCGGTGGCAGCCTCTGGTCCACACCCGCTTCCCTTTTCTCCGTGTTAGTTGAGGTGTGATTGGACGTGACGATACATGGTGCCATGTGAGACTCAAACACGCGTGCTGCTGTGTTCTGCCCCCCAACCCTCGCACACGTGACCTAGAGCTGAACGTGAGAATCGTATCATCAGGCGAGAGGCGGCCGGGGAAAGGGGGTCGGGAGTTAGCTGAGGCTGCGGTCCGGAGTGCGGTCGGTTCATTGATCTCCTACCAGCTGCGTCTGGCTCCAAACTGAAATCAGGTTTGGCGGGGGAGGAAGAATGTTGAATATCTGCTGATGAGAGGCACAGGAAGGTTTCAGCGAGATCTGCTTGCCAGAATAAGTGCAAATCACAGAGTACGCAATAAATGCTCAGAGTTAAGTCGACTCTCACTGAGTCTGTTTGATCCCACTGTGAAAAGAGTGGTCTCAGATGGAAGTGTTGGAGTTCATTTGACTATACTGGAGTTGATTCAGGTACGCATTTAACTGCGTGTAACAAGGCCCAGCGAAATCCTGGCCTGGGGAATCGCCTCCGCACAGTGCTCTTCGTGTGTAGTGAGGGCAGGCATAATGTTCCCTGGCCTCAGGCAGAAGGTTCTAGCACTCTTCCTGGCCGTATATTAATTTCTCACAGGGTCTGATTTTGGTTCTGTGCTCTTTCAGATGAAAATGATAGGAGGAGGCGGCCATTCATGTTTCATAAAGTCGAATTCGCTCACCGACCCTCTCACCTTGCTGCCGCCGCGCAATCGATTCCTCCCGCCAGGGCTTGGGTTGAATTAGTAGAAAACGCATCAATCCATTAAACCCGGCGATTCAAAGGGAGCTCAAAAGAGAGGGAGACTAATGACTCCAATAGAGTATTTTACTTGTAGAAGTGAGAAATAACCCGGGCTCAGTTTTTCACAAAAAAACCCTGAGTGATTTAAGGCAGGCACCTCTGCATCGACCTGATTGGCTGCTCTCAGAGGCCGGCCCCGTGTAATTCGTCCTCTCGCTCGAGGCTCAGAAGGCCGTGCTGTTGTCCTTGCCTCAGCAGCCCGGTCTCCGCCTGTCACATCCAGCCGCTGTAATTGGGCCTGACCCGAGAATGGTGATTTATGAATTTATGGAGCGTGCTTCGCCGCACTTGTTAGGCTGCACAACATCAGCTCTCCGGGACAACGGGGCTCGGAGTGCAACATTGTTATGGGCGACCGTGTCGTGTCAAACAGCCTTGGTCGCTTCACCCTAGTCAGAAGAGTTTGGGTGAGCACTGGCAGAATTTGTGTCTATCTTCCGGGCTTACCTTTATCTGTCCGTCAGAGCCTGACAGTGACACGTCCCGGGGCCCCGGATTATAACTGTGCCTGACTCCACCCCCCCCCAGCCCCACGCACTCCCCATCCTGCCCCCCGCACCACCCCCTGCTGCTGCGCTTCGGTTATAGAGCTCGGGGCGCGAGTGTCACTGGGATCAAAGAGCAGGAAACCGCCGACTCGATTAAGATCAATCGCTCTTAAGCTCCTATGAAACATGAAATGATACAAGTCGCGATACAAGTGCTTTTTGTACACAGACTTTGATTCAGTGTATACAGGGGCAATGTGTTCGCTCCTCGCCCTTCCTCTGAGATATATAACCTATCAGGGAAGAAGGGCTCTCATCCGCTTGTGCTGCCCTGAGCTGAGCTTCTGATTAATGCCAGTTAGACTCCCGTCTCTTACTGGTTTATATTGGTCTGTAGCTGTGCACCGTGTCCACGCTAGCCTGGGTTATCTATCCTGTTTTCAGCCCAGTCCCTGTTATGCTGATGGTGAGAGCAGGGCTGTCTTTATTGCATATTTTTCAGGTTTCTCTCAGCTTTACTGGACCGCACAGTGTAGACCTTCCCTCCTCTGTCTTGATTGGTTTTCCTTCCAATTCTTACAGATCTCAGCTTGTTCAGGAGCTCCTGGTCTCGTGTTCTTGTTACTCTTTGAATCAGGTGAGTCAGTTAATGGTTGAAGTCAGAGCCCATGTGATGATGGATCTCCAGAAATCGCAATGGGTGTAGAAAGATGGTTAGCGTAAAAGCGGGTGAGGAGAAGTGATTATGGTCACGTGGTCAGATTTAGTCTGCCGGTCGATGTTGCAGATCACGATGAAGACCTGGACAGTTCTCTGCAGTCCACACCACCACAGCCAGGAGAACAGTTTGCACTGGGTCACTCCTGGGTGGCTCGCCAGGTCTGCCGGTATTGCTGAAATCGGGAGGGCGGTTTGGGGATTTGGGCTTGCAGGTGTGGTGGAGAAGGTTCTGTGTGTTCAGTGTTTCCTGTACTGTTTTTGAAGCTCCGGGAGAGAAGGACTGGATACAGAGCTGTGAGCATCTGGGAGGTGTTTCATTCTTCTGACCCTTAAATAAGGTCATCAAATATAGCACAGGTAGCCTTACATCAGCTTGGTGCTGCTTTATTCGACTGTAATTATATTAATGTCTTAAATACTGGGTTGTGCTGCCAGAAAGCAGAGAAGCAGAGGTATCGCTCCCTGCTAATATCGCACACCGCTAATTATGTGTGACCTTTGAGGGATGGTGAAGGCGTTGAGTAAAATTGCCGGCGCGAAAGCCGACCTATATGTCAAACTGCACGGAGTGAGAGCACAACGAACACGATGTCAGTGTCGGCTTGACTTACATCAGTTTCAAAGTTATTCTTAGAACATGCGCTCATTCCTGATCGCATGCTAATGCATCTGAAAAGATGACAGGCAAGTTCTCTCACATACATTTTACATACTTATATCCCTCCGGAAAGTGGTACTGAGTGAATTTAGTGCTCGACCTATAAGCAGTAGCTTATGTAAGTGGTAGGTACAGTGCTTAACAAATTTATTAGACCACCTGTCATAAAAAAATTAAAATACATGAATAGTTAATAAATTTGTCAAAAACTGGTTTAAAAAATAAAAATTGTTTTGTTATTTCTCTGGTAAATAATGAACTGAAACCACTAAATAGTCCTTATTCACACATGAAAACCACACATGAAAAAACAACAAAGAATATTTTGTATTGTCTCCTTTGGCCTTGATAACAGCTTGGATTTTTGCATTCAACCACTAAAACTAATTTTTATGTTCAGGAATTCAAGAAAATAACTGTTATTTGGCATCTTAATCAAAAAATAATAAGGTGCTTAACTATTTTTTCGGCTTTTTTGTGAACGGTAAATCGGAAAATTCATGGATAACAACAATAGTTATATTTTAGCATTAAAAACATCATTTCAGTCAGAGAGCTTGCACATGCTGGTGGATTAGCCATTACAGAAACATTAAAATAATTTTGGTAATTACCAACACTGTTACTTTAGGGAAACTGTCGCATGAATCTTACATTGGGTGGTGGTCTAATAAATTTGTTTACCACTGTACCACTGGTGTAGCGTCATTATTTGTCCCTATACTGCAGGGTAAAATTGAATGAAGGGCTTCGGCCTCCATTCTCTCTCCGTCCTTCTCGGCGTCTCCCTTGCTGTGACGGGCGCTGTGGAGGCAGAAGGGCGACTCTCCTCACCTGTATTGTCCTAGCTCATGTCACCTTTTACTGATGTGTCTAAGTCTCCATCGCCGCGGTAACGGTGATGCATGGCCAGGAATTTCATTACTCATTGGCAGCGGCCCTCGCTTTCAGATCCATCTTTTCACTCAACGACTTATTTATTTATTTTCTTGCAGATTTACCACCATTTGTCAAATGCAATTTTTTTTTCTTCTTTTTTTTTTGACCAGGAAAAATAAATCCGGCAGTTATTTTGCTTCCGAACGAATAAATCTCTAAACTGCTCTATATTCATACTGACGCCCGCTTGTGAATTTCTTTGCGAGACGAGTGAAAATTGCTATGTTAAAAAGAAAACGTGCCGACGTGGAGAAATGGAAGGTCCGTGGCCGATGGGCAGCGGCTCCCGTCTGAAATCTCGAGGGGTGAGGGTTCGGGGGATGGGGAGGGTGGGGGGGGGACCTTGTACTTTTGAAACTTCCCATTATTTGCTCTTTGATGGAAAGTTCTGGGCTTCAGGGCTTCTTTTGTTATTTCTAGCCACATGTGGAGTTGGCCCAGCTTTCTGGGAGGTGGGGAGGTGGGGGGCTGGGTTAGGTGTTGGGGGGTTGCTTGGATGCTGAAGATGCGGTGTCAGCGGTGAAATAAATGGGGATGGCCGTAAACGCATTGAAGGTACTGTGAATGGCTTTGTCCCAGCCTGACGTGAGTGTCTGATTAACAGCCGAATCGAAAGCCTTTGTTCCGGGACCCATCCCAGACAGGGCCACATTCACACTCTGACCGAGGAGCAAATTGAACGTGCTGGGCAATTAATAGCCCTGGCACATATTTAATGAAATGGGTCAGAGCCAGGTAAGGTAAACAAGTGCAGGAGTTACAGGAGAGAGGCATGAGACGGCCACTTCAGAGGCCTACAGGCAGACACAGGCGGCTGGGACTGTGGTACACCACACACTGGGTGTCCAGGTAATGAGTCTCATACAGTGTGAGGAATGAGCTATACAGCCAGAGAACTGAGTCATACAGTGTGAGGAATTGTCCTCCTACAGGGAGGGGAATATGAGTCATTTGCAGTGTAATAAATGAGTCACATACAGTGTGAGGAATTATTCTCCTACAGTGAGGGGAATATGAGTCATTTACAGTGTAATAAATGACTCACATACAGTGTGAGGACTGAGCCATACAGTCGGTAGACGGAGTCACAAAGTGTAAGGAATTATTCTTCAACAGTGATGGGAATGAGTCATTTATCGTGTAAGGAATGACTCACATAGAGTGTGAGGAGTTTTTCTGCTACAGTGAGGGGAATGAGTCATTTATAGTTTAAGGAATGAGTCACATACAACGTGAGGAGTTATTCTCCTACAGTGAGGTGAATGAGTCATTTATAGTTTAAGGAATGAGTCACAGACAGTGTGAGGAGTTATTCTCCTACAGTGAGGTGAATGAGTCATTTATAGTTTAAGGAATGAGTCACATACAGTGTGCGGAATGAACCATACACTCAGAGGAATGATTCACTCACTGTGAGGAATTATTCTCTTAACAGCAGGAGGAATGAGTCATTTTCAGTGTATGGAGTGAGTCATATACATTTTGCTTGGAATTAATCACACACAGTGTAGCATATGAGCCTTGTACTGCGCTTTGTATGAGTCACATGCAATATGACGAATGAATCCCTTACAGTCCAAAGAATTAGGCACATTAAGTGTAATTAATGAGTCTTATAGTATGTTGAGGGAGTCATGTACCATATGAGGAGCATGTATAGTGTGGCAATGAGTCAGAGAGTATGCCACTCACACAGCGATGCGCAAGATCACAGACTGTACCGTGCAAGGAATGAATCAAGTACATGAACGATCCACGTTTTCTGACTGCTGAATGGTGACAGGTTTCTAGGGGGCAGGCGAGGAAATGATGGAAGACAGGAGCACTGGGAGAGAGATTTGGAGGATACAAGCCCAGTTTTGTCGAGCCTTAATGTAGCATCAGTGTGCCATAACCATACAGAATGTATTGGCCATAAAAAGCACCGGGGAATGTCTTGTGGAAAACCTATCAGGTACAGGCCCAGCCATCACTTGGGGCTTTACATTAATGCAGTTTCCTGCGACATTAAAGTCTACAAGCCCCACATCAAAATCAGATATACGAGCTTAGAAATGCTTCACATCCCATATTTTCACAGTATTTTGTGGGTGAGATACATACAGTATGCATATTGTATGTGTACTTGCGTTTGATCGTAGTGTCCTCTCATAATGTAGCATATGTAGAAGGAATTGAAGAGAAACTTCTGGAAGGAAGAGGTGCAGAGTGACTGTGTAACTGTCCCGCTCGCTGATGCCCTTTGCTGATGGTGTCATTCCCCTGAAGTTAAACCCTGACGTCTCCTCGGAGACCGTTGCTCATAAAATATCAGCAAGAAGTAAAGGCGTCTTGGCTGCTGAAATATCTGGCGAGCAAATGCCAGCAATCTTCCCTCCCTCTGTCTTTGAATTTGGCTTCAGCCATAGTGCTAGGCAACCAGGCCTTCCCTTTTTCCTGCATGACCTGGGGTGTTTTTTTCTAAATTAATCAACAGTCCATTTATTTGGAGAAGCCTCTGCTTTGCATATGCTTGTTCATTAATCCAGCCAGTAACTTATTTTGGTCTGATACCTAAATATGCTCAATAGTGCTTTTGACAGTATTTCATTATTTTCTTGTGTGATATTTTGCACACAAATGTAATGAGTTTTCATAAATGCATGAGTCCACTTGCTGAAAATGTCATTGTGTTCGCTGTGGGGTTGTTGAAAAGGGGTCGGAAGTTGATGTGGGAGATTTATGGGAAACGGTTGACTAGCGAATGCTCGGTCTGTTCGGCTAGACAGTGGCCCTCTGTTTCTCTCCGAGGGCGACACCGGTCTCTGTTTTGAGTGGTGCTGACATTGCGGTCGATAGGGTAATGGTGTGCGGTGGACACTGCGGCCTGGCGAGGGTTAATCCTGAGACAGCGGCTGACGGTGATTCAGGGGCTGCGAGAGATGTGAGTGGATATTACTCCGCCGGAGCGTGACCTTCACGCCGCTCATCCTCCGTACTGTAACGTCAGCACAAAGGGGCCCCGAGCAGGTCGCCCGTCCGCCTGGCAGCTCGTCCCTCCGCCAAACAAACATGGCTGACTGATGCTCCGGCCTGATAACGCCCCGTAACGCTCTTAAATTAAGCCCTGCTCTCCACAAAGGAAGAAAAGAGACAGGGCGAGAAAGAGAGAGGGCTGGAGTGACAAAGGGAGGAGGGAGAGAGGGAAGGAAAAACAAAGGAGAAAGTGATTGGGGTGACCGTGGGAGAGATAGATGCAGAGAGAGAGGGATAGAGAACGAAGGATTTATGCAGATAGAAAAGGGGCAAGAAGGAATGAGAGATGGGGAGGATAAGAGAGGGATTTAAAAAGAGTGGGGGGGGGGATAGGAAGTGAGTAAGCCGACATCAAATCGAATCAATTTTATCTGCGTAGCGCTTTTAACAGACAACTGCCACAAACATGCTTTACTGAGTGACTGAAGGAAGACTGTACCCAAACCCAGAGGCAGTGAGCGGTGTGCGAATGACACTCTGTTGGGTAGTGAAAACACTCCCGCGGTGGTGAGGAAACGCTCCCTGTTGGGCAGAAATCTGCGGAAGAGCCCGGATGCAGAGGGGAGACCCCGCTCCTGAGGCTGGCTCAGTGTAGAGTGGGTGAGCAGATGTAGAATGGGTGTGACAGGGATGTAATAAGGGCTGTAATATGGCGGAGGGAGTCACTCCCACTGGAGTAATGAGCCAGACTCTGTTTGGCTCTTCATTAGAGTCCAGTGTATTACCCTCCTAACTGGAGCGGAGCCGCTTTCTCAAAGCTGATCGCCCGCTCAGCGCTCCTCAGAGCCCTGCTCTTCCTCCTCTCGGCCTCCTCTCCTTCAGCCGACGTGCTCTGCTTCACGCGCTGAAGTATTTCCACAATGACCACGATGACTCCGCCTGACCATTATTCCTTTACCTGCATTTGTTATCCTAAAATGTGCTCCGTCTGGACAGCTCTTGTTGGGGCGCGGTTTCTTTTGTTGCTGAGGGGTCAGTGCAGAGGTTAAAGTCAGGCCATCACAGCCTCACATCGACTTTATCCCGTCAGCAACAGCTACTGTGGGGAAAAACGGCAAGATCAGGGTAAAAACTGTTAAACGGATGGGGATTTATAAAAATGCATGTGGACAAGGTTAAAGATGGCACCTCTGTGATTGTAAACTGAGAACCACTGAAAGGTCAATAATCCAGCCTGTAATGCTTTTAACAAGTGTTTTACTCTCATGGTTCAGTTTAGCGCCTTATTCTATTATCATGTTTGTGCCAGCATAGTAGGCAGGAGACATACTGTTTTCTGCTTGTTCGTTGTCTGTCAGAAATATCTTGTCTCTGCTACTTCTACTGATGGATTTCCACCAAATTATGCATGGTAACTCCCCATAGAAGGTAGCCAAACTGATTAGGTTCTGGAGGTTACCTGGTTGAGGTCACAAAAGGTCAGTTGTGTGTGCAGGCCTAAGAATAACTTCTATGAAGCGATGGCAGGCTGAGGCATAGCAATTAACGCTCAAGTTTTACCTTGTTTATTTGCTGAAGTGTTGCCCCTGAGGCAAGGTCGTTTGACTCACTACAAGATTTGCCCCCCCGGGCTTAAGCTTACCGAATCATCTTAGCCATCGCCCCCGTCGCAAACACCCACCTGTGTGTTTCAGATCTCCGCACGCGTCATGTATCTTGCTCTTAATTTATTGATTTCATCTGGAGATTTCAGCTAAAGAAGAGTGTTTTCCTTTTTCGAGTCATCTGATGCGTTTGACTCTTGGGTCCCTGTGTGTGTGCACTTCTTGTGGAGCAATTCAGCACTAGTTTGTTCCTGCATCAAAACGTGTGGTGCTTCTCTCGGCCAATGAAAGGACAGGAGACCCAAGGTCAGAATAGGTACATGGGCACAAGTCTTTATCTCAAAGGCTTAATGATTTGAATCATGTGCCATTGTGATGGGCTGATACCAGAGTCTGCTGTCGTCACAAGGTGTTGGATGGGTATTGTAGTCCAGTGCATTTTATACTTTCTATTTGTGTGATGTTATTAATGAGCTCTCTGAGGTGGCTTTATGGGAGTCATAATAGGAGCTGAAGATGGTTCCTGGCAGGCTATGTGATCTGGATACTGGAGCTGCTCGTCCAAGCTGAGCCCAGTGAAGCAGTAAGGCTGCGGTCCAGTTTCACAGATAGAGATTAAATTTAACCCTGGACTATGATGAGTTCTGAATGGAGATTCCATTGAAAACTGAATGGCTTAAAGGAATCCTATCCCAGATTTACTCCTTGAAAATATTGTGAAACCACTGTGCTCAGCCATTACAATAATGCTCAGCTGAACGGTCTCTGCTCAATACCTGGCTTGTCTGCCTGCATTTGCTATTCTAAAAACTGTTTGGACCATTTTTGGGCTTGACACTCTTGTATTTGTGCGCTCTATCTGAAAAGCCAGTGGCGAACAGTAGGGTACGCGTACAGACTGCCAAGTACTTGAGCTGGGGTTCGTGAAAGATAGCTTAGCATTAGCGAGGAACGAATCCCTGTGTACTAGGCCTTTGGTGTGTGTCTGTGAAACTGGTGGTGGGAGTTCTGTAGGTGGTAAAGCGGTCCCGAGACGGCCTAACACAACGGAGGGAGTCCTGAGAGGGCGGGGGTGGGGGGGTCTCTTTCAGAGTCTCCTGCTCGCCTCTTTATTGGTTCTGCTCCAGCTCATCAATCCGACCGGCAAACTACTTCTGTCTCCAATGGCATTTGTTTTCAATTCAGCGCGGTGATGTTCAATTAAATTCACCGAGTTTAATCTCGATGAACATCTGGATTCCGCTTCTCCCCCCCCCCAAGCAGCCCTGGCAGGCAAAAGTGCTGCCTTCTGTTCTCGCGCCGATGAGTCCGTGCTGGGGTTGGCGAGAACAATCAACGCACCGCGCGACCTGGATCAGGTGCCTCTGCCGCCATTACGCTGGCGTCGCCCGTGCATTATGAGAGCCTGGCACGACCCGCTATGTATCGGGAAGACCATCAGCACCTGCTGCCTTTTATCTGCCAAGGCTGGTTACCGCAGCCACCGCCTTTCTCCAGAACCGTGACCTTGTGGAGGAACCTTGTGCAGGTCTACTGTGGCCTTCTGACACACAATCTCCGGATCCTTCCCTGAATGATTCAGTACACTCCTCCACAGCTATTGCTAAATCGAGGGCCGAGGATTAACTAGTTCTATCTAGCATTTTTTACTTTTTGAGAAAAATGAGTTTTTATGTTTAGCTATTTGCTATTTTAAAACAATAAAAGGTACATATCTTATAACTTATTTGTAGTTAGGATATGATTCCTTGATTTTGAAACTAGTTAGTACTGAGACTATTGTAGGAAAGATATCTCATTTTTGAGTAAAATGTCAGATAGAACTAGTTAATCCTCGGCCCTCGAAATGTAGGTGACAAAGAACTTGAAATTCATTACCCGTCTCACAAAAAGGAGATTAGCCCTTCGGTGTCAGCTGCTGTAGGTGTGTGGATTTTAGGGCGGAAACTCCAGCTTTATGTGGCCCTTTATTCACCCTCTCACTCCTAACCCTGACTGTCACTCTCTCACCTGTAACTCTGACTTTTACCCTCTCACCTGTAGCCCTGACTGTAACCCTCATACCTGTAGCCCTGACTGTAATCCTCTCACCTGTAGCCCTGACTGTAACCCTCTCACCTGTAACACTGACTCTAACCCTCTCAGCTGTAGCCCTGACTGTAACCCTCTCACCTGTAACCCTGACTGTAACCCTCTCACCTGTAGCCCTGACTGTAACCCTCTCACCTGTAGCCCTGACTGTAACCCTCTCACCTGTAGTCCTGACTGTAACCTTCTCACCTCTTGCCCTGACTCAAACCCTCTCACCTGTAACCCTGACTCTAACCCTCTCACCTGTAACTCTGACTCTAACCCTCTCACCTGTAACCCTGACTCTAACCCTCTCACCTGTAACCCTGACTCTAACCCTCTCTCCTGTAACCCTGACTCTAACCCTCTCACCTGTAACCCTGACTCTAACCCTCTCACCTGTAACCCTGACTCTAACCCTCTCTCCTGTAACCCTGACTCTAACCCTCTCACCTCTTGCCCTGACTCAAACCCTCTCACCTGTAACCCTGACTGTAACCCTCTCACCTGTAACCCTGACTCTAACCCTCTCACCTGTAGCCCTATCTCTAACCCTCTCACCTGTAACCCTGACTCTAACTCTCTCACCTGTAACCCTGACTCTAACCCTCTCACCTATAGCCCTGACTGTAACCCTCTCACCTGTAGCCCTGACTCTAACCCTCTCAACTGTAACCCTGACTGTAACCCTCTCACCTGTAACCCTGACTCTAACCCTCTCACCTGTAGCCCTGACTGTAACCCTCTCGCCTGTTACCCTGACTGTAACCCTCTCACCTGTAGCCCTGACTGTAATCTCTCACCTGTAACCCTGACTCTAACCCTCTCACCTGTAGCCCTGACTCTAACCCTCTCACCTGTAACCCTGACTGTAACCCCCTCACTTATAACCCTGACTGTAACCCTCTCACCTGTAACCCTGACTCAAACCTTCTCACCTGTAGCCCTGACTGTAACCCTCTCACCTGTAGCCCTGACTCAAACCTTCTCACCTCTTGCCCTGACTCAAACCCTCTCACCTGTAACCCTGACTGCAACCCTCTCCTCTCTCTATACTGTTATCACTCCTTTCCTGTCTGTTTTTTCTCTCTGCTACACACTTTTTTCTCGCCTTTCTCTCTCTCTCTTTCTTTATCCCCTCCACACTGTCACTTCGTTAGTCCCTCTGTCACAACTTCTCTCTCACTCTTCCTCCTGCCCCCTTCTATGCTCTGTGTCGGGCTGTAATGCCTCCCATCTACCTCTCCATCTCTCTCCTCTGTTCTCTCTTTTTCTGTTTGGCTCTTTCAGTTGCCTGTGCCCAGCTCTTGGTCCTCTCCCTCTGTTTCTATCTACCTCCCTCTCTCATCTTTTTCTCCCCCCTTTCTCCCCTTCTCTCCTCTCTCCCTCTTCCCCCTCTTTCTTTCCCTCTCCCCACTGTGCTCTGTCCATTCCCTGCCCGGGGTCTGCAGTAGCGCTGGGCTCTTGGATCAGCAGGTGTGCGTGTGGGACTCATCAGAGAGCCATGAGTTCACTCACACCCGCACAGCCCGAGCCAAATCCATTACCTCCTGCCTGGCCCCCTGCGGCTTTCTCATCATCTCCTGCGACTGCAGATAAATGCCCCGGGTTCCACCTTCACACCTCCCCCCGTCTCCCTTTAAAGGACACACAAGATTTATCTTATCGTTTAGTTATTTATCCGGCAGATTTTTTTTTAAGCGGCCGCAAACGACGAGCGCTGGAGCGTTATGCTGAGCGGGCGTGTTTGGTCTGTCCACCACACTGCTTTTTTTTTTCGGAAAACAAGCAGCCCTGCTTCGGAGTTACGCTCACCTCCCTCCTCCCACAGTGGTGTTGAAGTGTTGAGCCTCTCCGCGGGGGCGGGGGCGAGGGGTCCCCTGGAGGCAGAATGGGGGCTCAGTAATGTCTCCCTGGGGTGCATAAACAGGCTACGCAGGAATATGCACAGGATATGAGTCTGAGCCTCCCAAACAGCAGGGATGTCCTGCTGCCACCGAGCATAAAACATAGCCGCATTATCCAGTCTGCATAAAAAGGCCCTCTAAACAAGTGTTTCTGTTGCACTGCGAGACTTTTAAAACATGTCTTTTCTGTGCAAGCTGAGAATAGTGGCTTATTTTAACTTACTGCTTGCGTGATTCCTACATTTTCTCACCAAATTGGCAGAACTTGTGTCAAAAGAACTTGCGTCAAATTCTTGTTTTGCATAGTCATAAAATTACACCAACAGAAAAGAGCTTTTTAGTCCAAATGTTAGGCCGGAATGCTTTTCGAGACGCTTTTGGTTTTTGTCGTGTGAGAACCCTGACCTGGTGAAATTCTCTGCTGTTTTACCAATGAACTGAGTACTGAACTTGAACCAATTTTCCATTTTTGCCTTCAAACTTCAGTACATTAAAACAATACAGTCAAAGTAGAAACTGTTCGCTCTTTTGTGGGTATATAGTCCTATGTATGCTACCCGAGCATGTCGGAATTGTAATCATTTTTCTGCAGAATCACGGTTCAAATGATTTTAAAGCCTTCTGTGTCCTTGTCATACATGTGTCTGCCTGCTTCAGAGAGTTAGGGTGTATGTGCACACACGCATGTATGTGTGTACTAATTCCCATCTGTGTGGTTTGAGTTGAAAGGGGCAGATTCTGCAGATCTCCAGTGAGTACACTGCGCCCCCTATAGGAGGACGGTGGTACAGTATCTTTGATGTGCTGCTCACTGCTGGTAAGGAGAAATCTGGTGTCCTGTTGTGCTCATTTGAAGAGTTGTCCGAAGTATTTCCTCCGGGGGTAAAAAAGATGCGCAGGAGTGTTTACTGGAGCGGTTCCCAGATTTAAGCGTGAGCGTGCAACTGATCCCATGGCTTTCTCTGATCTGCTAATCCCTGACGAGCCACCGTAGACGCGCGTCGCATCCTGCCGCTGAGCTGCAGCCGGTAAGCCGGTCGACTTTCCATTCCCAGAATCCCACACGTAGCCTCCTGCGCCGCGTCTGAGTGAGGTGCGCTCTCGCTTGCTGCCAAATTCCCGCCCTCACCTTCGTCTCACCGCGTCTCGATCTTCCGCTGCGTCCTTCTGTTATTACCGCCAGTTATTAGCATGTGATGTGAGCACTGAAGAAACCAAAAAAGTAAGTCCAACTTAACAGGTTTGTTTACCCTTAAAATCTCATTTCTCATTTTTTTTCTAATAAGACCAAGGTCCAACGTAAACCAATGGCCCGCTGACGCAAGGCCAGTGAAATGAACTTCCATGAGTAGATTGGCTTGTCACTGGCCCAACTGGACCAGTTGGTTTTTTGTTTTCTTTTGACTCCAAATTATCCAATCAGCATTAAAGTGTTTTGGCTGACGGACCTGTGAAAATGTATCAGGGGCCAGTCCATCTCGGGCCTCCTTGCCAAGTGGGCGAGTGGGAGAAATCTATATGTTGAACCCTGATTGGACAAAAATTGTTGCGTGTGAATTGAGATATTGTGCCACACTTTGTTTGTAGGGTGGGAAAATGGAAATGGCCTCGAAAACACTGACTTAAGACCGACGGATTTTTTTACTTTATTTCGCTACCACTCACATTGCTTGTTGTGAGACTAAAACACTTGCTAAATGCCGTTATTATAGTGAGGTAATCAGTCGTTCTCTGAGTCCGAGCGTGGCGCGTTGTTTTTATAGTCCCTTGATTTCCTTTTATTGTTAGTCTGCCCGACTGCCTCTCCGACGATTCTTTTGAGCTGACGTTTGTTTTTCTGTTGTTTTTTCCTTGTTAATTAATCGTTGGAGGAAGCTATTAATCGCCGTCACTATCAATTGCATTTCCTGGCTGCGACTTTGCTGAGCCGCTTGCTGCCTGATTGGGCACTCGAGAGAGGACTTCCCGTCCGCGGTTAACAAGTGGCCGCGCTTTGAACCGAATGAGCGCTGCTGCTAATAGAACCTAACAGATAAGATCATAGACAAGGCGTAATGGCTTTTGATTATAGCTCTTAAGGAATCTAATACTAGGGGACGCGGAGCGTGTTGCAGACAGCACTGTGTCTTAAAGCCTGAGATGGACCGTAAGTCTGCTTGGCTGATAGCGCAGAAGCCCCGATAAGTCCAGTCTTGCCAGTGACTAACTGACAGCATGGAGTGGGGGGGTTATTTGACCGATGAGGAGATGGACATTTGGGCATTACCCCCTCTGGACCCGTCTGACCCTCCGCACTGCGTCTCAGCGGGCTGGCATTCATGTCATTCTACTGCTGCCTTCCTCCCACCAGCTCGAGTGCAGCATTTGCCCAAGTTTGTTTCTGCTCAATTTGTCCCTGGATGCAAGACCTGGCTGCCACAGGAAGAATTAGCAGGTCAGGAAGAAGCCATCATCCATGTGGGGCAATCAGTAGGCTAATAGGCCTGTGCGTCCTTTAGTGATGGGGATACTGTGCCACAGGAGGTGCGCCCCTCAAACTAAACTGAGACCTTAACTCAGTTCAGTCATCAACAGCACTGTTACCCGTGTCATTGGGCAGGCACGAGTCCTTGGTACACCTGCCAGCCTTCATGCCAGGCCTCAAAGCATGCCTGGCATCTGATCGCCCTCTAGTTTCATTCAATCCCAGTCTTTTCCAATGCAGCTCGCGTGCGGTGGAGGTTCTGGCACACAATGTCCGCTGTGCATCACTGTGGCGGGTGCAGCTCGTTGTTACTGGTGGAGGTAAACCCCATTGTAAAGGAGTCTGAGATGAATGGCTGTGAAAGAGCCGTTATCATCACTCTTGCTTATGACTTCGGACTAAAGCTGGCATGAGTTTTTAGAGCAGTGTAGAGAGAGGGGGCGCATGCTGGTCATATTTTTGTGTTTTATGGTGGAAATCCAACTCTTTTCTCTTTCCTCTCCTCTACTTTATGTCTCTATTCAGCTCTGTCCTTACAGTCTTGCTGTGTCTCTTGCTCTCTGTCTTTTAAACATCTTCAGCGTCTCCTTTCTTTTCCACTCCATCTTTCTTCTTCTCTGACTTCTTTCTTTGACTGTGTCCTGCACAAATTGCCGATTGCCTGTGAGATTTTGAAGGCTGTGCTGGATAGGTGGTGAAGTCAGTCATTCGCATGGGCGTAGTAATATCAGCCCTGGCCCGGGGCAGAAGGGAAAACCATTGCACTAATTGCCATCATCTTCATCAAAAGGCTCTGTGATGTCCTGTCCTTATTATCATTGCTTGACGCGAGTTTTAAAATGTCGAACAGAGCAGGCGGGACCTGCCCTCAAACACTGGCTGAATAAGTGCTTTTCTTAATCTTTATCCTCAGAACATTTCCCATCTCCTGGTCTCTATTTCTCCCTAACTTTTACTTTCTTTGATTCCCTTATTGTTTTTGTCCCTCTCTTGTTTTTGACGCTCTTGTAAGGATGTTTTATGCTTAGAGGGGAGAGGTGAGCTGTATTTTGCACACAATAGCGAGCTTAGAGAATGGAATAAGTTATTTCTGACTAATTCATCTCTCAGTTTTGGTTCATTCCATCATCTTAACCCTTTGAGACATTGCGGTGTACACCACTTTCTCTGGGGGATGTATCAGAAATAGGCTTTTCCAGATGGATCAGACAGCGCTGTGCAATGCAGGCCAATTTTGGGCTGGTGGACAGAGGCTGTGTGGTCCACCATAGAAGCAGCGAGTTCAGCTCAGTCAGACTAAATGTTCTGAATGGGAGAGATACACACACACACACACATTTTAAACATGCTCCAAATTTCTCAGTACCCTAAGCTCGCATTCACTGGAGGCAGCAGTGACGAGTCTTCCCCAGAGAGATATACTGTACTGTTGCATGGGACACAGTCTCTCCTGTAATGCACAGCTGTGATGTGGTCAGTATGAGACAGTCTCTTCTGTAATGCACAGCTTAGATGTGGTCAGTATGACACAGTCTCTCCTGTAATGCACAGCTTTGATGTGGTCAGTATGACACAGTCTCTCCTGTAATGCACAGCTGTGATGTGGTCAGTATGACACAGTCTCTCCTGTGATGCTGAGCTGTGATGTGCTCAGTATGACGCAGTCTCTCCTGTAATACACAGCTGTGATGTGGTCAGTATGGCACAGTCTCTCCTATAATGCACAGCTGTGATATGATCAGTATGACACAGTCTCTTATCCTGTAATACACAGCTGTGATGTGGTCAATATGACACAGTCTCTCATCCTGTAATGCAGAGCTGTGATGCGGTCAGTATGACACAGTCTCACCTGTAATGCACAGCTGTGATGTGGTCAGTATGACACAGTCTCTCCTGTAATGCACAGCTGTGAAGTGGTCAGTATGACACAGTCTCTCCTATAATGCACAGCTGTGATGTAGTCAGTATGACACAGTCTCTCCTGTAATGCACAGCTGCGATGTGGTCAGTATGGCACAGTCTCTCCTGTACTGCACAGCTGTGATGTGGTCAGTATGACACGGTCTCTCCTGTAATGCACAGCTGTGATGTGGTCAGTATGACACAGTCTCTCCTGTAATGCACAGCTGTGATGTGGTCAGTATGACACAGTCTCTCCCGTAATGAACAGCTGTGATGTGGTCAGTATGACACAGTCTCTCCTGTAATGCACAGCTGTGATGTGGTCAGTATGACACAGTCTCTCCTGTAATGCACAGCTGTGATGTGGTCAGTATGACACAGTCTCTCCTGTAATGAACAGCTGTGATGTGGTCAGTATGACACAGTCTCTCCTGTAATGCACAGCTGTGATGTGGTCAGTATGACACAGTCTCTCCTGTAATGCACAGCTGTGATGTGGTCAGTATGACACAGTCTCTCCTGTAATGCACAGCTGTGATGTGGTCAGTATGACACAGTCTCTCCTGTGATGCTGAGCTGTGATGTGCTCAGTATGATGCAGTCTCTCCTGTAATACACAGCTGTGATGTGGTCAGTATGGCACAGTCTCTCCTATAATGCACAGCTATGATATGATCAGTATGACACAGTCTCTTATCCTGTAATACACAGCTGTGATGTGGTCAGTATGGCACAGTCTCTCATCCTGTAATACACAGCTGTGATGTGGTCAGTATGACAGTCCCTCCCGTAATGCACAGCTGTGATGTGGTCAGTATGACACAGTCTCACCTGTAATGCACAGCTGTGATGTGGTCAGTACGACAGTCTCTCCTGTAATGCTCAGCTGTCATGTGGTCAGTATGACACAGTCTCTCATGTAATGCACAGCTGTGATGTGGTCAGTATGACGCTGTCTCTCGTCCTGTAATACACAGCTGTGATGTGGTCAGTATGACACAGTCTCTCATCCTGTAATACACAGCTGTGATGTGATCAGTTTGACGCTGTCTCTCGTCCTGTAACGCATAGCTGTGATATGGTCAGTATGCGCTGTCTCTCCTCCTGTAATGCACAGCTGTGATATGGTCAGTATGCGCTGTCTCTCCTCCTGTAATGCACAGCTATGATGTGGTCGGTGGGACAGGCCTGCTGACGTGGTCCTCTCCCCATTAGCCTTCCGCTCACGCAGGACCGGCCCGTTTTGTCAAGTCTGCAGGTTGCTGGGCCGGCAGGGACGGGGGAGGAAACTGAGTGGCTTGTGGGTATTAAACAGCCCTGACAGGACACTGGCTCTGGAGTAATAAAACACGGCGGCTCGGCTTCCCCTGACCAAGCGCTCCCCGGATTTAGCGGGCGTGCTGCGACGCAGGAACGCACACCTCTTTAGCTCCGCTCCGAGACCCGCTCGGCCGCGATCTGCTGCTCTGGCAACTGCAGCCGACAGCTGGAAAATGGGAGCTGGCGCGGCCACTTTATTCCCCCCCCACACCCCCATCCTCTCCTCTCTCTGTTCTTTCTTCCCTGGAATCCCACACTGCCGTTCTGTCTTCCCATGCCAGGGCAGTAAATGCAGTCGGGGCTAGATCTCACACACACACACACACACACACACCTTCCCAGCTGCTTGATTTCCTCCTGAGCTGTAATTTAGGAGGCCTGACACCTGTGCCCCACTAATCAAATAGAGGAATCCACTGGCATTCCCCCACAGTGCTCTGGGAGCATCAGAAACAGTGGTAAATGCCATTTAAGAGGATTATTTATCCAGTGAGTGCAGCAAACACAAGCCACTCTGGACTGAAGCTGCCTCTACTCTCCGAGATGGGCTGGGGAGACTCAAATCAATTATGAATGATGTGATTTCCTCCTGCTCTCTCTCTCTCTATCTCTCTCTCTCTCTCGACAGTTGATGTTAGATTGGCTCATGGTTGGGACGCTCTCTTTTGGCCGTGGCTTGCGTGTAAAGGCATCCTGTACTTGGTCTCACTCCAAATGGCATGTAATCCCCGCGGGAGCCTGCTGGACGTGTCATGCTCATTTCAGTTAGCGGACAGGACATAAAAGAGCAGAGCAGATGCACGAATACACGCACACTCACATTCCTCCTCCCTCTCTCATTCCCTCGCTCCCTCTCTCTCTCTCTCTCCTTTGGGTCCGGGGAAGTGAGCTCCGCTGTTATGCCCATCGCTGAAGTTATTTGTCACCGTATCCATCCCTTCGGTCTTGCCATGCGATGCCCGGTGTTTACTGTAATGTCTCAGCTCTCTCTCTCTCTCCATCTCTTCTCTCTCCTAATTGCTTTTGCGCTCCTCCTTGGGGGGATCCCATGGCATTTTTGATCCTCTCCTCGTTCCCCCTTCTCATCCATTTGCACCCTCTCCGTTCGGGTGGGTTTTTGCAGGTCATCCTGGAGGAAATATCCGATTATCCCAGTTTAGGGAGAGGGGGGGGGCGCACAGAGGATGCACTTTCTGCCGTCTCCAGAAGCTCAAGTGCAGGACAAGGTCATGCGGCGGAACGGCTGGCTGACCATGCCGTCCCAGGAGCCCCTGCTCGCCTCAGCTTCCTGCGGCTGTATCTTAGGGTCACACGAGATGGAGCGCTCGAGGAGGATATGAATGCCACCCACCCAGCTTCCGAACATCCCCAGTGCAGTCGGGGTTGAAGGAATGGGGTCGACATACAGGATGTGCTCCCTATAAAAGCTCCACCTTGGCGGATGACTCCTGTTTGACCTTCTTTCTGCAGTTAGTCTGTCAAGTTAAAAAAAGAACTGCCAAGCCTTATTAGGACATGACAGAGACATGGCAGCCAACAGAAGGCTAACCGTATTCCTACTCAAGTGCATTGTGGTTTCAAAATCATTTTTCAGTCTCTCGCATCACATGTTGAAAGCGCTTTTGAGTCCGAGCTTCTAAGGATTGATTTTATTGGCAGGTGTTTGATGGACTCAGAAACGATGACTCGGACACTTGTGTTGCCCTCGCTATAGAGGGTCTACAATTGTATTTGAGGAAACCTGATTTTCTGCTTTAGCAGATATTTTTGTCCCTTCAAAGCCGCTGTATGCTGATAAAATGTGTGTACCACAGAGGAAGACTCCCGACCGGAGGTCAAGAAAGGACGTGAACGCAAAGTTCTTGACACGCAAAATAAATGTCAGGAACTTTGAATTAGAAACGGGGATAACGGGCCTGCGCTATCTTCATGTTTTCATTTTATTTAATCAGTTCTGCAAAGAGGAAGCTAAATTTATGTAAACAATCTATTTTGTTGGTTTAACGCTGCAGAAAAAAAAGAAACTTGTCAGCAAGTCAAATTATTTCAGGTGCACTTATCAGACGCCACAGAGGGCAAAGCCTGTGAAAAGAAGGTTGTTTGTTGATGGCTTCTTTCGCTGTGAGACGTTTCAAAGCTGATTGCCCCAAGAGGCCAATTTGCATTTCACAGAGCTGCGCGGCATTGAGACACAAACGCTAGAAAGGGGAGATTCTCCTTTGATAAAGAGGGAGGAGAGGAGGGGAGGAGTGATTCGTCTGGAGCGGGTTCCCTGCGCGTCGCCGGTCTTTGGTGGCATCATTCTCTCCCGGGCGTCGGCAGAGAAATTAAAGCACTTTGATGAGTTTGGGATCAGGGCTATCCCCACCTTGGCTGTGGCGCGGTCCCTCTGAACCTTCAGTAACAAGCCTGGGCGGCCATGACTCTGTGTTTCGGCACCGAGCGTCACCCCGCGGCTCAGATTTTCGACATGAAATTGAGGGCGAAATTCACGCGTGGTTTGCCGAATGAAAAGAGGGCCGTCGGAGGCCTCCATCTGAATGTTAAGCGTGTGACACACGGCTGCACTCAGGGCTTCACCTGAATATTCATTCTGCTTCTGACACAGAGGCGCAGTCAAATATAGCACCTCTCCCCCCTGAGTATGCATCACATGCCACACAGCTGCACGTCTCTTCTGTAAGTTTTTTTGGTAAATAGACTGCATTTGCTCAAGGACACTTCGACATGCTCTCTGGGGGAGCTGGAAAATGAACCAAGAACCTTCTGATTCCCAGACCACCCGCTCTACCTCCTGAGCCAAGTTTTTCTGAAACTTGTACTGCTGCAGCCAGGAAGATGAGGTGTTGCATCTCAACCAGCGTGGTTAAATGTAGAATAAATTAATTAAAAAATTGAAAGCCGCACTCCAGTTCAGAAAGCCCAGAGGATGTCCCAGCTGACCGCATAGAAACAGCGCTGCCCTGCTGGCTGGTTGGAGGTTATAGAGGCTGTTGGCCTTGCGCTGGCTGCGCAGTCAGGAGTCAGGTGTCAGGGGAGGCGGGCTGAGTTTGCGGCGGCGGTGGTGGTGGTGGGGGGGTTGACAGTGGGGGAAGCCGCTCTCATCTGCAACACACATTCATCTTCATTTCAATACCAAACGACTTTGTCATGTACTCTCTGCGGCCGTAGTGTGTCAGGCATGGGGAGAGAGAGAGAGAGAGATGGAGACAAGCCTTTGGGGAGATGGCTCCATCTCTGAAAACATTCTCCCAAAACCCCCGTTTTTCTACCTGCTCTGACTTTTCACTCTCTCACTCTTTCATTCTCTCCCAGGACCATTTCCTGTCTCTATCAATTTGTCTTTAAGAGGTTATCATTTGTTCTGCTTTCTTCATCTGTGTTTATGGAAAGAGGTGGAGTCGGGACTGTGTGCTGATCGTACCGACGGGTTTGGAAACTGCCCTGGTTGTCGCTTTGCAGCTCCCTGCCTGCGATAATTACACCATTGTACATTTGGTTTGTTCCCCAGCCAAGGCCAATAATATTTACAGCACGTTAATTTGTTTACGAGGTCAGTGCTCTGTAAAGTAAATGAACGTGCACAATGAACATTTCTGAGAATGTGCCAGATTTTGGCCGGGTGGCTCATTTTCATAGATGGTGGGGTTTATAGAGTTTGTTTTCTCCTGTGAGACAAAACTGAAATACCCCACGAAAATCTACTGTGACATGAGTTGAACACACAGACTCCACTCGTTCTGCCCTTGCTCCCCTTATAAAGGGTATTGGGTTTTCAGATGTTTGGCACCCCTCTCCACCAGGGCATCCATGTACCCAGCATGGCAAGGAAAAAAAATCATAAAACGAGGATGGGGCGCTACCTTTGTTGACTGGTGTGCACCACATGCTAGCAGAAAGATACCCTTCAGCAGCGTCTCGGTGGAGAAATGACTGGGTGTGGAGTAAAATTTTGTGAGCATATTAGTGCAATTATATCATTGGGCCCTCACAATGCTCCCTCTAGGACCTGGGAATTGCCACCCAGATGCCCCCACCGCACCCCGAGTATGTGCTCTTACCCTCCAGCATTGCGACAGGAGAACTTGGCGTGGGAGGTCAGTGTAAGCATGAGAGGTCTGGCCTGATAAACAGAAGGTTGGGGCTTTATAATGGGCTGGGTGCGTGGGGAGCGATGCAGTTTTACCCTTGAGCAGCCTGGCCAAACCCTACAGACATCCGCACACAATCCAGCTTCATAAATGTCCGATGCGTAAGCGCGGCAGCTGTGCACGTCCTGCCCTCTCGAGTCAGGGCGGTCGGTAAACATGCGATATCGGGCCTCGCTGACGGACTCAAAGATGGCAGGAGCCCAAGTGTCACCCCGGTGTCGCAGAATGGCTATCGCCCGCCTCTGATTGGCTGAGGTCCATTTCCGCCTGCTGACGGGACAGCGCTGCGTCATAACTCCTGATTAAGCCACCGGCAGCCTTCGTCTCTCGCAGCTGTTTCACCGTCATGCATCTATTTTTATTTGTTTTCCCTTTGCAAGGTTATTGTACCTTTATGGTTGATCGGGGCTTTGTTATGGTGCTCGACATCTGTTTTGGGTGGGGCGGTGCTGTGGGGCGAGGTGTAGGGGGGGAGAAGTCGCGTTAGTTTTATGAGTCGATCCATGGCTCTTGTTTAATTTCTCTCCAGTGAGGTCCAGATGCTGACTTAATATGATTAAGATAGAGCAGGGATGGGTCCGGAAACTCGGGGACCGAATGCCACCTCTGCTGTCGTCGGAACAGCGCGGCCCATCCCAATCGAACGCGCTGAGGTGCTACAGCTATGCAGCACGGACAGTAATTACCCGTCCCTGCATCTTCTGGGTCTGCTTTCTCTCAGCCTCGGCAGGAAAACAGCAGAAGAATGATCCTCTGGTAGATATTGAGGCTCACTATGGTGTGTCTTATTTTAGCTGCATAAATATTTCATTGACCTTTAGGTGGCTGGAGGATTTGAGAACTTTCCCCCTGTTTGCCTCTCTGGCTCCTGTTCTCTCTCTCTCTCTCTCTCTCTCTCTATCTCTCAGCTTGCTGCTCCTCAGTTTCAGTCTCGATTTGCACAATGAATGTACACCAGTGTCACTGTGACAGCTGCGGCAGTAATCGCCACAAAGCTGGCTAATAATAATAATAATAATAATAATAACAATTTGCCAGAGATTTTGAGGCTGATAGCTGTATTTTTGTACTTTGCTGATAAAGACAACCTAGGTCTTTCCGAGGTCTTTGCTATGACGACGCTGGACAGTGACCCAGACATGAACCTAAACAAAATACTTACCCCTGTTCCTTCGCGCCAATATAATCAGCAGTGTTTACAGGTCATAATACTCGCAGACATCTCAGCCAAGGCAAGATCCAAGAGTGATCTTGTAATGAACATTGAATGTGATATCGATAATCACGATGAACGTGAGGTCGACATTGTGAGTTCGCGTTGATGCTTATTCTTACGAAGAAGCATTGTTGTTTCTGCACGTTTTTTTTATCCCTTGGCGCTGTGGTCTATGTGTTGCAAATTGTGGTCACTCGCTCACTCACTCCTGGACGTTGCGGGGACGTGCATCATCGATGTGCTGGTTTTAATTGATGCTAATTAGAACTTTTCCCTCAATAAACAAGGACACATCAAAAACCTAAGCACGTTAAAAACTGCAACCAAAAGTTGCTTCTAATACTGTTATTATTCAGTTGTCTTGTAACATGTTACGTGAATTCCGAAGTAGCGTTGTTCGCGAAAAGTCACCATAACACCATAGCCGTCAATGTTTGTCGCTGTGCGGGAGGATACTGTACTGTATACTCGACGGCTTGATCCTTAGGTTTCTGAGTTAATAGTCTCGTTTAGTCGTTAACTTGGTAAACCACATCTCCGCTGTTCGCGTTAAGGTCCGCATATTTTCCTTGGGCTGGGAGCTGAGCGTGCGTTTCCACCGCAGACGCATGCACCGTGGAGCGGCGCTGCATCTTAAGTGTAGGTATGTGAGGGGACGTTTGTGCTCTCGTTGTGCAGTCGCTAGTCCTGCTGAAGTACTCATTTTAAAAAATAGGAAAAGCCCTATTCCCCCAACCGTTGGTGGAATAGAGTGGAATGTTGTTCTTATTCCCCCAACAGTTGGTCAAACAGGGGCAACAGGTGCTCTTATTCCCCCAACAGTTGGTCAAACAGGGGCAACGGGTGCTCATATTCCCCCAACAGTTATTCAGACAGGGGCAATGGGTGCTCTTATTCCCCCAACAGTTATTCAGACTGGGGCAATGGGTGCTCTTATTCCCCCATCAGTTGGTCAAACAGGGGCGAAGGTTGCTCTTATTCAAATTTTTGAGCAACATGACATCTTGGCACTTGATCAGGCAGTGTAAAAAAGAATTGAACCCAGCCCATTACATCTCCCGTCTGATCTCTTATTGGCCCAAACTGCATGGCAAAAAGCGGAAGTGCTTCTCTTGTTGCCCCCGTTGCGGGACAGATAGCTGATCTCTTTCCCCCAACTCACCCGACTGCGGGGCAAATAGCTACCTCCTTTTGAAATAGCACATTTTTTTACGAATCAACTAATGGATGATTTTTACCCGTCCTTCAAGTTTCATAATCAATTACAAAAAACATACATCTATTGTCCCTTTAGCTCCGGTTGGAGTTTCAAAAAAAAAAAAAAAAAAACATGGTTATTTCATCAATTTTATGCGAATAGGGCGAAACGCTTGGGGGTTCCGCTGTATTCCCTTTGCTGTCGGGGCTGACAACGTAGGTCTTGTTTTCCAATCATGTTGTGTCCCAAAGATGCAGAATGAATGACAGGACCCACCGCACCATCTGCAAGAAGAATAAGTAACCAGTGAGTTTGTGCCCTGTAGAGATGGGGACATGGCCAGCTTGTGATGATGATGATGATAATGATGATGATTATTGTTATTATAAGAAGAGTGCAAACATCATTAACACCATCATGTATTTGTCAAGTGCTTTTTCTCAATCTTTCTCTTGGAACAGAGATGACTGCAGACGTAGCCATTTTTTGTATGAGTGGGGGCTAGGCTATTGATCAAGGTGCATTTGTTGCTGCTCATTTGTTTATTTTTTCACAATAGTTCTATCTAGACAGCCATTTATTTCTTTTCATTGTATGTATATTCTTCATTCGCTACAGTACAACACCTTTGATATTCAGATACTTTCAATCAGTTTATTACTTACAACATTTGCGCGTTCTTTAGAGTTATGCTCCTGTTTACACACCCGTAAATGTGTTTTTACACACCAAAAATGTGTTTTTGTCATAATACAGGAAGTGTTTCAGTCAGTAAAATTTAGCATTTTGACTACAACACCCACAATTCCGTGGCCTCCACATCTCAGGCACTTGGATACACATGCACACAATGAGTCAAGTGAAAATCCTTATAGTCCCCTTCCGGCTGAATCCACCTCCTAATCTCAGTCTCTGTGTACAAACCCCACCTCCGGATGTTATTTTTTTGTATGGTTTTAGGGTTATCAATGGTGCATTATCTGTTCTCTGGCACCTGGCTCTGGTTGTGTGCTTCCTCCTGCCAGTCCTCTGCCAAATCTGCCGGCTCTCCTTTCACGCGGGGGCAGAACAGTCTCTGATGTCCAGCCAGCCACAGAACCATCATGGCCCGGACTATTATCTCACCAGCCCCTGTGGCGTCTGAATTTACCAACATGGGATCTGCTGAACAGTGTGTGACGTTTATGATGTTGTTATTCTGCTACGTACCTATTTCTTTCGCGAGTACTTTGCATTTCCCTTCTTTTTTATTTTGCGAGTATAATTCTTATGTTTGCCCATGGTTTAATTTAGTTAGTTTTCTGACTGAACTGGACTGCTAGACGTTCGTTTTTGATTTCGTATCTATCTCTGTTTTGCCTGTGTGGAATTGTATTTTCACCAAGTGCTGTGGAAGGTGTTGACTGCACCAGCGCAGTGCTGTCACACAGTTTTCGCTCTTGCATAGGCAAGTCTGTCCCCTGTGGCCGGAGTCGGTACTGCAAGCAGCTCATTTCTTCATTGCTGGCTTGTGAGGGACAAATGCATTCAGTGCGTTTACTGAGGAGTATTGAGCGAAAGATTAACCTATATAGCTGTTGCAGAGTCTCATATTTAAAGTGTCTGTGATTTAGTATAGAACGCAAACTGTAAAGACAATTTTTAAGAATTCAAAATACAATAAAATCATATTCAATACAGCACAATTTTCTCATTCATTCACACGTGAAAATACACTTGGTTTTCCTTTATTCAAACCTAAAAACTATGAACCATTTCAGAACATTTAATGAAAATATTATGAAATTTTAATTGAGAGTTTATTAAAACTCAAGAAAATTAGCCACTGTTTGGTATTTAATGCAAGATGTTCTTTTCTGGTGGTTCTCCATGTGCCCCTGGGGAAATGAAATAAGTCCCCTCTGTTTTTTTCCCATTTTCTCCTCTTTCTCCGTGAGAATCATCCCTGTCTGAGAGAATTAAGGAGATTTTTAAATAGTGATGAGCACATCGGGCCGAGTGGCTGACGGCAGTGTGCTTGACATCTTGTTGAAGGGATGGGGCCGAGCGCGGTAACGGCGGTGACGGGCTCTGTTGTGACAGCCCGGTTGTTTTTCTCCGCCACGTGCTGAGGGGGGGCGGGGGGGTGGGCGGCAAAGCCTCCCCCAGTCACACACACACACACCGCTTGTTCTGTGGTATTCGCCGCTCTGTTTAAATATTAACCGATAAATGTCATATTTGCTCGCAACACACTGAGCTCCAGGCACCGGCTGTGTGCAGACACGGCTTCAGGAGATCTCCTCTGATGCTGCTGGCAGGTGAGGACTTGTGATTGGCTGTCTGCCTGTGATTGACAGACAGATCCCTCTGTCTTGCAGGTGTCTCAGGGGACAGCCCTGTTGGTTCCTGTGTCTGACTCACAGCAGTGGCACAGGTCTCTCACAGTAGCTCAGGGGCAGAGGGGGGACTTGTGCGCTGTCACGGGTGATGATGTGCTTGTCACACTAATCCTGACATGCCTTGGTTTCCTCTGGTTGGCTGCCAGTGATAGAAATGTTTGGTTTTTTGAGAATAATGACCCTAGGTTTAGTCTGGTCTGTTCTTTTGGGGTTGGACAGCTCTGGGATCCTTGGCTTGCAAAAGTGTCTAGACTGTGTTTAAACTTTGCCCTATCGCAGCAGCAATTCAGGTTTTTTTCCTGTGTTTATCGGGATAATTTATGGCAGGACTGGCCAACTCTGTTCCCTGAGGTCAGATATTAGTTTAAGCAGTGTATGCAGTGCTGGGAAAAAAGTATATGCCCCTATCCCCAATTTTTTCTATTTTTGCTTATTTGTCATATTTATATTTTTCATATGACCTAATTTGTCTAATTTATCTAATTTTAATATCAGACTAAGACAATATGAGTAAACACAAAATGCAGAAGGGCAATTTCATGAAAAGAGGGACATGATGAGCAAAAATTAAATCTCCGTTTAACATCCAGCCTCAATCTATCTACAAAACCCCTAACTTTAAGAAATATATATATTTATGACTGAACCTCTATTTTTCAGCGAGAGTTTTGCGTCGAAACAGAGGGTGCGAAGTTTACCCTAAAATCGGCCCAAAATCAGGTAATTAGGGCCTTTGAAATAACCAGTAACTAAACTGGTATTACAATTCATATCTTTCATCTTTCAATTTGTCATGCCAAGGGCATCAATTTAAAGTAGAGGGAAGCTTGAACCCTCGTGTGGAAGTTTGCTGGCCAGAAGGTAGGGGTGACTTAATCTTCCCAGTCAATGTAACATCTGTCACGGAAATTCTCAATTATTTTTATCAGAAGAAATGGAGATAGAATATTGACTTAACCTTTTCAATTCTCTTAGCTGTGTCCAAGGCAAAGTCAATAATGAACAAAGTCTGCCTGAAAGGTTGGCACATAAGATTTGGTTGGGGATCAAAATCTGTAACGTCTGTCACATGTAATGTCCGTCACGGTGGAATTGCCTAACCTTTAAATGATCATTTTATTATCCCCCGGCATATAATGCGGGGGGATATAGCGATCAGTGTGTCCGTCCGTCCGTCCGTCCGTCTGTAATAAAATCGTTTCCGGACCAGAACTCGAAAACTATATCCCTTACAAACACCAAATTTGGTATGGAGCTTCTCCTTATGGTCTAGTTGTGCCTTTTGGGTGTTTCGGTCCGTCCGTCTGTCCACACAACCTGTAGGTTACACAACCTACAGCCAGGGGGATCCGCCATTGCCAGATGGCTCTTGTTTATTAAAAGTAAGGAGTTATTCAAACCCCTAAACCTTAGAACTGGTTTTGCCACTCTCTGCAGCAACAATTGCTATTAAATGTTTTCAATTACTGGTAATGATTCTTACACGTCTCTGTGGAGGAAGGTTGGCCCTCTCTTGCTTGAAAAATAGTTTTAGTTCAGCCCCACTGGACGGTTTTCAAGTATGAAATGTTTATTTAAGATCATACCACGGTACCACAATCGGATTGAAGTCAGGACTTTGACGACTCTAAAACATTCTCTTTGTTTCTTTTGTGTCACTCAGAGCTGGACTTGTTTGTGTGGTTCAGATCATTGTCCTGCTGTATAATCCAGCTGCGCTTGAGCTTTAGATCAGAACCTGATGGCCAAAATTCATCTTCAGAAAATTCTAGTAGAGAGCAGATTTCATGGTTTCATCAGCTATGGCGAGTCGTCCAGGTCCTGAAGCAGCAAAGCAGCCCCAGGCCATCACAGTTCCACCACTGATGCTGTTGGTGTGATGTTTTCATTGTGAAATGCTGTATTAGCTTTACGTCAGATATAATGGGACTCTTGTCTTTTAAAAAGTCTCACTGTAGACTTTTTTTAGACTATCAGTCCACAGTACATTACCTCAGAAGTCTTGGGGTCATCAGGATTTTTTTGAAAAATGTGAGACAAGCCTTAGTGCTCTCCTTAGTCAGCAGTGGTTTTTGCCTTGCAGCTTTGCTGTGGATGCTATTTTTGGTCAGTGTTTTTATTGTTTTGGCATCATGAACTCTGACCTTAACTATGGCAAGTGCTGCTTTTGAGATCCTCAGATGTTATGCTGAGTTCTTTTGGAAACTCCTGGATGAGTCATTGATGGACTCCTGGAGGAATTTTGGTAGGCTGGCCACTCGTGGGAAGGTTCACTACTGTTCCAAATTTACTTTATTTGTTGATAATAGCTCTCACCATGGTTTGCTAGAGTCCTAGAGCCTTTGAAATGGTTTTGTGACCCCTTCCAGAGTGATAAATTCATCAAATTTGTTTCTCATCTGTTCTTGAATTTCCTCTGATTGTGGCATTGTGTGCTGATTTTGGCCTACTTCACATCTCCAGACAGGTGTTATTTAAGTGATGTATAGATCCAAAAAGGCTGGCAGTGATCATGCACGGGCATGTCTCATGAAATTAAACCCAATGATCAATTTAATTTGTTTAAATATTTGACTGAAGATCTAAGGGGGCAGTTACTTTTTCATGTAGGACTGGAGGGGTTTGATATCTTTTTTTCTTTAGATTCATAAAATTACCATTGGAAAAAACTACATTTGTGTTTGCTCGGGTTATCATTGTGTTGTATTAAAATTAGTTTGATTATCAGAAATGTAGGACAAATAGGCAAAAATAGAAGAAATTTGAAAGGGGGCAAATGCTTTTCCACAGTGCTGTGACAGCATGGATCTACAAATTAGCAGCTCAAGATGACATTTCTCTATTTGGTTTATTTGGTCAGGGTTAGAATGAAATACGGGTCTGTTGATCTTTAGGGAAGGGTTGCCTAGCCCTGATGTGCGCATTCAGAAGCTCATCTGCGCTGTGCTGGCAGCTCTGCTGTTAGTGCGTCAGCTCACGTTAAGCAGAATAACAGATTTGAGTAAGGGCAGTGCGACTCCTGAATCTGACTTCGGCTGTCCAGTGGGGAGCTGTTCAAAGACCAATCCGCTCTGATGCAATGATTGTGTTATGAAAAATGTAGTTAAAAAGAAAGTAAAAAAAAAAATGACTGGTCTCTGTTGTCAAGGGCAAATGGTGCTATTTATATTTTAAATATTTTTATGTGCTAACAAGGGTAAAGAAAAGAACACAAATTGCCGCTGCAGAAGCGACTTAATATGAAACCTGAGTTTTGCTCCTTGAAGTGCGCATCTTTAATTTGATCAAAGGCCCCAGGTCCATCAAGTGAGAATTTAAAAGTCAGGCTGTCCTAGCCCTGCATTCTGTGCTAAATCCTCAGGTAATACTGAGGGCCTCTTTCAGCAGCCATGTTCCTCTGCTTCTGCGCTGTTCACGGCATCGGCGCTGTTGAGCCATTTGATGGGAGGGAAACATTGGGCAAATTCTCAGACTAGAAAGCCTCATGCTCTTTTTCTCCTTGTGTTTTCTCCACAGGAAATTGCGGCATACTTGATAACATTCGAGAAGCACGAGGAATGGCTAACGACATCGCCTAAAACACGGTGAGTGAATCGTTCCCCTTTAAAGAAGCAGAGAAACTCACCCCCCTCTCTCGTGCTGGAACTTCTCGTCGCTGTGAACTCCAGAAGTGGGTCGGGTTTTTGCCCTAACCTCAGAGATAAAAGGCCGCCGAATCCATGCCTTCCCATTAGGAGTCGGGCCTTTCCCTCTCGCCGGCTCGGAGCGGCCGGTTCAAACGGGCCGACGTCCTCCCGCTCGCTCGCGCCGAAAGATAATGGACCGCTAATGCCTTTTCTTTGAGCCCAGATTGTTAGCCGGGCCTATTAGCGCAACATGCTCTTTCCTCATTCGCACCGTTGATGTGGTGTTAATGCTTTCCGTGTCGGTCTGTCAATAAAAGGCTGGAGCCAGAAGCTGCAGTTCATTCTGCGCTCGATTGGTCTGGCCTGGAGACACAGCCTAGCCCTGCTGAGATCGCGGATTGGGTTGGAGTGCGTTCAGCACATAAGCTCAGTGCTCCTGTATGACAAAATGGTATGAAAAACCAGAGCAAAGTGGTATTTGCGACAGTTCGGGTTTACACATTTATTCAGAGGAGCTCTGGCCCCTGTGAGGGTGGTGTGATCGGGGCCCCTGACACCAGCAGGTCACAGTCATTACAAGAGTTCTGACCCTCAGTGTGGGGACACGTGCTTTACAGCAATGCTTAGAGGAGTCAGGTCATTGAGTTTCACATAGTTCCAGGACGTGATATTTAGGGAAGAAAGGGGGGCTTGACGATAGAGAGGTGGCCGGTTGTTTGCTCGACCCCAGGCAGCTGAATAATATGGTAGGCGATCGAGCCCCTTATTTATTTGCTGAAATGCACCAAGGGCCGCCCCTTCTGCCCTGCGTGGTGGCGATCAGTATATGTATGAGAGCTGAGTGTATGAGAGCACAGGTCCATTCAGAGCTGTGTGTATGAGACTGCGGGTCCATTCAGAGCTGTTTGTATGACAAAGCAGATCTATCCTGTGCTTTTTGTATGAAAGAGCTGCTCAATTCAGAGAGTGAGATTGCAGTTCCATTCCAGGCTGTGTGTATGACGGAGCTGCTCTGTTCTGTGCTGTGTGTATGACAGAGCAGCTCTGTTCTGTGCTGTGTGTATGACAGAGCTGCTCTGTTCTGTGCTGTGTGTATGACAGAGCAGCTCTGTTCTGTGCTGTGTGTATGACAGAGCTGCTCTGTTCTGTGCTGTGTGTATGACAGAGCTGCTCTGTTCTGTGCCGTGTGTATGACAGAGAAGCTCTGTTCTGTGCTGTGTGTATGACAGAGCTGCTCTGTTCTGTGCTGTGTGTATGACAGAGCTGCTCTGTTTTGTGCTGTGTGTATGACAGAGCAGCTCTGTTCTGTGCTGTGTGTATGACAGAGCAGCTCTGTTCTGTGCTGTGTGTATGACAGAGCAGCTCTGTTCTGTGCTGTGTGTATGACAGAGCAGCTCTGTTCTGTGCTGTGTGTATGACAGAGCAGCTCTCTTCTGTGCTGTGTGTATGACAGAGCAGCTCTGTTCTGTGCTGTGTGTATGACAGAGCAGCTCTGTTCTGTGCTGTGTGTATGACAGAGCAGCTCTGTTCTGTGCTGTGTGTATGACAGAGCAGCTCTGTTCTGTGCCGTGTGTATGACAGAGCAGCTCTGTTCTGTGCTGTGTGTATGACAGAGCAGCTCTGTTCTGTGCTGTGTGTATGACAGAGCCGCTCTGTTCTGTGCTGTGTGTATGACAGAGCAGCTCTGTTCTGTGCTGTGTGTATGACAGAGCCGCTCTGTTCTGTGCTGTGTGTATGACAGAGCTGCTCTGTTCTGTGCTGTGTGTATGACAGAGCCGCTCTGTTCTGTGCTGTCTGTATGACAGAGCTGCTCTGTTCTGTGCTGTGTGTATGACAGAGCTGCTCTGTTCTGTGCTGTGTGTATGACAGAGCTGCTCTGTTCTGTGCCGTGTGTATGACAGAGCAGCCCTGTTCTGTGCTGTGTGTATGAGAGTGCTACTCATTATATCAGCATATCTGAGTGTATAGCAGTCTGCTCTGACCTCACCTTCCCTTCTTAAAGCAGGGTAAATGCCTGTCCTGACAAAACAACTGGAGATGAGCTATCCAAACGTGTCCATTCCATTTTCCAAAAGTTTAATATAGCTGATCTCCTTCATCCCTCCTTCTTCTTTAGTTTGGGACTGTACGGGTGTAATTAACCGGCCTCATTCAAGTGCAAATCTGTGCTCGGCCCCTCGGAAACCGCGCTGAGCGGAGACTCTCTTCCTGCCCTTCTGCCCGTGAAGGAAATTGATAACGGCGAGGCGTAGAGGGAGTGCCAATCGCCAAGAACATTTTCTCTGCCTCGTGGCGAAAAGAACCAGAGAGAGAGAGGTTCTCCCCAACAAATTACAGCCCTCCGTTATCGCTCAGAACGTGGAGCAGCGCGTACACAGTAATGGCTTCTCGCCTCCTAGCTGAGGGCTGTTGGCACAGTGTCATCTGTGAGAGGCGGTGTTTGGCCGGTCTGTTGTGTGTGCCGCGGAGAGCCCCTACTGTATGTTGGAAATAACACGCAGCGAGCGCCACGTGACGCCGGATGATTGGATCTCGGTCCCGGAGTCCCTCAGCTCCGGTCCACAGGGGATGTGCTGGGGAATACCGACCGTTTGCAGCGTTCCGGCTGTCAAAACCAGAGAAGAAGAAGGAGGAGGCCGAGGCCTGAGCCGAAGAACCCTTCGGAGCCTCAGAGCAGCAGTGCAATTATGGTTAGGAGGGTAGGGGGTTGTGGTGGTGTTGGGGGGGCAGTTAGGAGCCGAATCTTGAGGGCAGGGTCAGGCGGATGATTGGCGGCGGTCCCTCGGTGCTCTTTTGAGAGGGGTCAGGGGTGGGAGGTCAGGCGTAAGGGGGCGGAACTGAGCAGCAGTTTGTCAGGGCTGGGGTGGGTTGCGGGCGGGAGGGGGGGCGGTTTGGGATGGCTGTGGAGGCCCTGGGCTGGGTGAGAGCGTGATAGATTAGCTCCAGCTAAGTAAGGGGGTCACGCTTCAATGGCTACCCACCCCGAGGCCCTGTTTCCTGGGCTCATTCTGCTGGGCAGGTCCCTTTCTGGAGCTCATGGGAATCCCTCTTCCACATGACACGGCGGAGCAGGCTAGCTCTGTTTACACACGCTCACAGATGCGCTACGCCGCCAAGTGCTTTACAAATGAGCCATGGCGACGTGCTGATGCATGTGTGAATTCACTTAGATAAATGCGGCACTTTCACAGAGACACACGCATGTACAGTGTGTGAAAATGCAAACAGACGCGCTCCACATGTCTACACAGAAGGGAATATGCGGTGTACACATGTACACATGTTGACACTGGCTCACTCGTGAATAAATGTATGAACGCGGAGAGAGGAGCGCGTGCCCAGCCATGTGTGCCGACATTCATTCATGCTCACACCTGAGTGAACATATGAACGCAGACTCGTGCCACAACTGCGAATAATCACGTATGAGCACACGGCCATACATACGCATATGTATGCACGCATACAAACGCACATGCAGGTAGGCACGCACGCACGCACACACACATACACGCACACACAAACACGCGTGCGCATAGATACACACACACACATGCACACACACACGCGCGCACACACACGCGTGTGCGCAGACACACCCACACACAGGCGCGCGCACACACACGTACACACACTCAAGCCTCAGTTAACTTCATGCTGTATCCTCATATTCCATTACAGCAATAGCAGACTCATTTGGTCTCGTTGCTCATTGTGTGTTGCCAGGGAAGAGTAGCCGAGCACTGAGAGATTGATTCGCACAGGCAGTGTGATATACATGCGAGTTCAGACAGGAAATGCAGCTGTGGCTAAAATCAATATAAAGACTCATACGTTGACCGCCAGAAGGGCACAAGGACTGATTCGGGCCGGGCCTGTCACAGCTGGGAGAATGTTTCCCCTCTTCCAGTCCTTCACTAGAATTTATGCACCTCTCCTCTCCCAGCCTATTTCCACTGCTCTGTGTGGTGCTCGCAGACAGACATGCACTGTGGGATTATACTGCGGCGCGCCTTTACCTGGTTATGTGTTTCTCTGAGTAAAGTTACAGGTAACTGGTCCTGGGCTCAGAGGGTTAAAACCCTGTCAGCCAGTGAGCATCCATTACGCATCTTCGGCCATGACAGTGGCACTTTAACAAAAAAACTCAGCACCTTCGACACTCTGTTGTCTCATTTAGTGTTTCCCAAACCTCTCCTGGGCTGTATTTCATTCCATAGGGTTAATCTCCATAACCTACACCCTGTGAAGTCATTTCCCTTCGTAGTGAAAACTCTGAAGGGCAGCGGGAAGTAGGGTTTTTAAATAACGGTCATTTGGAATGTCCTTCCACATATATTTTGCCGCTGCTGCATTCTGCTTCAGCTAGTGTAAACAAAGGCAGCCGGTTCACAGGAAAACTGCTTTCAGTGGCCATTCATCGGTTTTGCAGTAGCTTTATAAGCAACCGCATAGCTTTCAAAAGGCGACAAATAGCCGCTGGTAAAAATAAAAAAACGACATAACTAACGTTAGACAGTCGACTGTTTTAAGCCAACAAGCTAGGTTCGTCAGCTTTCTGTGCGTTAGCTAGCTATTAGCTACCGTTGTTGTCCTTTTCTTGAATGTCGTTGAATCACACACGTCACCAGGCTCGGTTGGTCGTATGACATTGTGGGAGCAAAGTGACCATCGCCTTGCCCACTTCGGAAACGGCCATTTTGTAGGGCCCATCGAAGGGATGAGTTTTACACACTTTCAGTAGGAATGGCCTTCAATACGGCTTCGGTGGGCCTGGCCCTCATTATGTGCACTTTGAAGTGAACGACCCCAGCTTTTGGAACACAGCCCTAGACCAACGCTGGTCCTGCATGTTTTAGATCTCTCCTTGCTCCAGCAGAGGTGATTGAAATGATCTGGCTGTTGTAAATATTCCGCTCGCAATCATGCAGCTTCAGGGGTTTACAACAGCCTAATCATGTGAATCACCTGTGCTGGAGCAGGAAGAGATCTAAAACACGCAGGACAAGTGTTTCCCAGTTTGAAAAGCAGTAGTTTAACGTAACATCTGAGCGAGACTGACACTGTACTTCCCTGTACCTCAGCTGTCTGTTTTAATCGCAGGCATGTAGCTGTCCTTGTCATATTGAGAATGAAGAAGATCTCCATTAGCTGCGGACAGAAGTGCAGCTGTCCTGCTCGATGTACAGGTGTGGTTAAACATGCTGGCTTCTCCGAGATTTTTACTCTCAGACCTTTAGAAACTGCTTGACAGGACAGGCAGGGTGCTAATGAAACTGCCTTTTGTTGGAGCCGCAGCCTCGCGTATTTAATGCATTCTGACTGACTCTCCCTCGGGCTGATTTTTTCAAATGCTAACGGACTTCTTCCTGAGCAGACCGCACTCCTCAAACTTTATATCGAGCTCCCGTCCGACCCACGTGTTAAATAGTGTTTGATAAGGTGAACCGCTAAATCCCCTTTTTGTTAAAGGAATTGATGTCCTTTAAAACTCCTCTGCGGCGCGTATCTCCGTAGGAACGAGATAAGAATTGACATGGCGTCTGGGGACATCCTTAACACGGCGGCGTGGAGGAGGCCGCTGAGGGCCACTCATTCGATTTAGAGAAATCCCCCGCTGGAAGCTCCCAGCCGGCTCACTGAAAGGTCCTCCGCAGGAGTCAGCTGCTGGGGGAGGTTTAACGACGGAGGGTTTTCATCAGCGAGACGACCGTCGCCGCGGCCTCCATTTTGAGCTCTATTCTGTCCCCCCTAATAGACTGCAGGGAGTATAAACAACCCACTGATTCCCAGACATTGCTGCTGCTGCCAACTAGTTTTACAGCATTGGGAACAAAAGGAAAAAGGGAATAACTTTTAAAAAGGGGGTGACCGTGTTTACAGTGACGTCTGTGACATACTCCATCCAACACTGAGGCTGTTCTGTCCTTCTTCTCTGTGAGGGAGGTAAAAAGAGACTGGTGAGCAAAAATTTTTATGTGCTTAAAAGGGAAAAAAACTTGTTGAAAGTGTTTACAGTGCTTTTTAGGTGGAGGAGAGAGGAAGTATGAGGGAGAGGGAGGGAGAGAATAGAAGAGAAGAGGAAAAGAGGAAAAAAGTTTTTCATTTTAGTTTGCTGTTTGAATATGTTTGTATTACTGTATTTGAGATGTAGCTGTAATTTACGGGAGTGTTGTCTGTTCTAATGGTGTTCTACTGCTGTGGCAGTGGCTACTGTGTAAATATTGTACACATTACAGCACAGTGTACTGAACTGTAGGAAAGAGAGCATGAAGGAGAGAAATTGAAAGAGAGGGAGAGATTTTCAGAGAAGGTGGGACGAAGAGAGATGGGGAGGGAGGAAGAGAAAGGGAGGAGAGTGGGACAGAAGGAGGGCATGAGAGAGATGGAGGAGGGAGAGGGACAGAAACGGTGGGAGGGAGATTAAGAGACAAGGTGGAAAGGCGAGGGTGTGTGCTGTTTGGGGAGAGAGAGAGTGTGTTGTTGAGCCTGCCATTGGGGACTCTGGGAAAGGGGGTCTGTAGTGTGAGCAGAGACCCCCATGCATTTCTCAGTCTGCAGGACACTGAGCAGCAGTACAGAGCAGGAGGGGTTATGAGCAGCAGTACAGAGCAGGAGGGGTTATGAGCAGCAGTACAGAGCAGGAGGGGTTATGAGCAGCAGTACAGAGCAGGTTGGGTCGTGAGCAGCAGTACAGAGCAGGTTGGGTCATGAGCAGCAGCACAGAGCAGGTTGGGTTGTGAGCAGCAGTACAGAGCAGGTTGGGTTGGGAGCAGCAGCACAGAGCGGGTTGGGTCATGAGCAGCAGCACAGAGCAGGTTGGGTTGTGAGCAGCAGCACAGAGCAGGTTGGGTCGTGAGCAGCAGTACAGAGCAGGTTGGGTTGGGAGCAGCAGCACAGAGCGGGTTGGGTCATGAGCAGCAGCACAGAGCAGGTTGGGTTGTGAGCAGCAGCACAGAGCAGGTTGGGTCGTGAGCAGCAGTACAGAGCGGGTTGGGTCGTGAGCAGCAGTACAGAGCGAGTTGGGTTGTGAGCAGCAATACAGAGCGGGTTGGGTTGTCAGCAGTAGCACAGAGCAGGTTGGGTTGTGAGTCAGCAGCAGTACAGAGCAGGTTGGGTTGTGAGTAGCAGTACTGAGCGGGTTGGGTTGTCAGCAGCAGTACAGGGCGGGGTGGGTTGTGAGTAGCAGTACTGAGCGGGTTGGGTTGTGAGCAGCAGTACAGAGTGGGTTGGGTCGTTCCTGTTGCTCCCTGGCGGATGCTGGGCTCAGGCCCCTGGAGCGCCGCGTCGGCTGATATTGAAACCATCAAACAGGTCGCTGCTGTGTTCTGAGGCCCAGCGGTGATGCTGCCGTCGAGCGCCGCCTCGGCCGGGACTCTGTGCTCCGCGGTTCTGCGGCGAGATGAGAGCCGCCTCCCACATGAGCTCTTCTACAGACGCGGCCTTTATTACACCCCCGGCCCCCACACTGGGGCCCATCCCAGCACTGCAGAATAACCCACCGGAAACAAATGGCCCTTTTTACCGAACATGGGAAGGCACTTTGTGTGCGTGCGGGTGCGTGTGTGCATGCGTGCGTGTGTGAGTGTTTGTGTGTGTGCTCGCCTGCGCCTAAAAGTGTTTGCATGTTTGTGTCTGTGTGTGTATGTGCGTGTTTGTGTTTTCATATGTGCGTTTGTACATACGTATGTTTATGTGTTTGTGTGTCCGTGTGTGTGTGTGTGTGTGTGTGTGTGCATGTGTGAGTGTTTATGTGTAAGTGTGTATGTGTGTATATATTTGTGCATGTGTATGTGTGTGTGTGTGTATGTGTGCATGTGTATGTGTATGTGTGTGTGTGTGTATGTGTGCATGTGTATGTGTTTGTGTGTAAGTGTGTATTTGTGCTATCTGTGGTGGGCACACAGACAGGACACACTGGCTGCTGAGCTGTGGGCTGCTACACTCATGTCAGCACGTCTGGCACATTCCGGCACATTCTGCTGCAGCATGTGCGCAGGAGTGGGAGAGGGTGGGGGTTTGTGCGGTATCTCTGGGTTCGTGTAGAGCACCTCACTTCCTGCTGACCTGGAGGGCTGGCCTGCAGCCAGCTCAGAGAGGTGAGGGAGGGGAGAGGGAGATAAGGACGGAATATTCTGGAAAAGCTATAGTATCTGTGTCTGTATGACCTGTAAGGGCCTGGGGAAGACTTCTGTGAACACAGGCTTATAACTCAGAGTTCTTACCTCAGCCTGTGAATCTCGGCAGAGCTGATGTTGTTTGGCGCGGTGCTTTGAGGATGTTTAAGACTTCAGAAAGTCTTATTGTTACATTTTAATTGACATAAAATAGTTTTTACTCTTTTTGAGATGGTATGCTTTTATTTATTTTAGTGTTGGTGCAGTGGTAATGTCCTTCTGGAGACATCGTGATTACTCGGGTTAAAATGAGTTAAGATACGTGCCCTGCTCATTTTGCTGAAATCATATGCTGTAAACCAGATAATCTCATTGTTCACTCCTGCCCACAACACGGCAGAAACAAGTTGCATTGTGGGGGAGAAAATACCGTGGAGACAGGGAAATAAATAATGGATCACTGTCTGTCATGCGTAAAATGAGACAGTATTTTGCTGCTGCAGTGTAAATTGGTTAATTTCTCCATGACAGCCATGTGCTGGTAGCAGGAGTGTGTACACCTCCCTCAGCCTGTCTAGGGCTGCTGCGCAGAAAAGGGAAGTAGAGCAGCCCGTTCAAACTGTAATCCTCGGCTGGCGTGAAGTCTGACTTCTGCTGAGAACCACTCACTTATTCTTCTCATATTTAGAAAAGTTATGGTGTCTTGTGATTTTTTTTTTCTGTGCGCACAGTCTCTATATGTTGAGCTGTTTAAATAACGTAGCTAAAATTAGTTTGTGGGGAAACTTGTTCACAGAGTCATTGGAAGGGGTTGAATCGGGGTGTGTCATGTGACAGCATTACCGGAGTCAGCTCTGTAGGAAGCGTGCCATGTTAAACCCGAAGCCCTTCTGAAACCAAGTACGCACTGGGGCTAACACTGTGGAGTCGCAATAAGGAGGTTCTAGGTTTGCGTCCTGGTCGACTAGCGTGTTCGCCCCCCGTATACGTGGGTTTCCTTCGGGATACTCCAGTTTCCTGCACCAACAAAAACATGCAATAACACTTCACTTGGGTACGCAGCTTCAGATAGTTCATGGAACACTTGCTACATTTCATCAATAGTTGAACATATGTAAGTTAAATATTAGTTGAACGTGAGTTGAACATTAGGATGTTCAACACATTGATACAATTGTTCACTAATTGTTTGTTGAATATTTGTTTATACTTTGTTGAACATGTGCATAGCATAGGATGAGTGAGTTCAATTAAATTATTCTAAGAATATGTAAGTGTGCTGAAGAATTGTCACATTTACTCTATTTATAATCCATTAAACATCTACAGACGAAGTGAAACATTCAAATTGTTGAATCTCAACTTATAAGCTGTTGAAATGTTTCAAATGCTTTATGGCCTATTTGTGGCTGAAGAGCCACGTAAAATGTGGCCAAATATGCCGTATTAGAACACTGCTGCCAGTGCCCCTGACCAAGGAACTGGCTTTAGAACTGGAGTTGGTCCCCGAGCGCAGCTCGGTGGCTGCCCACTGCTCCTAACTATAGGATGGGTTAAATGCAGAGGACAAATTACCCCACGGGGTTCAAAATATCTTTCTGTAGCATTGGCTGAGGTGAAGTAACAATAGCTGTCCCGGGTTTAACTGTGGAAATCTATATGCGCACACACACACACACACACACACACACACACACACACACACACACACACACACACACACACACTATATGGCAAAAATAACCAAATCCATGACACCTGTAACTTCATAGAAAATTACCCCTGTTCGATGACCCCTGCCAACCAGTCATAGTTCATCAGGCACCGGACCCTGAAGAGAGAATTAAGGCTCAGGTTGGGGAAAAACCGAGGGAAGGAACCAGGAAGGAGAAAAACAAAGGTTTTGAGGGACAGAGGGGAGGATTGGAGGAGAAGGACACTCCAAAAATGGCCGCCCCAGCAGCGTTGAGGAAGATGGAGTGAGAGAGGCCTGGGAAATGGCAACATGTCGATATGAAGCCGGGAGAGAGCGAGAGGAACAGGGGAGGGAGAGAGGGGGAGAGAGGTGATGGATGTGGAGAGGGACGGGGAGAACGAAGCAGGGCCCAGGGTGGAGGGGAGGGAGAGAGGGAAGGCAGACGGAGGAGAGGAAAATAAAGAGTGGGGAAGAGGATTCGGGGGAAATGAGTGATGGAGACTAAATGACAGGAAGAAAAAGATGTCTGTGACAAATAGTGGAGAGGGGTGGGTATTGCCTATAAAACATCATGGAAGCTTGGCCTGGCTTAGGGCCTTCATCGCCAGCTCCAGGCCCCGCTCTCCCACCGCCTCGTAAATAATCTCTCCTCGCTGCAGACTTCAACTTGGAAGCTCTCAGCCAAGCGCCAAACTTCAGCGCACAAGCAGGAGCGTGTCAGTAGCCGTTCGTATACACTCGCTAGATACTTCTTTTAAAGAAAAATAAGTAAATAAATACGTAAATTAATAAATGCCTCGTTTGAACTGGTCATTCAGATAAACCACATTTACGCAACGTGAATACGCATCTGTGTTTACGCTTCCCAGAGACTGTATTTACACCCTACCAACACCGGTGGCACTGTGACTGAAAGTGCATCCACCTGAGGTACTGGGGCACTGGGATGGCCTGGACTGGATTCAAAGCTGTGGGGCTCATCGCTCATCGGAGAGCTGGTTTTATTTCTCCGGATGCGCTCCTGCAAGGTCCCAGTTATGTGATCCAGTTTGATTCAGTGCAGCCTTACAATGCTATCAGTGTACAAACATACAGTCCACTTGCAGTGCTGTTTTACATTAATCACTACCCCGCTGCAGCGAAGTCTCCTCTGAGTTTGACCTGCCTGGCTGGGTTTAATATACGTGTGTATAAATATTAATGTCTCGATTCACGTGGCCACTACTGTACCGAGAGGGGGGAATAAGGCCGTGTAATTACTGTGGACCGTCATCGCCACGAGCAGAAGTGAAATACTCTGAGCTCTGATGTAAGAGGTGTTCAGCAGCTCTACACTGGGAAAGTCTGGGGAGGGTTTTTAATCGCTCTCGAGGGGGTGGCACCAGTTGGGCATCAGTGGGGGATGGAATGAGTGCCGATGTGACCAAGTATCTGCAAACTTTGACCCTCCCGGGGCTTGTGACAGGCGTTTTGAGTTCGCTGAAGTTTAGCTAGCAGGCACCACCGTAACGAGCCGGAGACTGTGAGCTAGGAAAACATAGAAGTCTTGAGATGTTTAGCACACGTAAAACATTTCAGCATCTGACCAACCAATAAACTGACCAATGATTGGCGCTAAATAGATACTCTGGTCAATCACTGGCTATTTTACTTGTTTTGCATGTGCTAAAAGGTTTTGATTGTGTGAAAGGTTTCGGTAAATCTGGCCCTAAGCCTTTGAGATATGTAGACTCAGCAGCAGTATTAAGTGTCACGGATTCAACTGAAAAATATTTCTATACCCCCTGAGTAACACAACATATTTTCAAACCTGAATGCAAGATAAGTCATGTATTGAGACGAAATGTTCTTGGGTGGAAAAGTGGCAATGCATTTTTACTGTATTACTTCTAAAACTGACACTGGTGGTTGGAGTTGGAATGCAGTGGCGCTTTTTAGGTAAAAATTGCTTCAAGGAACCAGGAACTGAGAATGACAAAAAGAAGCCAGTATTGGCCGGCAGGTGGCATTATGTTAAAGGGCTAATTAAATTACAGTTTCTGCTCCAGCGCGCCTGCTGCTGGCCTGCTGACAAGCGGAGGTCACCGGCCAAAATCACCTCCCGACATGCAAATGCTGTGACAGAAGGGGAACAGTCAGCTGGCCTTGTGCCCCTCTCTATCCCCCTCCTTTGAAACGTATGTTCAATCTCCTCGTCCCAGACTACATTTCCCATGATGCCGTTGAGGTTTTGCACCTCTGTTCCTTTCAAGGTTCTCTGCCCACTTCCCTGGCATATGTGGAGCTAAATTTCTTTCCAGTGTCCACGGCAGACAGGGCTGTTGATACAGTCTTTATTTCCTGTGCCCGCATTGGTTGATATCTCACAGGTTTCAGTTGTTTTCGAACCTTGGTTTCAAGGATATTTCAGGATTCATACCAGGGCCCTGTGGCTCCCGCTCCGTTTAGGTACTGCGTGATGAACTGAACATGCAATGACAGAGTGTGCAGCTTTGGTGGAGTTACGGTCAGGCTGGATGAAGGTTAGTGGTGTGCAGGACATAAGGAAGCGTCCTGCGTTTGGAGGACTGTCGCCTTGCGCAGTAGATACCTCGAACTGTCGAACAAGGCCACAGACACGGGCCAGTACCTCGAGAGGCAAAATCATTGAGAGTCCAGGACATGAATAAACGTTTTATCAAAGCGAAAGTGCATTCACCAGAGATGAACTGGCCCTAACAGAGACACTTCTGCCAATTTACAAGTCTATTTGTCGGTGAGAAGATCTCCACACTCTTCTGGCAGTCGTATCCCAAGCCTCGGAAGCTAAGCGCTGTACTGCCGGCCTCCTCTGTACCAGACCCAGGCAGGGCTGGTGTTCATGACCGTGGCGAGCGAAGTGGAGTGTTATGTAAAGAGAGGGGCGGATGTTCTCCGTTATGAGTCATAACACACACCTCCTGCTCCTCGCTCCCCATCTCTTCTCTTGCCCCACCCGGCGGGATTCGGAGGCAGAGAGAACAGTATGCGATCCTCCTACACCCCCGTCCTGTCCCGTCTCCTTCACACGTCCACCCCCGCTCATTGGGCAGAGACGAGAGGCAGCTCCCCCTCCGGCCCGCGAGCTCCGTGGAGATGAAAGGCTGAGCTTTGTAGATGTGATGTCGCGGCGGCGGGTGGCCGTACATGGCCTCTCTCAGTCGAGGGGGGATCTGAGCCTGGATCAGGCCGACACTTCGTCTCCTCCTGCGGGGCCTTCATCCCTCTCTATCACCAGCCCTCAGCTCCCTGCCCCAGCCCGAGAACAGAAGGCCTGAGCCTGCTTCCCATGATGCAACGCTCAGAAGAAGAACATTCCTGCTGGAGTCTTCACAGCTTTCATCCATTTTGCTTTTTTGTTGAGTCCGGGCTTGATTTTTGAAGCAAACTTCCAGGTCTTTGTTGAGTCGATGGTTCCCTCAGCCGTTTTAGACCCCGTGTAAGACAGGGACCGGCTGCTGTGGTCCTGGTTGCAGTGTTTACAGGCTTTTGTGTTCCACTCTCAAGCGGTCCGTGGACACAATATGCAGAGGATAAATGGCCTTCCTGATGTAAATAAATCACTCGTGCGGGAAATGCACCTAAAAACACTAGACGCTGCTACCCTCCAGTCCCTGAGTGGCCCATTCCTGCTGTTTGTCAGCTGTATCAGAGCAGTCAACACACTATTTTGTATTCATTTTTTAACGTCATGTGTCAAGTTCTAAAGTTATAGTTGGAGCTCTTTTTTTGTCATTTTTCTTCATTTTCTAATTCTTTGCATCACTTCGATTATATTTTAATCATTTATTGACAAATCAGGGACAGTCGATGTTTGTTAAAATGAAGGCCGATTCTCAGGCATGGTAATAATTGCTCCCGCCTGTCACTCGGACCATGACCAGATCCACATCTACCCCATCTCTGCACTTCCTGCTTCCAATGCGTTCATCATGGTGGCTTCAAAACGCCTCTCTAAAGCCTTTGGAAAATCAATTACCGATTACGTATTGTCTCGAATGTTTCTACTTTCTAAAGATTTTCAATTTTCTGACCCCACTTGCATACATGGTTCTACAGAGTCCCCTTCTTTGCCTGCCTGAGTGCGTTTTGATACAGCAGACCCCAGGCCTCTTTGGACTGAGCCTCTGATCTGACTCGTCATTAATTCAGATATATTCAGACATTAATGCACAGGAGCTCCTGCAGTGTTTACCTGAGACGGGCTGATGAGGGTGGGTGCCATGGTGACGGACAGTGCCCGTATTTGCCCTGTATCTGAGTGCCCTCGTCTCCCCCCCCCCTCCCCGCCGTGTGCCAGGATGGGAGAAGTGAATTGGCAAACTGAAAAGAAATTATCCCTTCATGTTCAGCCAATCTTCTGACGAACATCCCGGAGAAAATCCATCAGCGATCTGCGCAATATATCATCATGCGTTATCGCCCTGATACATCATAATCCTCCTTCCAGTGCCTCAACTCTGGCCGTAAATAAGCTTCTTTAAAAAGCTTTATTATGAGGAATGGGGGAGCAGAAAGACAAAAAAAACTAACCCCTTATAAATTTTGCATCGCTGAATTAATGCATGCAAATGTATAAAGTTAATCGATAAATTATTCAAGCCCTTTTGTGTGTGTTTGAGGAGGAGATAGGAAAAGTGAGGTGAGCACCATTTCAAATTGGAAAATTAATATTCATAACTTTTTTAATGAAGTTACAAAAATGCCTGTCAATTCAGGGTTTAACGGAGGTTTAATTACCGAGCACGGAAGCGGGAAACTCTCGAGAATGGGGGAGAGCACGACTTATTCACGCAATCCATTTAATTCAAACAATTCCACCTTAACACACTCACAAAAAAATAAAGTATGTAATCTCTGAGCGGCGTTTGATGGAAATGTGGAAATAATTAGAGGCCGTGAAGAGGTTAGCTTTACGTAATTTTCCATTCTCAAATTAACCAAATGAAAGCACTAGAGTTTTGATACGGCTATGATGCCATACTATCACTGATAACTCAATTAGTGGTGCCAGTCAATTTAGAAATTTGTTTCAATTCTGGCGTATATGATCAGGACTCTCATTCCCGTTTGATGGTCTGATTTAGTTTCAGCTCCAGACTATCACAATGCACATAGGCGGCCTTACGTTTCAGTTGAAACGGGCCCCACCCTCCAGGGGCCCCCCAACTGCCAGGCAACAATGAACATCTTTAACACTGACTGAATGAAAACATGACTGAATGACTTAAAAAAAAAACCTATTTAGCCTTCTATCAAGGCATTATAGAGCACCCCCAGCCGGTGCCTCGAAAACCCCCTAAGTGGACCCCTTCTCTGAGTTGTGACGAATGTGCAGAAATACATGGCTCTCCGTGGTCGAAGTCGCTGGTTATCTCCGCAAGATTACTATATTCGCCGCTTGGACACCGAGCTGGCTAAGAAATGTAGTAATTATTCATCATCTACAAATAATGGTAGCAAAAGAGCTAAGGTTGCTGATACTCTGGGAATTTCGGAAATACAGTCCTCACCTTAGCCAATGTTGCTATAGTGCCTGGGACTTATCAGTTAGCATGTGAACAAAAAAAGTTATTCCCTTGCGGCATTCCGGGGGTATTTTGGGGAGACCGGGGTTACTTTGGCCGCGGGGTTAGGTTTGTCACACCAGTTTTTTTCATTGCAAATGCACTGACGGGAAAACAAAAATGTACAAATTATGTGACGTCCCAGGGACATCATCTCTCGGAAAGAAGAAGGACTTGTAGTGTCATGTAAGTGTTTTCTGCCGAAATAACTGAATTTTGACCCAAATTGTTAACTTTAAGTTTCTGAAAGAAATGCGTCTAGCTTCTTTGAAGACTGTGTTTCTGTGAAGACGGTCGATTTCCACGGTGTTTTGACTGTTGCATAAACAAATGTAACTAGAGTTATTAAGAACACATAAGATAAAGGCCTGCTGCAATCATGAGAGGAGAAATGCAGCCTGATTTCTAAAATTGGAGCATGGGGCTACACTGGCCAAGCAGCATGGGGTTAGTTTGTCAGGGTGCTGAGGTTGCCCCACTTGTAGGTCCTGTGTTAGGCCTATATTAAAATATTCCTAAGTCAAATATAGGAGCCGATTTATTGTTTTTCATACACCTATAGTGTCTTAATAATTCTAATATTTGCATTTATTTTATGTTTATGATAGATAGATACCTATTAGGGCCTTTGTTTGGAGGACACAAGTATGGGTTTGTAAGGGTTTGTTCCTTGCAGCCCCTCCCCTTTCTCACTCTTTCACCTCCACCTTAATGGGCCACAGGTGGGGCTCATTAAAGTGGAGGTGTTGGCACAGTATTTAGGGTTGGTCTGTTGTAAAAATAAAACAGTTCTCACCATTTCTGTTAAGAGAATATCAGTCTTTTTCAGCTTCAGCTGATTGCCAACTATGACGATTTTACCCCACCCGGGTATGGGGTTACTTCGGCATGTTTGATGTATCGAAAATTGAATATTGTGACGTAAATATGTTATACTAAGATTGTATCAATACAAGTTTTGTAGGCGACATTCTGCACTACACATACCGTAAAGGTATTTCTCTAAGTTTAAAAAACAGAGTTATGGAGCCAAATACAAAATCATGACAAGGTAACCCCAGTCTCCCCTAATATTTTGTATAAGTGAGCTTTGATGTTGCCTATACATTTTAAAGCATTATCTAGCAATTTTATGCGTTTTTAACACATCGATTCAGGTCAGGTCACGGTCCTGTAGCCTCCAGAACCGGCCCCGTCCAAATGGTTTCTGATCAGTAAAATGCAACGATAATTTTTGCATGTGTTATCAGTGCATATCGACGTTACGCACTGTGTTGCGCATTAATTAAGTGCCAGCTAAGTGTACTTTGAGCGAAAAAACATGGTCCTTAATTCGCATGGCATCGCAACTTAACGAAAACACTAATACCGTGAACACGCTGAAAAATGTGTCGATGGTTTTGGAAATATCACGGCAAAGGCAAATGGCAAAGGCAGCCTCATGCTTACAAAGCACCGAGGGATACTCCAGTGGCGGCTTGTGAACTGACAATAGGGGGAAGCTCAAATAATCCCTTTAAATTAATGATTGGTCATGACCTGTTTTCAATCATTCATTTAAGTTACCGTTACAGAAACTCCAAAAACTCTCGACATTATCAGATGTAGCCCGTTTTCATTTATAACGCGTACTGAATGCGTGAGAGTTGACGGATATACGTTATTAACGAGAACTGGCCTCACCTGATAACGTTGAGAGTTTTCGGAGTTTCTGTACACATAATGTTAATTTAAATGAATGATTTAAACAGGTCATGTGACCAGTCACTGAATATAAGTGATTGTTTGAGCTTCACCTGTTGCCTGATTATGAGCCACCACTGGATACTGCGCCACCTAGCGTTGACAATGTTTATTGCTATGCAAATTTAAATTAAGGTCTAGCAACACAAGTCATGTAGAGCTTCTAAACCTAGTCCACTCAACCGACATGAAATTATATTGATGGGATTTCGAAGTTTGAATTACATCCAAATTTTACCGTATCATTATCCCAGTGATTATGTTGTAGCGCTGACCCCATCCCCTCAGAAGAAAACAAAGAATAAGGGCTCTTCGCGCCTTTTGCATTTAAACCTTTGATCATTTTAGGTGGCAACTTTTTTAAATTTCTAATTCGGTGACACGTAAAGTACGTGAAGACGTCTGCAGTTTGCAATGCAGCTAGTTTGTTGGGGTGAGTTTCACATTTCAGTTTTTGAGAAGTGTGTCACATTTACACATGCATATATTTTATTGTCAATATTTTCATAAATCATCACGAATAAACTCCAAGTTTCAGCCGGAAAAATAGAAATTTCACTGGACAGGCTAAGGTGTGAGGTTCTGTCCAGCAAAATGATGAAGCTCATGTTTTATAGGGCCCCACATTTTCTTTTGAAACGGGCCCCCAGACGCTTAAGGCCGCCACTGACCGCATCACCGATACTTCACATCAACTGCAGTGTTCCAACTTTAGACAGCTTAATGAATAATGAAAAACGCACTCACAAGATAATCGTCTTCTGTGGTTTATTTGAAGCAGTTCATTGGAAGCTTGTGACTGCTTCCAATAAACCACAAAAGACGATTATCTTGTGAGTGCGTTTTTCGTTATTCATTTTTTCCTTTTAACGCACCCAGAAACGTGTCTCATATTCTTGAAGTTGAGCGCACCTTTTTTTTTCCTCTCGCACTTTAGACAACTATTGTATATTATTTATATATTTTCCCCCTCTTAAATAAGGCAACCTGTGCATGAGTATCTTCCAAACGATACTCGTGGTGCCCATGAGGTTTTTCGTATGACGTTCGTGTCTCTCGTTGGAGGTCGAAGCTGGCGGTGCACATTGATGAAGATGGGCTCTGTACGGAGTCAGCCCTCCTGCCAATAAGCAGTCCATGCTATTGCCTATGAAGATGACAGAGCTTGTAAAGACAGTGGAGGGAGCTCCTGGTCGAAGTCTAATGCAGCCTCTCTCATAACCCTATGGAGAAATGCTGCAGTTTGATGGCAACGTCAGACCTGATGCACTTCAGTTATTTACAGGTGGCTCTTCCCATCGCCCGTGGGGCCTGTAAACGGGCGTCTCGCTGTAATCAACCCCAGAGGAGATGATGTAAATATGCGTGGCCTGCTCTCGTCCGAGACCAGCTGATATCTCTGCTATCTTCTCGAGATGGAGGGAGAGGAGAAAGCTTGTGGTAATGAAAGGCGCTTTCATTCTGAGGGTAACTTGATGGAAAAATTGCCCAGCGAGTGGTGTTCTCTCTTTAAAGTAAAGGGGAACATCTTTCTAAAATTCAAACGCAGTTAGTTAAGGGGTACGAATCGATTGGTTTTTGCCCACTTCCCCTCAAAGACTTTCAAAAAACATACAAATGGCTAATTACTGAAACCCTCTCACATCTAAAGACAATTTGTCATACATTCAGAGTTTTAACTCACAAACTATAAGATTGTGCAATGAGAGGGGATCTCGCAGAGTGCACCTGTTGGTTGTGACAGTGTTCAACTCGTTGAACTACATAGTTTGCATGAGCCAAGAATAAAGACTTAAGATATTATTCAACACCTTTGATTTTATCGGAACGTTAAGATGCGAAAATGACTTTCAAACTGACCTCTTTTAAGACCTCTTTACATCAAATGATTGAGATGATGGGAGCGTCCCAACTCAAGCAAAAGTCTCATATTTTTGTTCCTATATTGGAAATTGGTCTGCTACGGTTAAATCGCTCTGAAAGTCTTTTGGTATGTGGGTGGCTTAACGCAGCTGAGAGCCTCGTCCTGTACCAAACACAGCCTTCGGATCATTCAGAGTCAGAGAGAAAATCCTCTTACAGGGGACAAAGAGAGAGGTCCTTGGGCACAACCCAATATCTCAAGGTGCTGGCCCATCGAGATACAGATCAATCTGATGGAGGACACTGATGTCCTCCCCAGCAAAATCCCACCCCGGTCCTGCAGAGCTGCTACCTTTTAGGTTTTTACTCCAACCTTAATTCAGCTCATCTGATTCCGCTAATTAGCACCTCATCAGGATCTCTAACTGGGAGGTGAGGTGTGTTATGCTTTGGTTGGAGTGAAAACCTTCAGCATGGTATCTCTCCACGATCAGGCCTTGTGCCTCTGAGTTCAATATTTTTTTACAGAAATTATCTGCCAACTGAGGCACAACACACTGAAATGTTTTAGAAAATTATGCCTGATATTTGTATACCTGGCATACCTTCAGGTGCCTCTGACAAACTTGTCACCGCGGTACTCCGGTTTCCTCCCACAGTCCAAAGACATGTATGTCAGGCTGACTTTCAATAATTCTACTGAAAGAATTATTTGTGATAGTCATCTTTCTTGCTGAACTTAAACCTTGTTTGACTTTATTTCAGCTTACATTTTGTTCGTACTCAAAAGTTCATCGACATGCAAAACACGTCCTAATGCTCTAAATCTACTGGATTTAGTTTGGCTGGTGCTTATTCTTGAATTGTTACTGCTTTGAGATTCAGCAATTTTAAGTACTTTGTGAAAAACTGGGTGTTTACATAAAAGTTTAATATTGTGCTAAAGTTGATGGAAACACAGGTTTCTATGCTTTATTGGTTCATAAAAGTGTGTAATTTAGGGGATTTCATCCGCATTAGCATTTGCTATCAAAGACATTAACGAGATGGGAAAGAAAAAAATTGCAATTCCTTGTTTGCATATCATTAAAACGCTGCTAGGAAGAGCAGGCTATGGCCACGTGTGATGTATGTTCTTAAATTCCAGCCGCTAACGATTGTGTACACGATGTGCTGAGTGTGATTGCGCGTTGTTTGCTTCTGACTGCGGATGATGGTCATTTAAACAGAGATGATGTGGAAAATTCCGGTAAATAATGAGCGCGTTACTCTGCCGGTGATGAATGCTCCTGCAGCTGAGCATAAATCACTGAGTGCTGCTTCCGCGCTGAGCGTTAAGCCTCTGTTACCTGCCTGTTATTACCGTATTTAAAGTCATCCAGGTCAGAGATGCTCTCATCATGATGAAGCACTCGGATCTCTCTCTGATTACCCTTTTCGCCACAGCCACGTGCCTGTTGTTTGCTGCAGACCCAGCAGCCATTTTCAGCACATTCGGAAAACAGAGTGCCATTGGGGCTGAAGAAGTTACCTCCCATGCCTTATTAGGTAGAGATTTTATCTTTTTTTATTTAATGCCCCTCCAGACACTTGTATTTAACTTTTTTGTGTGATTCTGTCAGCGGAGTTTATTTTGGCGGTTCTGGAGACTGTCGTGCCCTCCTTCGAGACGGGCGGGTGCAATCAGAGCTGGCTGTTCCGCCCCCTAACTGCCCCCCTCCGGCTCACGGAGCAGCAGCTGATCAAGCCGCCGAGAGACAGGAGGGCCGCAGGTGAGGCGCAGGTGTCTACGCTGCTGTGCTGGCTGGTTAGAGAGTGATTCCCCCACACCGTTCGGGTCCCGCTTTTAACGCATCTGCTGCGAAACTCGGGCGTCCTCGCTGTCCTGGTGAGCGCTTGCCGCCATGCTGCATCTTTTGTGCCTTTATCTCATCATCGAAAAGAGAGATAGAGAGAGATGGACAGAGTGAAAGAGGTAGAGAGTAGGTTTCAGCCTGTCCCAGCAATCTGTGCTGAATCAAGGCCAAGAGCAAGGACTGGGTGTTACCCTCGATACTCAGAGAGATCTCCCACCAGAACTAACACTGAGCGCTGAACAGGAAGTCCCTTCCAGTGGTCTCTCTCTGCAGTGTGAGGGACACATGCATTGCCTTACACACACGCATGCTCGCATGAATGATCCCACAAATGCGCATATGCATGGCCATGCTCACACACACACGAACACACACACAAACTCATACATGTGAAAAATCCACGCAATAGTAACAGTTAGGATTTGATAGAAGTAGTCTATTTGACTATTATTGAAGAAGGGAGGACACACACGCACAAAAACTTGCATGCAGGAACCCACGCTCTCATACAGCGGAGTGCACACATCAACGAAACTGAAGTGTCACGAATGTTGGAGCTGTCTATGACTCTGGAGGACAGAGGCGAGGAGACTCAACCAATGTTCTTTATTACAGACCTGTTCCTCAAAAGCTGTGACAGACAGACAAACACGGCTAGTTTAGCCCATACACAGGCGCGTAGGGCGCGTCCCGCTAACTAACTGTTCCATAATTAGGAGAACACTGTGCTGTGATGATGATTATTTGTGCGGTTGTCGGAGCAGGAGAAGAAGAGTGGCTGATAGAGGGTGCTGCCCGCCGTTAGAGAGAGAGCCAGAGAGTAAATCACGCTCACATAAAACCGGCTGCGGCTCGGCCCTTAAAACTGTGCTTTCTTTCCTCTCATCTTAAAAGGAAGTAAATCTGTGCAAAGACTGGCCTCCTCCAACCCGGACTCTCAGTGTGGCTAGAGCAGCCTCTGTTTAGCTCCTGTGTGCGTTTGACCATCTGCACAAGCACCAAACTCTGTATTGTTAATTGAAATCGGCACAATAGCACTGAGGCAAAGCCGTTCAATTGAAGCAGCAGAGACCTCTAACAATCGAGACAGAGAAACAATGAGCTGAAAACGGTCTCTTCTCACTGATATCTGTGTGGAGATGCCTGTCTGTTTTCTTTATTCTGTTAGCGTGCCAAACGGGCTCTTTTCGCAATGATGATTGATCACTGAGCGTGGCGTCTGAGAAGCAAACTGCTGTTTCGATCAGACCCGAGTCTAACAAGCCAGGCTTTATTAACGGACTCCACTCCTGTGAGCCGCACAGAGGCGTCACGCTCGCACTTCTGATTGACTTTGAAGCAGTGGTGAGGGTCAGCGCCCGTGGACATGACTGCCAGCTCGTAATATTCGGCACCTCTGCAACTCGGGGCGCAATCAGCGAGCTTTTAATTGCACCTGCTTCTCAATAATGGAGATGAAGATAATTTGATGGGTAATATGAGTGAACCTGAAAAATGAGATGCTGTGCCATTAGCAGAAGTTAGCGCATAAACAACCCAAAGGGCATTAGCAGTTCCCACAAGCCTCTGAGGCAGGACGACTGTGGCACCATCGTTATCGCGCGCAAAGGATGACTCTGTGACGCCATCTTAAACTCAGAAGATACCTTCTGCGACATCATCTTTATCGGACATGAGGAATGGTCATCTTCAACATCATTAATATCAGATTTAAAGAATGGCCATCTGCGAATTCATCACGATCGGACTCAAAGGAGAGTCATCTGTGACATCATTATTATCGGACTCAAAGCACGGCCAGCGGTATCTTCATATTTATCTGACGGCCATCTCCGGCTTCATTTCAGTCAGCAACTGAGGACACGACATCACAAACTTCATCAGACTGCACTAAGTAAAGCGAGCAGTGGAGTTTCTCCCACGCTGCTAGTCCGTCTCGTGGGGCTGCCCTTCATGTGAGAACATGAGAGCGTTTCCCCAGCTCTCACCTGTGAGTCACCAGCTCTTCTCTCCTCTGGAGATCCTCCGCTCTGCTCACCGTCTGTTCTTCTGCTGATTTTATTACAGATGTTGGCTCCTCAGGCCCTCCCACCAGACGGAGGGGGCGTCAGGAGTCAGGGTAACGTGACTCAGGCCTCCCTGAGGGGGTGTGTGATCTACTCCCCCTGGTGCCCCTCCTCTCCTCTCTCTGCTGGTGTGATATGTTCACTCCGCAGTACACATAAAGCACCAGGACTTTCCTCGCTACGAGTCACCTGGTGCTGCTTATTAACTCATTCCCTCATCAGTCTGCACCTCATGTACTGTCATTTGTGTTTTTCGTTGCCCATTCAAATGGAAGGACATTTACGAGTGAAATTCAGCTTGGCTCGTGTCTCCTGCCAAGATAAGGGCCTCCTCTTAGCTTAAGATTCGACCCTACAACCTGCTGGAAGGGACTCACACTTTGCACTAAATTGTGTTGGTGTGCTTGTGTTACACAGAGCCCAGGGTTGATTGACATACCTCTGCCTGATTAGACTTAATCCAGCAGTTTTACTCCGTGGCATGGGTGTGTGGAGGCTGGGAGGCGAGTGAGCGCTTTTCCGCCATTCCTGAGGTCTCTCAGTGCATTGTGGGCCGTTATGGAGGATGACCACTCATCCCTGTACTGCAGCTTGTTTCTTTCTCTTCTAAGTTCCCGCCGGATCCCGCTGGGCCTTCATTGAGCCTAATTAAAGATCTTTCATTTAATCCATCTAATTGAGTGTTGAGCGGCGGGGACTGCGTGCGTGGGGTGTGTTCATTACCTAATGAGAGGGTCTGAGATACTAGCTCATTTACACTGTCTGACTGTCGGTGTTGCTAGACAACAGCATGGCTAAGACAATGGAGCTCTACTGTTTAGCTTTGGTGTATGTGTGTCTTTATTAATAGTGGACTACAGATACAACTGGTGTTGACATGATGTCATCACAAGGTGCCAATGGTCTTACCTGTGCAAAAGTGACTGTTTTTGTTTGGGTCGTTCTTTCGGGCTCCAAATGAGCCGGACCTGGGTTCACTGTCCTGCCAGTTTCCTTTGTGACATGGCCAGAGAGGTATAATTATCGGTACCCATGAAATCCTTGCAAGGGTATCAGAGCTGCTGTAAGTGGATGTACTGTTTGTCCGGGTGTGGCAGTCTGCTATCATTTCAATTCAAATTTGGTCCATAGTAAGACACAGGCCTATTATATACCTTTTCAAAAGGTCTGCTGAACAGGAAGTGATGATAGGGATCAAAATGGCTGCTGACAGGAAAATTTTTTAGAACTTTGGGTGCATCTGCATTCTTTTAAGGGCACGAAAACTTTCTCGCAAACAGACATGAACTGGAAATAGGTTGGGTGACAGTCATGACAAAGAGCGCCTAATCGTCTATTACATGATTATTTATTTATTATTTCTTATTCAAAAAGGCCGATTAGAAGTCATTTAATGACATTGTTTTTATTGCTGCATTGTATTTAAATTTTGTTATTTGTTGTTCTTGTTTTTAACCCTGGTACTGTTGTTGTAGCACTTTGAGATTTCTCTGAAATGTAAAGTGCATTATAAATAAAATTTATTATTATTATTATTATTACATGAAGGAGAGGAGGCAATTGACCTTTTCGACTTGCTCCGACCAGCTTCGCCCCCATAGTTACTGTTGCTATGGGCCCCATGCAACGTATCTATGTTCCGCATTGAGAACTGCGCAGCACAAATTTGAGCGTCACTCTCTCACGTGTACTCTGAAAATATTGCAGTTTGTTTCTTACAGAATGCATCCAACTTGACTGGCAAAGTTGTCCAGAGAGGCCTTAACTATTTTACACAAGGATATATCCATGAAATTCACATTTTTAACGGAACGGGTGGACATACAAGAGTGGCAGTGAAGTGCTGGCAATCAATGCTGAAAAGCTAAACGCCCCATAAATGGCCCATTGAGATAAAACCGGACAAAATTGTGGAATTGTACTGTGATTGTTAAGCAGAGTACTCACCAGTTCTCTGTTGGTCGAAAAGTCGCATGCAAGTGTTATGGGCCCCGCCTGTTTTTACCCAAGATTTTATGGCTCACAGGGATGATTTACTTATTGATATGAAGCTTTGTGTGAATTTTCATGTGGCACAGAGAGTGTTAGTGTATGGGAAAGGATATTTTTGAGATTAAGTGTAGTTTCTGTTTATTTGCTTTATTATTTGGGAGTTTGTAGCATGAAGTAGGAAAGTTCACTGAAGGCAGCTCTGAAGCTGCATAAGCCGCAGTGTTTCCTCTATATATGAACATAATCGTTAATGTGTTTATTAACAATTATGAACTTTGGGCATTATTAGTCTTTATTTTGTGCTGATTCCTCTTTCCTTGATTGCGTTATTCTCAGGTTGCATACTCTGTAGGACTTGGTTTTTACCAAAAATAAGATGAAATATAATTTTTGAAAGAAAAATGGAGTAATATACCTGTCTTTAACCTCTGGAGGCACAACACCGCTGTGCTAGCTGCTGGAGGTGCATTTTCTCGCTGTAACCCTCAAACCCCCATATGCCCGATTGCGGCCATTTTGAAGCCGGCAGACCATAGTCTGAAACACTGCAAAGTATTCAGAGATCCCCCTACTTTTCCTCGATGGCTTGCGTTTTGAGGTTTTGTCCTTGCGTTTTCTCAGTCGTCTTTGTGTAAAGTCGCTTTGTGACTGTAAAACGGCCTCCGCAAATAAATTTGATTTCATTTTATTTGACATATTTCATCACGCAGAAAGACCGTCTAGGCCAATCGAAGTCAATTTTAGACATTTATAGACTGCAGAAAGTGAGCCGGTCCTTTGATATTGTGGCTTTAGAGAACTGCCGGAGATTAATGGTAATAGATGCCATATTTCAGATACAGTCTGCTGTGTTTGGAAGGGCTGCAGTGCACACGCTCCGTCACCGTGCCAGCAGTGACACCTGTGCTAGCGCCCTTGCGCTGGTAGAGGGCCCAGGCAAACTGGCTGCTAATGTAAACGAGTAAATATACCAGCTCCGATAGCCCTCGTGCACGCATCCACGGACGTACATGTTGCATGCGCGTTCACATGGAAGCACGCATTCGCCTGCACACACAAATGCTCTGCTAATGCACCAATAGACACGTGCACATACATCTCTCATCTACTTCCATCCTCCTTCTTAGGTGGGTCTATCATGTAAGTGCAGCCACTTCAGAGTGCAGCTGATTTTTAAGCTCTAATGTTACTGAGGGAAGGTTTGTAAGCACGTTGTTGGGCAGGTCACGTGCTGTTAAATTATAACCAGTGCAGTAATTGTGTCATGTCAAAGGTTCAGTTACTTTTTCCAAGACGTTATGTTCCTAACTCAGACATGATCTGGCCTGTCTTACAAAGCCGAGGTAAGAATCTGACCGTCTGGAAGGTGTACTGTATTGAATTGAATTGAATCTTATTGAATATTGAATTGAATTGAATTGAATTGAATTGAATATTGAGTCTTGAGTGCCACGCAGGTGGTTTGATTTAGCAGCATGTGGTTGGCGTTCGTGTATCTTCGTGTACTTTATTTACACCAATGGTCAGTGTCAAGGCCTTGCAGTTGACTGATTGGTCGAGACCCACCCAGGAGGCCCGCAGTTAAAAAAGTGTGAGTGCTGGCAGGATGAGCAGCCCAGAGTCAGTGGCCCATAATTCCCTGCTATGGCCCTGGTCTGTGCCTTCCGTCCTAGAGCGTGTGTACCGGGCCGAGGATTGGGAAGGGTGAAGGAATGATTCAGCAGGAACCTCTGCCCCCCTCCATGACTATTCCCCCTCTTCCTGTTCCTCCTACCTTTGTGACTATTACCCCTTCCTTCTTGCTTTTATCCATGTGACTGTTCTCCCTCTTCCTTTCACCTCCATGACTATTCCTCCTTCTTCCTCTTCCCTCCACATTTGTGACTATCACCCGCTTCCTTTCCCCTGACCTTTATGACTATTCCCCCTTTCACCTCTGCAACTATCCTCTCCCTCCCTGCTGCATTCACTCACCTGGTCACGTCTCTGGTTCCTCTGCCTCCTGTCACCCCAGCCCTCCCCCGGTTCAGCTGCAGCCGTTGGGGGCTCACAGAAGTGCACAGGGAGCCACGCTGATTAAAAACACACTCCTCTCCTGCCCCACGGACGGAGTTAACACTTTCAAACCTGGCCTCTCCACCAGCCTGTAATAGTTTTTTTTTTTTTTAAAGGTGCATTTATGTATCGCATTTTAAAGTTTGAAAGCAAACTTTTCTAAGTGAGATTAATGGTTGAATCTGAAGTGACGGTTGTTTTTGTCTTCCTGTTAAGACGTAATGTTTTCAAAGTGGCATTTGTGCTGGGCCGACGCTGCGCTCAAACGTGAACCCGACAAAGCTTTTATTTTAGAGAACTGAGGTCAGTTTCAGATTTATTTTTCACAGCAGCCAAAACCTCTCCATGTGTACATGTATATATGCATGTGTGTATTACCATATTTATTCCAGAATGTGTGTGTGCGTGTAAGTGTGTGTGTGTGTGTGTGTGTGTGTGTGTGTGCGCGCATGTGTGTTTTGCAGAACACAACAGATATAAAATTCTCTGGTAATCCAGAGGCGGTCCCCACATGGAAAGAACCTATATAAACATACAGCGCCCTCCATAATTATTGGCACCCTTGGTGAAGATGTGTTCTTTAGCTTCTAATAAATTCAGTTTTTTTCTAAATAATATAGGACCACAATGAAAAAAAGAGGAAAATCCAACCTTTAATTGAAGTGCATTTATTCAGCGGGAAAAAAATCCCACATTAAGAAATAATTCTTTTACATCAAGTCATGTGTGCCACAATTATTAGCACCCTGTACTTTGTAGAAACCCAACAAAACAGCACCTAATCTTCTCCTATAATGTTTCACAAGATGGGAGAATACAGAAAGAGGGATCTTCGACCATTCCTCTTTGCACAATCTCTCTAAATCATCCAGCGACCTGGGTCCTCTCCTCTGCACTCTCCTCTTCAGCTCACTCCACAGGTTTTCAATGGGATTGAGGTCTGGGGACTGAGATGGCCATGGGAGGAGCTTGATTCTGTGTCTGGTGAACCATTTCTGTGTAGATTTGGCCACATGCTTAGGGTTATTATCTTGCTGAAAGACCCAGTGACGACCCATATTCAGCTTTCGGGCAGAGGCCACCAGATTTTGATTGAAAATGGCCTGTGGAAGAGAAACAGGCCCACAGCATCACCGATCCTCCCCCATACTTCACAGTGGGCATGAGGTGCTTTTCTGCATACTCATCTTTTGTGTTCCGCCAGACCCACTTAGGGTGTTTGTTGCCAAAAAGCTCTATCTTGGTCTCACCTGACCAAAGCACACGGTCCTAGTTGAAGTCCCAGTACCCTTAGCGAACTCCAGATGTTTGCGATTATGATTGTGAGTGAGAAAAGGTTTTTTCCGTGCATGCCTCCCAAACAGCTTGTTGGCATGTAGATTGTGCCTGATGGTTGTTTTGGAGACTTGGTGACCCCTAGGTGCTACCATTTGTTGCAATTCTTTAACAGTGAGCTTTGGGGAACTTTTTATTTCTCTTACCATCCTCCTCACTGTGCATGGTGACAAAATAACCTTGCATCCTCGTCCAGGCTTGTTTACCACTGTTCCAGTTGTTTTAAACTTCTTAATGATTCCTCTGACAGTAGATATGGGCAGGTGCAGTCGAGTGGCTATTTTCTTGAAGCCATTGCCTGACTTGTGAAGGTAGACACCCTCTGCCTTGCTTGAATGGTGTGTTCCTTTGTCTTTCCCATGTTGAAGAGTGGATAAGAGAAATGGCCTCTGTGTCACGTCATATTTATACCCCAGTGAAACAGGAAGTGATTAATTACTAATTAAATGTTCTTAGATACTCTGATCAACTCTGATCAAACTACTGCAGAAATGACAGTAATTCTTCAATTACATTTATTTCCTAGGAATTGTTAGGGGTGCCAGTAATTGTGGAACAGGTGATTTTATGAAAAATAATTATTTCTTAGTCAGGGATTTTTTTCCCCCTTAAAATTCACTTGTGTTAAAGGTTACATTTTCCTACAATTTTCAGTGTGAGCGTATGCTTCTGCAATAAAAAAAATCTTTTAAGGCTTTTAACACATCTTAGCCTGGGGTGCCAATAATTATAGAGGGCGCTGTATAGGTTTTAATATAGGGCCACATATAGCTGTCGCATATTTGCGACATACATAAACTTGGACATGTTCATATATTATAGGTACATATATGGACCTATAATATATGAAAATGGCCAATTAAGACTACTATGTTTTTTTGTTTTTTTTTTTAATCTGGTAATTCTAATCCCGCCTGCATCTGGGATATCCAATTAAGGAACTACATATAAGTTCTTAGACTTCCTCGCATTTGAAGCCCCCTGTTGAGGATGCAGTAGAGTGTTCACAGCCCCCGACCTTTAACAATTGGTCTTTATCCATTTACTGGGCGAAACTTCATAAGCTCAGAACATGGGTGGAAGATATTCATTTGACAGTGAGGTCAGAATCTTATTTATGAGCGCCCTTCGAGCCAACGGGAGGCGCCTATGAGAACTCTAATCTACATAACCCTTCCCAACAGGCCCTTCGCAATTTGCATCCCTGTAGCGCATTGGCCAATTGCGCGCTACTTCTGAAGAGAGCTGCAGACCACTGCAGGTTGATTCAAGGCGGGGATTAAAACTTATATGTTTATATAGATTATTTCCGTGTGGCAATTTAAGAATCCTTGTTATTTCATCCCTGTAGGGAAAGTCTGGGACCTTTAGTTGCTATACAAGCATCTCAAATAAAAGACAAGTGTCTGTTCATTCAAACTGTGAACAGAAATGTAGACTTTGTCTTAAAATTCATTAGCACAGTGAAATGCTGAAATAGATTGGGGATGAAAATGACTTTTGAAAGGCATGTTTACTTGAATGTATGTTCTTCTGTGTACTTTTATTTTGTTATTTTTGTTTTATTTTGCTATATTTAGACTAAGGACCTCTGAGCCATATTCATCTAGAAACTGCATTTCAGACAAGATAGAAAACATTGCATTTGGTGGATGTAACAGTGTAGTGTATAACCTTTCAGTGGATGTGTATGAGCTGTAATGATGTGAATCCAATTTTATCTAATGTGGCGAATCTGGCAGTGACTTAAACTTGAAAAAATGCTTAATTGATGAACAAACCATTTAGTTTTTATACATTTCCTTCTCTTCCACAATACACAACTCAATCTTCATAGAATGGAAATAAGTATGGTCAAGAAAGAATTGATGACCTTGTTTTTGTTAATGTTTCAGGAAAAAAATGTAACAAATAGTATTAGATAATATATAGATATTAATAGATATCATGTAGCTATCATAGCTTATATCATAGCTTATCATATAGATATCATAGGTTTTTGTCACCTCTCACTTGCCATAGTTGATAATGACTGGTTTACACGTTACGTGCTGTTGTCACATGTGAAGATGTATTTAGGATCAAATGTGATGCCAATTTCACCTGTTCACATGCGATTAATAAGTTATTGCGTTAAATTCTTGCTATTTCTGTAAGGGACTTTGGACTAATATACAGATATCACCTTGAGAATGAAAATATGAGCTAGGCAACATGTATGACAGTTGCCAAAGTGAGATATGAGCTATACAATAGTTTTGACAAACAGAACCTGCCACTGGGTATATGAGCTATATAGGGGACATATACCTTGTATGTACATATAGGGCCTATATGTGGAAATAAATAGGCACTATAGGAGACCTATATGCCTTCTATAAGCACATATATGTACCTGAATTTGGCCTATATGCGGCATATATATTCATATATGTTCATATGGATTCTTTCCATGTGGGTCGTGGGACAGAGCCGAGCTCATGGTACTTCAGAACAGCGAGAGCCCGTTAGACAGGTCCGGCTCTCCATCACCAACGGCCCATTAACCTAATGCTGCGAGCCTTCAGCCCTCCTGCTTGATAATCAAAGTCCGCGGTGGAAGAGCCGGCGATCGATAATCTATAACTGCGCTACAGTATATAACTTCAGGTGCATTAGCTATTGAAAGTCCCCATTTACTTCTCTCCGTCATGTCAACTGAAATAGCAGTCAATGGAACGCTGAAGAATATAAAATGGCCTCTCTTCGCCAGCGTTTAGAATGAAGAGTGTGATTGCGAGGCGATGTGGCAGATCCCATCTGAAAATGTTGACGCGAGGCTTCATGAATATGCCGTAACCTTGATAACTCCACGCCATCGCCTCATTTGTCATAGTCAACGTCTGAAAATGACACTTGCCATTAATTTTGAAGGGCTGGCTAGTGCTCGCTCTTGTCTGAAATGCACCCAGGCTGTTATATGTGAGATTATTCTCGTGGAAGGTGCGTGGTCGGAGTAAGGTTTGACTGAGGAACCAGAATTTTAAGAGGTCATTTCCTCAGTATCTTTCTGCTTTGTACTGAATGGTGTTAAGCAAGCTTTCTTTTTGAGGATTTGTTTCCTGGTCATTTTGTTAGACTGCGGATTGCACCACAAACCCCATGGAGATCTTAGTATTTATTCATATGGATGGTAACTTTACCATCAAAACTTTACCACTCTTCTTTACCATGAAGAGTTTGTTTCCAAAATCCAATAGATCCATTTTACTCATTTCGAATAAATCAGCTATTTCTGTGTTGGCGCCTATTGCATTTTATAGAAAAACACAAACTTTGACCATGAAAAAATGCATCTTATGGTTTAAACTTGTAAAATGGATTTTCGCATCATGTGTCAGAAGCACAGGGCTATCGCCCTATGGTATAATCTCAATTTTTGTAATTTTGCCTCATGCTGCATTTTGGATACAAACTCATCATATGTAGTATTTACATATTTTTCCCCCCATGAAGATTTACATTATTTTCTTTGTCTAATAGTCTCCCTGTTTGCCAGTTCATGAAATTAGTCACTTGTAATGTGATCAAGAGTTATTCTGGGGGGGATATTATGGGACTTTGAAATCAATACCTGACTTTCAAGTACCTTGTTGGCATACATGACTACATCCAGATAATCTCATATCTCACTTGTGTGGCTCGGTAGACAGGGCTACGCTAATAAAGTTTTTGTCATTTCTCTCCTTTGTGTGGTGAGCAGAAACAGTTGCGAAGCCTCGGCAGCAGAGGTGCAGAGTTTGGGTCTCAGAATGTCAGAATTTGTTTCTGTCCCCTGCAAACAAGTGATTTCAGAAATGAACTGTGGAGCTGAGGCCCTGATTGGTGGGTTGGTCGTTAGGGTAACAGCGAGAAGTGTGCATATTGTGGAGGTGTCTTACTTTCTTTACCTGGATTTCCTCCTATACTCAGTGATATTGCTTTAAACTTTGTTTCCATTTGAAAATGGAGTAATAATGTTGCATTTTGCTCCATTAAAAGACTGAGTGTGAATTTGTCCTGAATGAATTGGGGCCAGTCTTGTGACAGGTATCTAATTTGCTGATGTGACATTGCTCAGACCTCCGAGCTCCGGGGGGTGGGGGGTGGGGGGTGGGGGTCCTGTTTGCATTAGGTGTCCCAGGATGGCCCGTCTGGACGAGCAGCACTCCAGGTTTCTGAGTGAGCAGCCATGCAAATCGTCCTCTCCTCTCTCGCACAACCCTGAAATGTTCGATCCGCTGGCCGTTGTACAGTTCATTACACCACAGGAAGCTGGGAGGGGGGGAGGCCGTCCCTGTTTTTTTGGGGGTGTTTGGTGGTGTGGGGGTGCAGTTATGGCCAGGGCGATGTCCTTAACGGCCCATGCAGTTTTCGCCGACTATCTCCGATTCCATAATTAAATCGGGGGGCAGCGTGTCGCCCTGGTGCTGTGGCCTCAGCAGATGCGGCGGCCATGTTTAAAACTTTATGTAGCTTGAAAATGGGCCTGGAGCGCACTGAAGACAGAGGCTGTCGGGCTGTAAAATGATCGCTTTTATTGCGCCGTCATTAATTCCATATCTCCTAAAGATGCAGCTCGCCATACGCCGCGCTCCCTTCATAAACAAAATGTGGAAACGGATAGCACCTCGCTGCCTCCAAAAGTACGAGTTGTAGGAATGGCTCTGAAAGGAACGAATGATTATCGCAGCTATAATTGTATCCTCACCCTTCTCCTGCAATGGTAAGTATCACTGAGGCCACAAAAGACTAATGGAGATAGATACGCGGGTAGAGATATGAATATGCAACAGCGTTCTGCAGTACACACGGCTCATTAAATTCTAATTTGATGCATGTTACGCCATACCTGCGTACCTGTAGGAAGGACTAAGATGCATACTGTTGCATTGGGTTTGCTTGCTGCTCATTGATATTACTCCTCTTGCGTGCACACACACACAGACAAAATCTCACAGATACGGATGAAACAGTCGCGTGCACGCTCAAACACGCACTCGTAGTTACTGTGGAAAAGTGTTCGCACACACCGTTGTGTTGAAAAGCCCACATACAGTATGTATGCTATGGTATATCTGTCAGCACTTGCTGTTAGGTGTTAGTGCCTCTCGTGCGTGTGAGGGCAGTTTCTGGAATCACCCCCCCGGCCTGCCAGAGTCGATCGATCAGCCTGTGAAATCTGGAGGGAGTAGGGAAGGACTGCTGGAGAAACAACAACAACAAGAGGGGAGGGATGGTGGGGGAGGCGACAAATGGGATTTGGCTATTTGCCTGGGAGTTTTCGGAAGAGTAAATACTTCTTATTCCTGCCGTCTCGTATCTGTTCATTTATTTCCTGGGTGATCATCGCGTGCACTGGAGGTTTAACCCCCTGTGGGCCGTTTAATCCCTCTACCGGGGGAGGTAGCTAAGATAGCTATGCTAACTTTAGCCAAGCCGACGCGGAGTCATCAGTGCAATGGTGTGGGCCAGGTTGGTTTTGAAGCCTGGTAGTGAGCCTTTTTTCCGGTTATTTACTGAATTAAAGGGATTAGATGTAGCACGGTAGAGAGCACGAATCCTGGCTGCGGTGGTTGCGTGTCCTCTCTGTGCCCTTATGAATTTTTGCTGGAAACTTGTATTTCCTCTAGTACTCCGCTGACATGCACAAGGCTAATTAGAAACTAAATTACCCATTGGTAAGAATGTCAGAGTGAATGTTGCGTGATCCCTGTGAAGGGTTTATAATATGTAGAGGGTGCACCCTCACCTCTTGCCCACTGCATGTTGGGATACGCTCCCATTCTTCCTCTAGCCCTGATCATAAATGGGCATATTAAGGTAATGGAGGTCTGCGCCGATGGTTGGCAGCTATTTGCTATATTATGTTTGGATCGGCAGGATGTAATAATGGCACTGTCTGAACCTCCTTCGCACTGGAGTTAGCTGCTTGTACTCCGGTGTGTACAGCTGCAATTTGGCAAACATTAGCAGTTCGATGAACTGCTAACTACTGACCTCATGTTCACAGACTCCATCCAAATACAGTTTACAATGAGGCTAGGAGTCGGCGATGATCACGCACAGGACGATGGGCAGGGTCTGAGGGCTTGTTTGTGGGGATGTTCATGCGCAAGTGGAACCTCGAAAGTTCACGCTCTGGAACCCCGTAATGACATCAGCCTTGGGGACCTGCGCCCCTCTCACCCTCCTACTGCAAGGAACCATGGGATACCTCAGCATAAGAACATGATGGCGTTTTTCTCCCCCGCAGAAAGCCTGCCCTTAGCGACCTTGGCGGTAAGAGCGACAGTCAAAGAAAGCATTGCGGGATGACTGTGAAGAGCGTGTCAGGAACAAGTGTTCCGGCACATGCTTAAACCGCCAGCGAACAAAGCCCTCGTTCACTTTCACTCACTCTGGGAAAGTGATTTTTCACTGCTATGTCCCTGAAAGAGAAAGAGAAAGGTAAAACGGCGATGGATACAAGGATGAAGCGCTACATGGCTTCAGGTCCAAACAGCAGTTCATCACTTGTGATCAAGCGCTCCTGAACAGAGGAAGAAAACCAGAACTCTCTTCAACACAAAATGATATAAATTACAGCAGTTATGCTCTATACATTTCAATTTAACATGCCCGTAATGATAAATTATTTCGGCTGTGGACCCAAATGAAAAAATGGCTGAACGTAGCTGGACTGGTCGGCATGTTGGAACAATTGTGGCTGTCTGCAAAGGCGGCGGCCATTAGTCAATAAATAAAAGAGTAATTACAGGCCTGTGGGCCTGCGTGCCTCCACGTGCAGGTCCCCACACACAGGTGTAATGGAAATGTATTAGCGTGCTTGATTGGGCGGTGGAGAGAGGTGTTTAATGAAAAACGACCTCACCTCTCATTCCTCGACTCGATCAACACTGTGCACTGGGAGCCCAGGATAGAACAGTCAGGCTTATATGTCTTCCACCATTACATCCATTTTAACCACTATTTTGTGGTGTGAGGTCACAAATATGTCAGTAACTGTTAATGCTGTTAACTGAACATTTTAATGTTGGTGTACCAATGACCACTGGCTATTGTGATCAGTTTTAGCCCAGGCATTTGGGAAAAAAAATCCAGAATAAAAATGTACTTCTGAATGTTGAATTCCTTGAAATTCAACATTATTATTTCATGGCAGTGGGCTGTGATAGGCATTTCATCATTATGAGTTGTTTTATTTGGTTTGCCACAGGCCAGGCTAATGCAAACCGCTGCATTCTGCACTGCTGTGTTCAGCGGAGTGGTTGTGGTTGTCTGGTGCTGTTTATCCTGCTGATTACAGGGACGCAGCAGTGAGCAGATCTGTATTCTGCCCCAGAGCAGGTGTGATGATCAGTGACAGGTGGGGTCAATCACCTCCTGATGTGACTCTGTATATTTTACATTGTTGGGTCATCCCTCCTTCTCTCTCTCTCTCTCTCACCCTTCTTTTGGGGTTTCTCTGTGGGCATGAGAGGCTGTGAGCTCTGGCACATGACAGGTGCATGCTGGGAGAAATGACGGAGGCAGAGAGATGAGGGTCAGAGCAATGTAGAGGAGAGGCTGGGCCTGAGAGTGTGTGTGGCGTCTGTGCGCTCCTCTGTGTGTGAGCTGCCCCGCCCCCGAGGCACCACTGACCCCTCCCCCAAAGACTGGAGCACATTCACACACTCAGGCTGATCTGACCTGATGAGGCAGACTGAAATGGGCCTTTTTGTGTCGTGCCCTGTAGTCCTGCAGCCTGGGCGGGCCTGAGTCCTCCACCAATAACATCTCCCCACTGTGTTTGTCCCACCCAGGGTTTCCTCTCATTTGGCCATCTTATTCTTCACCTCACTTCCATCCGGTTTTCTGCGTGTCTGTGTGGGCTTATATAGTTATACCTTTGAAAACTAACTCTTGAGAAACCACAATGCTGCGAGGATATTCTGGGAGGTCCTCGCAGAAGATTACAGTGGATTATGGCTCACTGGTTAAAGTTAGGGTTCTGGGAACAGTTGGGGTTGGGTCAGGGATTGAGCTGAGGTATAATCTGAGTGGGGTTTGGGAAAGGCTGTTCAGAATTAATATAGCCAGTTGCAGCGTCTCCCAAGATTAGCCATACAGACGTGTATTTGTGCGTGTGTGTGTTGCGTGAGTGTGTGTGTGTAGGGGTTCAGTCTGAGGTAAGCAGTGTGACATATTGCTTTCAAATAAAATTAATATGGCTCCATTCAGATGTGTTGCATTCAGATAGCGTTAGTTTTATTCAAATGAATTTGTATTCAGTTAAGTCAAGATGAGTCCTTTCCATACAAGTGTTTGCTTTGAGTTGGTGTTATACACTTCGCTATTGGGTAGGAATCCTATCTGAGTGTTTTGCAGAAATTGCTGAGAAAAATTTGACTTGGTTTCAGTGTCATTGGAAAACGGGTGGGCTGGGAGATGATGATTGGAGGAAACAGTCCAGCAGCCAATCACAAGGAGCCTGAGCCGTTACCACTCAAGGGCCTCCTACGTTAGCCGACATCCTGGATAATGAGATCCACCTCTCTCCCCTTCTCTCGGTCTCTCTCTGACAGCGTCTCTCACTCTATCCCCCCCTCCTCCTGGTGTACCACCCTCGCCTCAATCCCTTCATTCTTCCTCCTGTCTCCTCTCCTCTCTCCACGCTGTCTGACAGTGTTTCTGTCTCTTCGCTTCTGTTTTCCATCTTTGTTCCTGAAACGCTCCCACCTTCCGCCTCTGCCCTTCTTTCTTCTTCTCTCCCTTCGTCCGTCTCTGCAACTGCCCTTCCCTGCCTCTGTCTATCAGTGTTTCCTCAAACCCAGCCGCACCGCCTCTCCCGGCTGTCCATCTGACTCACATCTCTGCAATTTCTCTGACGTGCTTTCCATACCTTCCGCCCGGGCATTTTGAGGACAACGGAGACAAGATAAGCTCTCCTGGTGAGAGATCTGTACAATGCACGCTAAGCGCTTGGATTTATCCCGGCATACCTCGTCCCTGTGGGTTTAAGAACACCTTTATAAAGCACAGTCTCTCCTCCGTTAAGTTTTAACCTGCGTAAGATCAATCAACTGAGTCATCTTTAAACAGCCTATCGTCTCCCTCCGCAGTTACAAGCGAGGCAGCCACCTTGACCGCGATTGGCTGTTGGCTCCTGTCAGGCATCCCGCCCTCGTGTTTCAGAGGTTGCCAGGGGCGACGGCGGGTTGGCGGAGTTTGTGAAGTCGGCGGGTGGGCGTTCGTTTGAACGGGACAGAGCGGCCGCTGTTTGACTTGGGCGTAGGTGTGTTCTGAGCAGCCCACGGCAAGACCCCGAACATGACCTCCGACCCTCACTGCTGGAGGAGGAACAGTGTGGCGCAGGAATATTAAATACAATGGGCTTAAACACGCACACAGACATTATCCAGTGTTTCTGAGTCTATGGAGAAAGCTCTCCACCACAGCGATGATCACCATCCGGGGATAATGATGCTTAGTTGTATTGGCTGCCACAGGAATATGGGGGTATGAACACCAAAGAAGAAGACTGTCCTTGCTATGGCAGCAGTAGAAGGAGGATTGTGGACTGATGAGCGAGCTGAGGCTGTGCAGTATTCTGCCAGTTATTACTTTCATAATGCATCACAGGAAGTTATGTTTGTCTTCCCTCAACATTCCAGCACTTTCCGTGTCACTTCTCCTGGCTTACAAGAGCTACAGGCGGAGTAAATTACCTTGCCATTGGTGAATGAAGGTCACATGGGTTGCTGTACCCATGTTCACAACCAAAAAGAAATTGTACCAAGCACTTTAATCTTGTATTTTGACTTGGGCGCCCTGGTGGCACATCGGTCTAAGCGTGTGCACCATTAAGGCTGTGTCCTTCCTGCGGGGACCCGGGTTCGATTCCGCCTCGGGTCGTTTGCTGCTTGTCTTCTCCCCACCTTTCCTGTCACTACTCTGTAGAACGATCAAATAAAGGAGAAAATCCCAACAATTAAAAAAAAGATCTTGTATTTTGACTTAAAACAATTACAAGTATTTTTATGACCTTTTTCCTCAGTGAAACAAATATTCTGCCACTGATGCGAGATAATTTTTACCCATTTCCAGGTTTGTCCATTGGACAAGGGAAATTTTCAGACCCCATGCAGAGATGTAGAAGTGTGAAAGTGATCTGACATCAGAGGCAGAATTTACTGAAGTGAGAACACAGGATTAAGGTGTTTGGTGAGATTTGTGTTCGTAGGGGATTTCAGACGGGTACGGCTCACTTTCCCAAAGCCCCCATAATGCCTCAGAAGTGGACCTGTCCTGAAATTTGTGACCTGAGCAGAGCAGATAGGTGGCTGACAGTGGGATATCGGAGGGGTGAGAGGTGGCAGAGTGAGGGAACTGGTATCAATGTAGGCCAGAGGTGAAGGGGGATCTGTATGTGAAGCGTAGATGTGTCCGTGGGCACTGCTGCGTGTCTGTGTGTGCGTATGTTTGCGTGTGTACGTTTGTGTGTGCTTTTGTGCATGTGTGTTTGCATGTATGTGCATGAGAGTGTCTGTGTTATGTGTGTGCATGCCCTTGTGCATATATGTATGAGTGTGTGTATGTGTGCATGTCCATGTGCTTCCTTACATGTGTGAGAGAGTATGTTAGTGTGCGTGCTTGCATATTTTGTGTTTGTGTGTGGGCATGCTTCTGCATATTGTGTGTGTGTGCGCTTGCATATATGCATGCAAGTCCGTATGTCTGTCTGAACATATGCATGTGTGTGTGCATATTAGCATATGTGTGTGCGCGCACGCTTGTGTGTGTGTGCGCGAGTGAAAGCCGCTGCTCAAGGCTGAACATCTGATCAGCAGTAGCTGCTGTTGCCACAGTTTGGTGTTCAGTTGAAAAGTGACTGTGAGGGAGGGAGGGAGGGATTATTTCTCTCTCTCTCTTTCATCTTGTCTCTGTTTGGTCTTCCTTTTCTCAGCACACCTGATTTAGCCTCCCTCGCTTTCTCTATCTGTCCCCCTCATTTTATTTCCCTGTTTCTCTTCCATTGGGTCTGCCACTCGCTCTCTCCTGTGTGTTCAATCTCTGGCCACATCTCTCCATTACACTCTCTCTATCCCTCGCTTTGTCTGTGCCCTCTTTCTTCTATTCTCTTACTCCTGTTCCCTCCGTCTCTCTCCCTCTCCCATTATCTCTCCCCATCGCTCTCTTTCTCTGTGCGTCTGTGTCTCTCTGATTCTGTCTCTGATGGTGGGGTGGTAGTAATGGTAAAACAGGGATTCCAGAATGTTCCCTGTGTGCAGAACTGGAGCACAGGGGCACTTGTGCCACCCTGGGGATGCTGTTTTGTGAGGAGTCACTTTTGGTGGAGAGCGGAGGACACGCGTCACCCTCGCTATCCCATCATGCTCTCTGGCAGCCTGCCACGCTGGCGTAGAACAGACAGGCCCCAGCGTCAGGGATTCTGACGCCGTCGTCATGGAGACCCTGGGGAACAGTGGGCAGATGGGCTGCTGTGTGTTTGTGTGTGTGTGTGTGTGTGTGAGAGAGAGAGAGAGAGAGAGAGAGAGAGAGAGAGATTATGAGCATGAGGAGGGGGACAAAGGTGTGTGTGTGTGTGTGTGTGTGTTTAGGTGTGGGTTAAAGTTAGAATTAGATATAGGTTAAAGTCAGGATAAATGTTTGGGGTAAGGTAAGAATTAGAGAGAGGTAAGGTCTGGGTTAAGGTTAGAATTAGAGATAGGTTAAGGGTTTAGGTTAGGCATGCATTGCTTATTAAGATTAGGGAAGGGCTGTAGACTCACAAAAATAAAAATACTGGGATACGAGTGCGTGTGTGTGTGTGCGTGCGAGAGAGAGGCGCTGTGTGTTCCTATCTGTAATTATGAGTAGATGTGCTGGGACAGGTTGCTGGCTGTCATTTTATCCCTCTCTCATACATCGCCACCCCACTGACTCACCCTCCATGTGGCATCAGTGTCACCTTCATATATAATAATCCCCCACAATCCTCTCCCCGTCCTCTGACACAGCCTCTCTCCGCACTGCCAGCAAACACACTCTACAGGGTCTTCCAAAGCGCTGTCACCGCAAACACACACATTCACCATGCAGTCCATGCAACCTCACACACACTGTGCAGCTGCAGCATGTACAATATTACCAGCGCCGGGAAACGGCCTGTCTGAGACACCAGTGACAGTCTTCCCTCTGCAGCCAAGTACTTTCACTCGTCTCATCAAATGGAAAATCCAGCTTTGCAGTTCGGTTCAGGCTCAGTTCCTGGATGTGGGGAGAGAAGTCTCTCTTCAGGGGCACTGCATCTAACTCTAGTGTAGTTTGTACTGAACCCACTCTGCATCCCCATTCAAGCCTCTTGTAACTGTAACAGAACTACAAAGCCCACAAGAAAATGTGCTTCTCAGTATTTGTCTACTTGTCTAGCTTTATACCATGTAGCTACAACCCCAGTTCTGAAATAGTTGGGACGAAGTGTAAATTGTGAATAAAATAAAAATGCAATGACTTTCAGATCACTTGAGCCAATATGTTATTTACAATAGAACATAGATAACATTTCAAATGTTGAAACTGCGACATTTGACATTTTTATCCTCAAAATTAACTTATTTCAAATTTTCTGGCTGCAACAGGTCACAAAAAAGTTGGGACACCGGCAAAAAAAGGGCTGAAAAAGCAAGTACTATATAAGACAATCAGCTGAAAGAACATTTAGCAAGTAACAAAGTTAACTGGCATCAGGTGTGTAACATGATTGGCTATAAAAGGGATGTCTTAGATAGCCTGAGTCTCTCAGAAGTAAAAATTGGCCAGAGGCTCTCCAACCTCTGAAGGCTTGCATAAAAAATATAGTGGAATACTTTAAAAACAAAGTTCCTCAATGTCAAATTGCAAAGACTTTCAAGGTCTCATCATCCACAGTGCATAACATCATCAAAAGATTCAGAGAAACTGGAAAAATCTCTATGCGTAAAGGACAAGGCTGAAGACCTTTACTGGATGCCCGTGATCTTCAGGCCCTCAGATGCCACTGCATCACTCACCGGCATGATTCTGTCATTGACATTACTAAATGGGCCCAGGAATGCTTCAAGAAACCAGTCTGTAAACACAGTCCGCTGTGCCATCCACAGATGCCACCTAAAACTCTATCATGCAGAAAGGAAGTCAATGTTGAGCATGATCCAGAAGTGTACTGTGGTCAGACGAGTCCAAATTTGACATTCTTGTAGGAAATCATGGGTGTCATGTCCTCCGGGCTAAAGAGGAGAAAGACCACCCATCCTGTTATCAGCGTTCAGTTCTAAAGCCAGCATCTCTGATGGTATGGGGATGCATTAGTACATACGGTGTGGGACACTTGCATGTTTTAGAAAGCACCATGAATGCTGAAAGGTATGCAAAGGTTTTAGAGCTACATATGCTCCACTCCAGATGACATCTATTCCAGAGAAGGCCTTGTGTATTTCAGCAGGACAATGCATAAGTGACAGCTATTACAACAGCATGGCTTCATAGTAGACGAGTCCATGTGCTGAACTGGCCTGCCTGCAGCCCTGATCTTTCACCGATTGAGAACATTTGGCGCAAGTCCCTCAAAGGAGACCCAAAACTCTCCAGCAACTGGAAGCCTGTATTAATCAAGGGTGGCATCAAATTCCAATGGCTAAACTCAAGAAACTTGTCTCCTCAATACCCGGACGCCTCCACTCTGTGTTCAAAAGAAGAAGGGCTGCTACACCGTGGTAAACAGGCCCCTGTCCCAACTTTTTTGAGATTTGTAGCAGCCATCAAATTTGAAATGAGCTCATTTTGTGGATAAAATTGAAAATTTCTCAGTTTCAACATTTGATATGTTATCTCTGTTCTATTGTGAATAAATAATGGCTGCTGTGATTTGAAAGTCATTGTGTTTGAGTTTATTCACAGTTTACACTTTGTCCCAATTGTTTTGGAGTTTGGGTTGTAGGCTACTGAGCAATTTGAACAGGAGAGCAATATTTTATGTACTGATAAGGAGCAAGATAATCGCTGCATCCAGCGTGCTTCTTGGACTTCTAAGATTTGGCAACTGTTAGGCTTTTGCCCGAAATGGTGCAACATTGCACTGCCCAAAAACTGCACTTCTGTGTGTCAAAATGGTTTCCCATGGCCGTTTTAAATTGAGTGACTAAGGTTCCAGTGACGTGATCTGAAGATTGTCAACAGTCTGGGCAGGGTTGTCAAATCTCTGTCCGGGAATATCTGGTTTTTCACCCTCCTCTCCCCTAAGAGTCAAGACACTCTGACCAATCAGAAACACTAACTGAAGACCTGCGTGAAAAAAGTACTGAAGTCACCTTTTACAAAAAAAGAGCTGACACCAGTGTTAAAATCCACAATGGCCAGAGCATCTCATACCAAAGATGGCTTCGAAGAAGTACTCAAGTCCTGTATATTGGTGTGTTGCCATTAACAAATTCACTAAAGTTTAGTGCAAGAAGCTCCTAATTTTATGACTGTCCAATCAAAATGCTAGAATGTGTCACGTGTCAAACTGTGAAAATGGCCCTCATGGAGGCTGGGCAGTTTGCTTCCTGTGTTAAAAGTACTCAAGTCCAGCCATTTAGAGGTAAAAAGCACTTAAGTCCAGGTATTTAACTGAAAAAAAATACTTAAGTCCAGAACTAATTTTCTTACTAACTTTGTAACACAATACATGAGTATTTTTCCACAATAAAAGGTTTGTCAGATCTCTATTGCCACTGGAAACTGCAGTAGGCTCAATAGTAAGTTAATTTACTAATTAGTCAAAGAAATTACCTCCAACATTTGAAAATGTTTACCCCCAGAATGTGAAAGGTATTGTTCTGTGGCTTTGTGTACTTGCACACAGGCCTTCATTTGCTCAGTAAATTGCCCGGGAGAAAGGAAAACCAGGGCTGGATTCGGACTCCAGGTCATTTGGTCTCATCACATCTGTTCAGTGCACTGTATTTCCCTCAGCCTGTTATTTATATTTTCAGAAACATTTTTAACAGCCGCTGACCTGCGTAGGAGGTGTGGAGGGGTTTTCTCCAGGATTCCCGGGGTCTGTCCTCAGCACAGGCTGGTGGTTTGGGCCCTCTGGAACAGGCTCTCGTGCCCCGAGCCTTTTTAAGAGCTGTGCAGCGTAATTACAGGGCCGCGTTACGGAGATGAGGAGGCATAATTATGGGACATCATAGGCGGAGGGTGTCGGGGCCTTAACGAAGGGCATAAATCTGACGTAACGAGGCTGCGGAGAGCCTTGCAAGCCTGTTATACTCCGACACACAAAGGCGCTCGTAAAACACGGGAGGGGGGAAAGTTTAACGAGGCTCTTAAAAGTGTCAGGGGTGCCTCCGCCTCTCCCCGCTTCGCCCCCTCTCTCCTCCCCTGATCCCCTTTCTTCTTCCCTTTTTCCCTTCATCCCGTCTCTTCTGATGTTTTTTCCATCAAATTATTCCTCTGCTCAAACCTCAGGGTCCATTCTTGTCCAGTATCATGACAAATATGCCAACAGGCACCACCATGCGCTAGAGCACTGCTCTGATAGATAACGGACTTCGGGGCCGATCCATATTGGGGAAGACTGCCGTAACGGGTACGCGTGGTGTAATGGACTGTAGCAATCCCATGATGCGGTGCTTAACGCAGGTTGACTAAGCATTTGTTATGCAGCCCGGCTCCTGGGTAACCAAGGTAACGGACCACAAGGCAGGATCTGGCGCGGCTCCAGCTATTTTGCAGCTGTCGACATGATGTCAGAGCTGGGTGGAGACCTCACTGTGGTCATTCAGTTGTCTTGCATTCTTAGCTGATGACTACTTTCCAATTGAAACTTTCCTGATGATAATCATGTAAAATAAATCAACCGGATCGATCAGCATTGCCTAGAACTGGCCCCGGACAGCACGCTGGTCATGTGAGACTGGACCAGGAAAATGGCCTGGCGAATATGGCCGCGCACCTGCCGCACTTCTCCTTACTGTGGCGAAGACGAACTGGCAGTAATCAAGCTCTGTCTGACACGATGACCTACAGAAAAAGCAGTCTCTCTTGTCTTATACTCTGCAGTGTATAACAGTTATTCCCAAACATTTCAGAATTTATACTGAAAGTACAATTTCTCAAATGTTCAGATACCGCCACTCATTGTACAGTCAAGAGCATCATGCATTCCTGCCGGACAATTCAATGGACTGGTGTGTAGTGCTTGTATTTACTCTCCTTTTATTCCTGACCTGGCCATCGATCGAAGTCTGCCATCATTGAAGAGATTCCAATCCTTTGCACAATTCTTAGAGAAATGAATGGAGGTCTCCCTGAGGTAATGTCAGCATTATTGGAATGCGGGAGAATATCCTTTGCGGAGGTATTTCCCAGGATGCGTGACGTGTGAAACGTTAGACCAGTGAACCTCTCTCCATTTGCCACGCATCTACCGAGGCTGTAAAATCGGTTTGTCACGTTACCTCAAAACGGCTTATTAAGGAGTAAAAACATTCCATTTAGTTAAGTGACATTATTTCAACTCCTCCGCCATCTCTACTTCCTGCTCTTCATCGTGTTCCTTCTTGTGATGGGTGGAACGATGGGTGGAAATACTATAAGGAAAGTGTGGAGCTGGACCTGAAAGATTTGAGTTCAAAATGGCGGAGGACTGGCGGCCATTTCCTCAGTAACTGGTGCTGAACTGTGGAGCAGGCCTGTATGGTGCCACGGGCCTGTAGAACATCCAGTCAATCATCATGGAATTCTCTGGAAGCTTGACTGTGCCACTGCCTGTAGTGCTGCTTGGGGCTTTTAAGAGGCTCAGAATAAATTATGCAAAAAAAAAAAATCCTGTTGCATGTGCTGTATATAACTTTGGTTCAGGGGTTGGATTAATAGCTGTGAGGGAGAAGGTACAGTTGAGGTTATTCCGATTTTCTGTGCTGTTACATAAAGTTGGAAGCACATATTCGGCGGAACATACTTAACTGTCCCTGTGAAAATATGTTAGTGCTGATGTAGCTGCACATCAGTTACGCAGTAATTTGAGTGTAAATTTGAATGAGGGGTGATATTAGGGGAAAGGCTGCAGCGGATCAGCGCAGCCTGTATAATAGCAGCTTCAGATTACTCTGGAGGCTGGCAGAGGGGCTGTGCGCTTGGTGCTGTCAGTTTCCTTCGTCTGTACATTTTTCCTCTCCTGTCTGCGTGTTCTGGATCACCCCTGGAAGCAGGGAGAGATGGGTCTGTAGTAGATGTAGGGAGAGATGGGTCTGTAGTAGGAGCAGTGAGAGATGAGTCTGTAGTAGGTGTACGGAGAGATGGGTCTGTAATAGGAGCAGTGAGAGATGAGTCTGCAGTAGGTGTAGGGAGAGATGGGTCTGTAGTAGGTGTAGGGAGAGATGGGTCTGTAGTAGATGTAGGGACAGATGGGTCTGTAGTAGGAGCAGTGAGAGATGAGTCTGTAGTAGGTGTAGGGAGAGATGGGTCTGTAGTAGGAGAAGGGAGAGATGGGACTGTAGTAGATGTAGGGAGAGATGGGCCTGTAGTAGGACCAGTGAGAAATGGGTCTGTAGTAGGTGTAGGGAAAGATGGGTCAGGAGTAGGAGCAGTGAGAGATGGGTCTGTGGCAGGAGCTGTGAGAGATGGGTCTGTGGCAGGAGCAGTGAGAGATGGGTCTGTGGTAGGCGCAGGGAGAGATGGGTCTGTAGTAGGCGCAGGGAGAGATGGGTCTGTAGTAGGCGCAGGGAGAGATGGGTCTGTAGTAGGAGCATTGAGACGTGTCTGTTGCAGGAGCTGATGGGGGTCAGTAGATCAGATAGCAGGCGGTTAGTGGGGCCTCAGGAGGGGCGGATCGGGGGCGGGAGGTGATTGATATTCTGCACCAGCACTGTAGCTGCTCCCTGTGCGCGCACAGCAAGCCTCTGTTACAGGTCCTGCCCTCTGCTGATGGAGCAGAGTTATCCTTCTCCTGCTCTCTGAAGATCCAGCCGCCCCCCGGCCTGTGTCAGCGGGTCACCCAGCACACACACACACACACTCACCCGCACATGCACCGCCAGCCTGTTACCACTGCCTCCAATCCAGCCCCGCTGAGTGGGGTCTGTCTGCTGTGACCCCTGCAGCCTCCCTGGAGAGTTCTCTCTCTCTCTCTCCCTCTTTATCTCTCCCCTCCCCCCCTTGCTCTCTTTCTCTCTCTATTTTTTAGCTATTGTCGTGGTGTGGCGTCCGTCGTCTATCGTTCGGAACATTTTTCATCTTTATTTTGGCCTGATGAATTTTTGTGTAAATATGCAATAACATACATAACATTCTAGACCATATCTCCAGACTTTTTTTTTAAATTTTTGATTGAATCATTTTTGTCCGTTTTATGGGCCCTTCAAATTTTGGCTCCAATGTTTAAGATAGGACTGAGAAATTTTTAAAAATTATTTCTCAAAAACAGTGATTTTTTTTTCTAAATCAGGCAATAAACTTACCTTGGTACTGTCAATGTACAGTGCAAGCGCCATTTTGTTTGAATTGACGGGTGGGTCTATTGGGGGCGCTGTACTTTATGAATATGCAAGATGGCCTGTGGAGGCCAAATGCTTGCAGATAGAGATTAAGTTTGTATTATCGACATATAGAAGTCATATATGACCTATATTTTAGCAATATTAAATTTGACCACAGATGACTTTGAAAGGTCAAACTCGAGGTCAGGGAATATATTAACAATGTTGAAAGATATGACTTGAAATTTCAAAAAATTATTTCTCAAAAACTGATATGTTTTTTTAAATCTGGCATTCAACTCACCTTCATACAGTTTGTGTACAGTGTGACTGCCATTTTGATTGATTCGACGGAAGTGAGTCTTGTGGAGGCGCTGTACCTTAACGTTGGGTCTTATGGAGAATAAGCAAAATCGCCCGTGGAAGCTAAATGGTTGCAGATAGAGATGAAGTTTGTATTACTGACATATAAGAAGTCATATATGACTTATATTTTGGCTATGTTAAAGTTGACTTCAGATGACCTTGAAAGGTCAAACTTGAGGTCAAGAGAAATGTCACAATTTCCAAGGTTTCTAGGCTTTACAATATTGAAGATTGGGAACATATGTGCATTGAACACTTATAGGAAGTCATGTATGAACTTTAATTTGGTGGCCTTGAACTTTAACTTCGGCGACCTTCGAAGGGCAAACTTCACATCGTGAAATTTCAATGAATTTTATCACCAAAACCATTACAGATAGAGCTTAGGTTTGTATTGCCGGCATATAGGAGGTCATGTATGAAGTTTAATTGGATGACCTTCAACCTGACCTTCAGTGACCTTGAAAGCCCAAACTTTACTGTGAAATTTCAATTACTTATATCAGCAAAATGGTCACAGATAGTTTTGGTTTGTATTGGAGATGTTTAGGAAGTCATCCATAAACTTTCATTTTGAGGCCTTGAACTTGACCTTCAGTGACCTTCAACGGCCGAACTATATAGTGAAATTTCAATTACTTATATCAGCAAAATCGTTACAGATTGAGTGTAGGTTTGTATTGGAGACGTATAGGAAGTCATGTATGAATTTTCATTTGGTGACTTTCATATTGACCTTCGAAGGAATAGAGAAAATTCAATGACCTCTGTCACTGACAATGTCACAGATGGAGCCTAGGTTTGTGTTACTGACATAGGAAGTCGCATGAACTTTCATTTGGTGACATTCTGCTTGGCTGTTGATGACATTTGAAGGTCAAACTTGACATAATACAATTACAATGACTTGTCTTGCCAAAACAGTCACAGATGGAGCCAAGGTTTGTATTACAGACATATAGGAAGTCATATATGAACTTTCATTTGGTGACCTTCATATTGACCTTCAAAGGTCAAATGTGACCTAGGGAAAATTCAGTGATTTGTATCACTAAAGCGGTCACCGATGAAGCCTAGGTTTGTGTAACTGACATCTAGGAAGTCACATATGAACTTTGATTTGGTCAAATTCAACTTGACCGTCAGTGACCATTAAGGGTCAAAATCGGCAGTGAAATTACCCGGACTTTATCACCAAAATGGTCACAGATGGAGCCAAGGTTTGAAGAAAGATATTTATAAAATCGTGTATGAAATCCATTTTCTGACCACAACTTGACATTCTGTGACCTTTAAAGTTCACAATTGACATATTGAATACATGTTCACATATTATAATGACTTGTATCACCAAAGCTGCTTCAGAGCTTAGGGTTGTATTTCAGAAGGTCTTATAAATGTGAACTTTTATTTAGTGACCTTGCCATTGATTTTCATTGATTCAAATGACACATGAAATTTTCATAACTTGCACTATCGCTGTAAGACTGATTGCCAGTGAGCTCCAGGACCCTTGGTCCTATTTTTTTATTTTTTTATTTTTCCCTTGTTTTTGATTTCTTGATTTGTCTTTCATGTCCTGATCTTTTGTTTGCTACGGTTTCTCTGAAGTTTGAAGTTCGTTGATTTTAGTTAAATAAAGTGTGGTTTTAAAATCAAAATTCTCTCTCTCTCTCTCTCCCGTCTCTTTCTCTCCTTGTTTCTTTCTCTCATCTCTCTTTCTTTTTCGCTCTGTCCCATTCCTCTCTGCCCGTGCTGCACCCATATCTTCACCTGCTTTCAAGTGCAGTCAGTTCTTTCATTTTTTTGCCGTTCAGCTGGACTGTCTGTCTCCTTCGTCTTTACATGGTTTATGGCCGGCGGACGGAAAGGAAGATTACGTGTGGCTGTGCGTTCGTTTCTGCGGAGCTATTTGCGTTGTGTGCGACTGGTACGCTTGCCCGTTATAGCAAAGAAACCATTTCGAGAGGAAGGGATAAAAATAGGCCCCTCGCTGTGAAATGAGTTCTGCTGGACTATATTTATCAAAAAGTGTCTCAGTGTTTTAAATTAGCAGTTGGGGTTCAGTTATGGGTTGACTTGCGTAATGTCTGACAGTATATGTGCTTCTGTTAGGATTATGGGTCACCGAGGAATCTTCATTTTCGTCAGATATGCTGGAAAGTGCGAAAACCACTCAAGCCCATATGCGTCTCTTCTTGAATCCCTATTTTATTGTCCTGGTCATCTAATATGGTAGCATGTACGTGTGGAACTTTCTGGTAGAAAACCCGTGTTGACTGTAAAAGCTGACGCCATTTGAGGGCGGGGTCGGTTCCCCCAGCAGAAGAGTGGTAAACCGCATAGCGGTGCTCAGAGGTGAAGCTTTGAGCATGTGGAGGCCAGCGCTTCGGCCTCTTATAGCTCCCAGTGAGAGAGGAGTAAAGAGTCATGTGACCTTAAAGTCCCACGGTGAGCCCGTAGCAGTTATGGTGGAACCTGCGGTTTTCCAGGTGACAGGCAGGGGACAGGTCTTCTGATCGACCCCTCCCTGGGAGAGGTTCGTTGTCTTTGTGTTGTTCTCTCAGATTTCTCTGCCAGCTGTTCACTGTTGCTCAGTCTTTATCTGTCTGTCTGTCCTAATTCATTTTTAAGCAGCCTACTTCCTCGCCAGGTGCGAGACTTTTCTTTGATGTTGAATTGCATTATTTTTTTAGTTAGTGCACTTTTCAAAAAGAGTCCTATCTCAGTCTTACCTGCTGGGATGAATCCTTAATTTATGTCCATGGTGAAAAGGTTATGCTGTCCGTAGGGGGAGCAACAGGTGTGTGGTCCACTGGTGTTAGGAATAATTACTTTGTGTCAGATTAAAATTACCCCAGAAATTGATGAGTTGTGTTTTTTCTTCTTGTTTGAAATTATGTCCTTTTCAGAGTTCTAAATTGGTGCTGCTTCTACTTCAAAAGTATAATACTAGTGCTCCTCTGCTTTCAGACTCTGGTAATGATTGCTAATTCAGCACTAGATAATGACAGTTAAGGACATTCTAATAACATATTTGCCAATTCACACTGTAAAGGGTCAACTCAACAATTGTGTGGATCTGGTACTTTCTATCAGTTATGGAACAGCAAGCTGCATGTGTGGACATGTCTTGCCCAAGGTTGGAAGAGGAGGACACGACAGGAGTGAACCAAGCAAGCAGAGAGAGAGAGAGGAAGAGAGGAAAAAAATGTGAAAAGTCTATGGTAGCTTGGAGAATGAATGAGGAATCTGGGTTCTGACGGCTGTTGCGCAGTGACAGGGGTCCGTAAAGCCCCAGTCCAGGCCGATGTTCCCTGCTCATGCCCTCTCCTGAGTGCTAGCGTCTTGTGTCTTTGTTGTTAGCTTGAGCAGTGATGGCCTCTGTGGCCAGGTTAATAACCTGCTGTTCGCTCATCGCTCTCTGCCGCCACTTCCTGAAATTGGATATTCGCAACTACGTGAAAGATGAAAGGTATTTCATTTGCCTGACAATTTTTTTTACATTTTTTATTATTAGGTCCTGCTGTTAAGAGGAGGGGGCCTTGCTGCAGATCATAGGCCATCTGTGACTTTCATTTAAAAATGAAAAACTTTAACAAAGAGCATGTGATCAATCTCTCAGGTCAAGAGGTTTGAATCTGAGTCCATAGCGGACAGCTAACCCATCCTCCTTCCTAATCGCATGCCCAAATTTGTCTGTCCTTTTTTATAACCAAAAAATGTTCTGTATTCTTAGCCTTGCTTAGTTTACTGTTCACCTACTAAGTTCACTGTTTATAGTTGAAGTTTATAGTTGAAATAGCTGTTGGCAGAGTTGATGAGTCATGAATGAAATAAAGAGGATATATAATCTAAATAAATTTGTGAATTAAGGCCCAATTAGCGATCCAAACATTAAAACAACAAACGATAAAACATCGTCCAAAATCATAAGTACTTACAGCAATAAATTGGCAAATAAAGGTGTCAATAAATAAGCAAGCAATTAGACCACAGTTGCTTAATTTACACTGTGCATATTGCCCAATAACAGAAGCTTCAGTAACCTGATATAACTTTATTTACATTGGAATATTTTTTTCTACCATTATCTTGATAACCACTTCTTTCTTTCTGCACACAGAATTCTGATGCATTGTGGGATACCAACCCATTTTCATCTCGACTGTTGATATAGTGACATTATCTGACCAAGCGTATATATACAGTGGCTCCAATAAGTATTTGTGAGTATGATAAGTTTTGTGACTCACTAATGGAACTGTACAGATACTTATTGGGTCAGATAATCGCCTTTCTGACCAAATATGCCATTTTGACATTAAATATTTGTTTAAAACATATTGATTATCAAATATTTTAATCACTTTTACACACAATAGCAAGCATTTAGCCGAATATACAACAGCTGTTACGTAGTCGAATTTTCAAGTAGTGTACAAATACTTATTGGAGCCACTGTATATAAGGGTTAGGGGTTAGAGGGTAGGGTTCATTTTAAACTGGTGTCAAATAACAATACTGCAAGTGTTGCCACTAAACGTGGCCATGTCCCGGAAATTACAGATATAGAAATTATTACTGAACAAATCTATGTCCTCCAATTATTAAGCTTCAAGATAATGTATGCGATGACGATTAGGAAATGGATGAAGACTTTCGCCAAAAACGCTCAGAGAATGCCATCCACCGAAGGGTTAAGCAGGGGTGGCACTTTGAAGCAGGGATACTTTTAAACAGCAGCGTCTGAAGGCTGGAACATTCTTAAGCAGAAACGCCTTCAGGCCGGGGCTCTTTTAGGAAAGGAGATCTTTAAAGCAAATTGCGACTGAACTGAAACAATGCCTCCGTCGCCAGCAGGGGCCGCCACTGACGGTTTGACGAGCCGACACGATGATGTCACGGAGAGGCGCGCTCGTCCCAGCTTCCTTTCAGCGAGCCCTGCCTTTGAGCCGCCGTCTCACAGAAGCTTCAGAGAAATTAATTTGGCTCCTGTCGGGAACCTCTTTCGAGGGGCTGCCAAAGAGGTATCATGCGACTTGGAACGACCTCAAACCCGACGCACTTTGCGTTGATTGCCGGCCGGGGCAGAGGGAGGCAGTGCGCGACTGACGAATGACGATAGTCCCAGATTCAGAGCGATTTATCCACAGTCTTACCCAAGTCTTCCAGAGGCCCAATTAAGCCTGTGTGCAGGCCTCGTATGCACTGTTCTCACTCAGCTGATTATAGCAGAATTACTGTAGCGCAGACGTCTGTCTCTCCGTCTGTTTCTCAGACTCTCTCTCACTTCCCTCGCCTGTATGATTGACAGAGGCTGTATTTTATGGAAAATATCCAGTCATGTGGGCAGTCTGTGGAAAATACAAAACTCGTCTTATGCTAAAAATAAGAGAAGTAGGGTGAAATTTACTGACAGGAGTCAAAACCGCAGAACTCTATCCTGCCTATATAGTGTCCCATTATCCAATGTCAATCAATATGACAGTGAGTTACTGGAACTGTATAATCAGACATGATCCGAGCAGGCGCTTTGGACTGATGCTGTGCTTTACATCGCAAATAATTTCAGACTCTGATAATAATCCCTTAAAATGCAGTCGTTCATCATGTGGAACCCCGATCCTGTCCTTTCAAGCACTAAAATACAGAGAAACACCAATATAACTTTTGCAGTCCCGAATCTACCGATACTGATACCAATACTGATACCTAGGCTTTGAGTATCAGCTGATACTGAGTGCCCATCCAATACCAATGATTATTAATGAGCTGTATGCCACAATTTTTGTCTTTTTGTGTCTGCTCTTGACCATCAGCTCTGGGTAGAGGCTGATAGCTTTTATTTATGGATTTGTTTATCCGTATCACAGAAGCCATGAAGGGAATGCTGCCTGTTTTGTACAGAGTCACTGTCCCAACACTTGTGGCCTGATCTGGATTAGTCAGGGAGCTGAGAGATATCTTGAGATGTGTGGCTCAGTTGTGGCTCGTCCACTCCATCAGATACCCGGAGAGTGTGTGCGTCGCCTCTCCAGTCCTGCTGCTGTAGCCTAATAAAAGCACATTCCTGTAACAGTGCTGTTAAATCAGGGTCGATGTCTATCTTTCACACCGTCCCGGTAACGCTGTGGAAGCACGTCCTCCAGGCTGTGACGCAGGAGATGGGGCCGCGTTTAAATCTGCAGCAAGCAGGTGCTTGGCAGGGCGGGGCCAGGACGTTCGGGAATGCTGTGATCCCTCTGCGATCATTCCGTTGCAGGCTGCTGATGGCCATTTCAAGCGGGAGAGCTCCACCCAGTCCCCTCCGCCCGTCTCGCAGACCCCCCCTCCCTGTCGCCCATGCTTTCCTGCCAGTGCTGATGCTGGGCCGCGCTGCGGTAATTTATATTGTTTTTAAATTGTTCTTTGGGTTTTCCATCGAGATAAGGGCTGCCGGGAACATCTGTTTCTGCTGCAGGCCGTCAGGAGGAGTTCAGAAACAATCACAGCGGAGAGATAGAGGAGAGGCGTGCTACACACACACACACACACACACACCTGAACACTCATACACACACACACACACCTGACCACTCATGCACACGCACACAGACACACACACACCTGAACACTCATACACACACACCTGACCACTCACGCATACATGCACACCTGACCACTCACACACACACACACACACACACACACACACACACACACACTTGGCCACTCACAGGCACACACACACACACACACACATACCTGACGACTCACAGACACACACACACACCTGACCACTCACAGGCACACACACACACCTGGCCACTCACAGACACAGACACCCACACCTGACCACTCACAGGCACACACACACACATGACCACTCACAGGTGCACGTATACACACTCACACATGACCACTCACAGGTGCACACATACACACACTCACCTGACCACTCACAGACACACACACACACCTGACCACTCACAGGCACACACACACACCTGACCACTCACAGACACAGACACCCACACATGACCACTCACAGGTGCACGTATACACACTCACACATGACCACTCACAGGTGCACACATACACACACTCACCTGACCACTCACAGACACACACACACACACAGACATGACCAATCACAGGTGCACGCACACACACACACACACACACACACACACACACCTGACCACTCACTGGCATACACACACACACACACACACCTGACTACTCATGCACATGCACGCACATACGCGCGCACACACACACACACTCACACCTGGCCACTCACATGCATGCGCTCAGACACACCTGACCACTCATACACACCCACACCGAATTACCTTCACACATACGCACACACATGCACACCCACCCGGGCGCGCACGCTTGATAACTCACAGCTACATCCACACTCCTGATCTTTCTCATTCACGCACTCGCTCATACCTAATCACTTGCATACACACACACCTGATGACTCACACATCCGCACACGCAGTCGCACACAGGCACACACTCACCTGCTTCCACACAGACATTCACACACCTCAACGCACTCATATACTACACACACCTCCCTCATGTACGCACACCACTCATCACACACACAAACAACCCTGAACACTCGTACACCTCATCACACACCCTCACACCTACCCCCGCCACACCAACACAGATGTAAACTCACTCACCCCACCACACAAATATACGCAAACACACTGTACACACCCACACTCACACTGTTGTGGTCTGTCTGCTGTCCCCCTCTCCTGTCCACAGACCACCCTGGTCGACAGGGGCACTGTGTCTGTGTGCTGATGTGGAGGAGGTCTCTGCAGAGCGCTCACTACATCCGCCCCGTGTCCCCACGGTGACCCCGTCTGTCACCTCCCTACCCCAGGGCCATCAATCTAAATCCCAGCCGCCCCGCGGATTTACATTTAAAGTAGTTTCCCCACACGCGTCACTTCCCGCCATCGAGCGCCAGACGCCGGGCCGATGCCGGCCCACGTCACCATATCAGGAAACCATCGGCAGCGCACAGAGCGCGTGGCTGTCCTCGCCTCCAATTCGGTTTATTTAGATTGGAGAGATTTGAGGTGCGGTTAGAGAGAGTGACACGGGCACTATGTGCAGCAGCGAGCCGAGCTATCTGACGGCTCCCAGCATGCACCAGTCTCAGTCAGCAAGCCTGACGAATCAGGTCATGTGTTAACTGGAATGATTCGGTGCATTTTCTTCAAATTCTGTTATTAGTATGAGGTCAGTTATCAATACTGGTGCAGGAAATACATGATACTCAAATATGGGAAGGGTTTTGTCTGTTATGTGGTGCGTGTTTGTGTGTCTGTGAGCATGTGTATATGCATGAGTGTGTGTGTGTGCGTGTGTGTTTGTTTGCATGTACAGGCTCTGAAATATCGCCAAATGACAGTGGCCCAGTGTGGAACCTGCTGTAGCTGAATCTCGAGCCCTGTCACCTCCAGCTACAGTCGGAGCAGGATCAGTTTATCCCATCCTAATCCCAACTCTCTACTCCTATACCTCATACAGATGCAAAATATTTCCAAACCCCATGTAAATTTATGAAAACACGTAAAGCTGAGATTGCTTCAATTTCCAGTCATGCTATAAAGGAGAAACATGACAAATGCTCCTTGTGCCAGGAAATCTGGAGGTTAGCGGGGGAACTCTCGTATTTTGCAATTTTGCTGTTTCTAGGCAAACTCTCGACAGCTCCGAACTGCGGCTATCTTTGCATTTTAGTCTCCTGTGGAAAAGTTCTGGACAAAAAGGCGGTTTGCGAGCTCCTCTGAGGCGACAGAAGGCCTGTGCTGTGCGTTTGTGAGCCGCTCTCTCTCCCTGTGAGGAGCTCCAGCTCATCTGAATATCACAGGCTCCTCAGGATGTGTGATGTCTTATAGGAAGAGTCCCTGGGGTCTCTCTTTGTGGAAGATGCAGGGCGACTCGGTGACTCTAATCTGTCGGGGCGTGTCCCAGCCGTCTGAGCTCATTTCACTCAGGTGTCGATCAGCGCTGCCCCAGCCGTAGCCGGCTCTCAAGTATTTAATTGCTGTAATTATTTTATTCATCGGATGACGACATATCTCTGCGTATCTGAGACTGTTTCTATGATTAGGGCCACGCTGCCATCCTTTGAGGTACGCTTGGTGTTCACTCTCTCTCTATCTCTCTCACTCAATCTCTCCATCCCTTCCTCTTTCTCTCACAAACTCTCCCTCTCTCCCTTCCCCCTCATGCTCTGTCCTGTATCAGATATGGAAGATGAAAAATGGATTTAGAATCTCCCTCAGTCCTCTTATCTATCTCCGTATCTCTCCCATTCCCTCTGTTTCTTGCTCTCTTGTCTAATCCCTCCCTATATTGCCCTCCCTTCGTCTTTTTGCCACTGCCTCCCTCTCTTCCTCTCTCCTCACTCACTTCCTCCAGCCTTCTGTTTTTCTCTCCTCACCTTCTCATTCACTCCCTCCCTGCTTCTGTCATTTGCTCTCCTTCTCACTCACTTCCTTCCTCCTTCCATTCCTATCATTTGCTCAAATTCTCCATCACTTCCTCCTTCCCTCTGTTTCTCTCTCCTTGTCACTCACTTCCTCCCTCCATCAGTCTCTGTCATGTGCTCTCCTTCTCAATCACACCTTCTCCTTCCTTCTGTCCCTCTCTCTCTCACTCTCTCTCTTCGTTCTGCCCCTCAGTCTCTCTCTTTAATTGCCTGTGTGTGAGTGATAGTGAAATGCAGCTGGATTGGCTAGTGAAGTGAGAGATGAAAAAGGCTAATGATGAATGAAAATAGCCGCCTGCGGACAGGAAGGTCACTGAGGGAGATGGGCCGGCACGTCGCGGTCGTACCGCATTTTAGCTTCAGGCTGAATCTCCGGATTTTCCCGGGGACTTTTTCCGAGAGCGCCCATCTGATTGAGGGAAACGCCATTACCGAGACTCGATCCAGCGCGCCGTTGATTACCACCACCGAGCAGAAAAATCTCCGCCGCCTCTTTTTTTAAGTTTTCATTTTCCGCCGCGATTTCCCGCCGCTCTAATCTGACGCACTCGCTCTGCGAAATAGAGGCCCTCCTGTCGGCTGCATTCGATAACGAGCCACTTAGCATTCTCCCCACCCTCCATCGCCATCACGCATAAATATGTATTATTCAGATAAGATTAATTGAACCGCCTAAGTATACAATGCCAGAGGGTGTGTGGAGAAAACACAGAGCTCGCACTTCAGGCCCACCACAGATATGATGACAAAAAGAGCGCTCTGTCCGGAACAATCCGCCTCCTATTAAAGCATGACATACCTACAGTACCCCCCGTCACCACTATTAAAATATGAGATAAAATACTGCGTCATCTGTGGCTGTGAAACTTTGTGCTCTGCTGTTTGCACTGACTAGTATGTCAAAATTTCTCGAGTCTGTTGTACTCATTCTGCTATTTTTAATTGCATTGCTCTCATCGGCAAGCAGCTTGTTTTTCTTATCTGTTTTCTTTTTTTTGTGCAGGGATATGAGTTCTGTAATCATTTAGTATGGGCTGTATCGGTTATGTAGCCTATTGTGCATTAGTAGCAATAACAGCCTGATTTGCCGTTTTCAAGATTTGATGGACTGCGTGTCTTCCACGGAATGGCGTGCGTTGGCGATCACTGCAATTTTATCTGTTCGTAACAATACAAAAAAACGGGCAGAAGATTACGCCGAGATGCAGTTTATCGAAGAATTGCCAACTAAATGTCAGAGTTAAAGTGACAAAGCGGGGCGACTCGGGAGAAATGCTAAAATTCTCGGCGGAAAATCCTTGCGGCTCGGCGCGGATCTCGCGGTGGGCGAAATGCCCGAGAGAACAGAAGTTGTGCGGCGTCTGTTAAACGCGCTGTTCACCTTGCCGAAGCGTGTTTGTATAAATCCAGATTGAATTGCGTGTGGGCGCTGCGCTTCCGCCCCGTGTAAGTGCTGCAGAGATTCTATTCTTTGCCGAGCTGAGCTCCAGCTGTGGTGCTGAAACAGCGTGTTCCTGTCAAAGGCCTTCTCAGGAACTCCTTCAGTTCATCACACAGCCAGAGTGCGACGCTGAGCTCTTACTAGGATTGTTAATGCTTTTACGTGGTGACTTTGCATCCTTAGCGACCAGTCGGGAGGCGTAACACCAGACACAGTAAATTGACCTGTGGTGTACTGAACAAAAAAGGGCAACAAGAAAGGAAGAAGGAATGGAATGTGTTTTGGTGGAAGGATGAAAGTGCACAGGGGGAGAGAGATACAGAGGAGGGAGGTTAAAGGGATTGAGGGACACTCCGCGCTGTATGCAAACCCTCTGATGACGAAATGAATGGAGGTAAATGGCTATAAAGCAAAATGTTGCCTTAGCTAATGACTTCAAGGACAAAAGTGGAAGAAGCTGTAGAGAAGAGGGGATGCAGTGGAGGAGTGCTGAAGCTGAGGTTTGGGACAGTGGCAGACAGAGAGAGTGATGGGAGGAGTGAGAGTTGGAGCAGGAGAGGAGAGGTGGCAGAGGTGGCTCAGAGGTGTGGTGGGCAGCAGTACTGCGTGTGGGCCAGTGGAGGAGCAGGCTGGGTGAGGTTTGGGGTGAGGGGGGTTGTGGATGGAGTTGTAGGGGTCCCTGCTGGACCATTACCCCCCCGGTGGGCTCCTGAGACTCCTCCCCAGTAAAGATTGATGAGTGAGGGGAGGATAAACACACACCGGCCCCTGGAGCTCCTGTGGATTCATCTGCCTGCTGCTCTGAATAAAACCAGCTTGGAAACCAGCAGGACAGTGCTAAAGCTGGGGCAGGAGTGAGCAAGGAGTGGGCATTAGAGAGCAGGGAGTGGGGCATTAGAGAGCAGGGAATGGGGCAGGAGGGAGCAGGGAGTGGGGCATTAGAGAGCAGGGAATGGGGCAGGAGGGAGCAGGGAGTGGGGAATTAGAGAGCAGGGAATGGGGCAGGAGGTGGCAGGGAGTGGGGCATTAGAGAGCAGGGAGTGGGGCATTAGAAAGCGGAGAGAGGTGCAGGAGAGAGCAGGGAGAGGGGCGGGAGAAAGCAGGGAGTGGGGCATTAGAGAGCAGGGAGTGGGGCATTAGAGAGCAGGGAGAGGGGCAGGAGAGAGCAGGGAGTGGGGCATTAGAGAGCAGGGAGAGGGGCGGGAGAAAGCAGGGAGTGGGGCATTAGAAAGCAGAGAGAGGTGCAGGAGAGAGCTGGGAGTGGGGCAGGAGAAAGCAGGGAGTGGGGCATTAGAGAGCAGGGAGAGGGGCGGGAGAAAGCAGGGAGTGGGGCATTAGAGAGCAGGGAGTGGGGCGGGAGAAAGCAGGGAGTGGGGCAGGAGAGAGCAGGGAGTGGGGCATTAGAGAGCAGGGAGAGGGGCATTAGAAAGCAGGGAGTGGGGCATTAGAGAGCAGGGAGAGGGGCGGGAGAAAGCAGGGAGTGGGGCAGGAGAGAGCAGGGAGAGGGGCGGGAGAAAGCAGGGAGTGGGGCAGGAGAGAGCAGGGAGTGGGGCATTAGAGAGCAGGGAGAGGGGCGGGAGAAAGCAGGGAGTGGGGCAGGAGAGAGCAGGGAGTGGGGCGGGAGAAAGCAGGGAGTGGGGCATTAGAGAGCAGGGAGTGGGGCATTAGAGAGCAGGGAGAGGGGCGGGAGAAAGCAGGGAGTGGGGCAGGAGAAAGCAGGGAGTGGGGCAGGAGAGAGCAGGGAGTGGGGCGGGAGAAAGCAGGGAGTGGGGCATTAGAGAGCAGGGAGTGGGGCAGGAGAGAGCAGGGAGAGGGGCGGGAGAAAGCAGGGAGTGGGGCAGGAGAGAGCAGGGAGAGGGGCGGGAGAAAGCAGGGAGTGGGGCAGGAGAGAGCAGGGAGTGGGGCGGGAGAAAGCAGGGAGTGGGGCATTAGAGAGCAGGGAGTGGGGCAGGAGAGAGCAGGGAGAGGGGCGGGAGAAAGCAGGGAGTGGGGCAGGAGAGAGCAGGGAGAGGGGCGGGAGAAAGCAGGGAGTGGGGCAGGAGAGAGCAGGGAGTGGGGCATTAGAGAGCAGGGAGAGGGGCGGGAGAAAGCAGGGAGTGGGGCAGGAGAGAGCAGGGAGTGGGGCATTAGAGAGCAGGGAGTGGGGCATTAGAGAGCAGGGAGAGGGGCGGGAGAAAGCAGGGAGAGGGGCAGGAGAGAGCAGGGAGTGGGGCATTAGAGAGCAGGGAGAGGGGCGGGAGAAAGCAGGGAGTGGGGCATTAGAGAGCAGGGAGTGGGGCATTAGAAAGCAGAGAGAGGTGCAGGAGAGAGCAGGGAGAGGGGCGGGAGAAAGCAGGGAGTGGGGCATTAGAGAGCAGGGAGTGGGGCATTAGAGAGCAGGGAGAGGGGCGGGAGAAAGCAGGGAGAGGGGCAGGAGAGAGCAGGGAGTGGGGCATTAGAGAGCAGGGAGAGGGGCGGGAGAAAGCAGGGAGTGGGGCATTAGAGAGCAGGGAGTGGGGCATTAGAAAGCAGAGAGAGGTGCAGGAGAGAGCAGGGAGAGGGGCGGGAGAAAGCAGGGAGTGGGGCATTAGAGAGCAGGGAGTGCGGCGGGAGAAAGCAGGGAGTGGGGCATTAGAGAGCAGGGAGTGGGGCATTAGAAAGCAGAGAGAGGTGCAGGAGAGAGCAGGGAGTGGGGCGGGAGAAAGCAGGGAGTGGGGCATTAGAGAGCAGGGAGTGGGGCATTAGAGAGCACTAATAGTATTCCCACAGTCAGCAGTACCATGGTATTAGTATTGTCCACACAACAGTATTGCTATAGTTTGAATAACTATGGTATCACTAAGTAATACCAAATGACAGTAGCAAAAATACCATCCATTTGTTATAGGATAACTATACCTTGGAACTATAGAAATTTTTCTTTAGGGCTGGGTGTATATGTGTGTTCCATCATGGGTGTTTGGGTACATATTTCTGCATGTGTTTGTTTGCATGTGGGTGTGTGCTTGTTTGTGTTAACGGGCTGTGTGCGTTTATGTGCATTCGTGTATGTGTGTGTGTGTGTGTAATTGCTGGAACATATTTGTATATAATCTGATAGAAACCCATGTTCATGCTTGAATTCATGAACCAACACATGTGTGCGCGCTGTGCTTGTTTGTGCTTTGTTAAGGAATGAGTGTGTGTGAGTTTGGGTGAGTGTGTTTTGGATCTTTTGTCCACAGCTCACCACAAAAAGTGTGCTGTTAACTCCAGTCTCTTCACATCTTTGGCTAATCTGTTCCACTATTTATCAGCGCTCGAGCTCATGAATGTTTTATCAACTTACAATAAACGCTTAGTAATCGCTTTCCTGAGTATCAACATGGCAGTGCAGATTATCAGAGAGAAGTAGAAACACATTATATCATTATCAGCCAGCCGTTTGGTCGCTGTGCAAAGTAAGAGGCCGTGATGAATTAGCTGTTGGGCGGAATGTTAGAACAGAGCGTTGCGCCTGTGATGTTTGTTTCATTGTGTTCCTTCTGCCTGCTGCATCCAATTACGCCGTCTGTGCGCCAGCGAGAAGAAAAAGACGCTTTGTGGTCTTTGCCGGGCGCTCTCTGCTCTGAAGATGCCACTGTAAGAAATGTCACCGGCAGCGCGGCTCTGTGGCTGAGGCGAACGCTGGAGATTGTTTTGTTCATCCATCCACAGGCCATGAATACCAATGCTGGCTTCGCCATCGGGGATCTGTATCATCTAAATCGCTGGGGCAAAAAAAAGAGAGAAAAAACTCCACTCTTCACATTTGGTGTTGATCTGGGACTCTGTAGTTCTCTCAAACGAGTCCCATCGCAGTTCATTTGACTAACTTCCATCTCTCTCTCGCTGTCTCTGTCTCGCTCTATCTCTCCCTCCAGGCCGCAGAATGGGTCTATGATCCTGTACAACAGGAAGAAGGTGAAGTACAGAAAGGATGGATACTGCTGGAAGAAGAGGAAAGATGGGAAGACCACCCGAGAGGATCACATGAAGCTGAAAGTGCAGGGGGTGGAGGTGAGGGCAGAGTTTCATCATCAGGGGCAGGGCTGCAGTGGCAGGGCGGTGTTTTTTGATTGTAAACGGTGGGACAATGTTTTGGGAGGCGATGTCTCACCGTAAAAGGGTGAGGCCACGTTGGGAGGGTGGTGTCTTACCATAAAGGGCTGGACAATGGCATGAGGGCAGTGAGACATGGATTTCACAGTGCAGTCTACTTATAAGGGACACAACAGGGTTGTGATGCAGAGTCTTGGTGTTAGGAGAAGGACATGGCTGCGAGGGTGGAGTCTGTCCATAAGGGGTGGGGCATGGCTCTGAGGGCGGAGTCTATCCATAAGAGGTGGGACATGACTGTGAGGATGGAATCTCTCCATAAGGGGTGGAACATGGCTCTGAGGGCGGAGTCTTTGCATAAGGGGTGGGACATGGCTTTGAGGGCGGAGTCTCTCCATAAGGGGTTGGACATGGTTGTGAGGGCGGAGTCTCTCCATAAGAGGTGGGACATGACTGTGAGGGCAGAGTCTCTCCATAAGGGGTGGGACATGGCTGTGAGGGTGGAGTCTCTCCATAAGGGGTGGGACATGGCTGTGAGGGTTAGGATATGGCTATGAGTGTCACAGTGAGAGTGGGGCTGTATGGGTCGGGGTTCCTGGGTAACGGAGGGGCATTTGTCTGTAATGAGGACGTTCTGCTCTCTGAGGAGAAAATCAGGGTGGACGGCTGGATGGTGTTATGTGATGTCACGAAGCTCTTAAACCTGGTTGACTCGTGACGCTGAGAAATGTGTTGAAGGTGCGATTATCTCAGCAGAGATGAAGGTGCTCAGTCCCTCGCACTGATCCTTGAGCGGCTGTGGAGAGAATAAGCACTCTTTGACCACTGTGTAATGTAGCTCACTCATGAAAGAACTGCTTCCCTTCAAAACTCCTTTTCCCTCATCATGAGAGCACTTCATCTCACCTGCCAGTCTGCGGCAACCAATGGCTCTGAAAAGTTTTGGTTGGGGTGGGGCTAAAAGAAAATGTGCTCATTTGACACATGCTTCACCGTGCTACAAACCTCAGACATGCATCACAACACCTCTCCTCTGTACTCGCACTTTCTAACTCCTGTGTCCCTCTGGGAAAGTCTCTTCTCATTGGCTGTTGTTTCTCTGTTTACAGTTCCTGTGTTTTACTCTTCAGTTTCTGGAGTTTTTTTTATTTTTTCATTGACTCGTTGTTTTGTATCTAAGTTTATATGCTATACTGTATGGTGCATGCTGATTGCCGGTACTTGGTTGGATTAGTATTTTGTTTGTTCCATTAGAAACATATCTGGCATTTGCATTTAGAGTGCTTGGCGTAGCGCAGAGGGTTATGTTTCCTGTGAACCGTGCGGCACAGGCCCAAGGGCATTCATCGCCCCAAGCAAAGCACTTCTCTACATGAAGGGCGAAATATGGAAGGTTATTTTTTATCTCTATACAGTTTATAACTTCAAAGTTTGTTACTGCAAATGCAGCTCTGCTTCCAAACCCTTGGTCTGGGGTAAGGGTAGCAGTAAGTTTGCTGATAAACAGAAATAGGACTTATGGGGGACTCATTAGGGGTGCACTGTAAAACACTGAGGTACATCCCAGTTACCGAAAAATATATTTCCTTTTCCAGCTCTCTTCTCCTCTTCCAATATTTTTGGATAGGAGGGGATAAGGAGGCTGGGAGGACACAATTTTTTGAACATTTTGTCTCAACGATTGTGCTCTTTGTTTCTGTGCACACGGACGATCGTGGGTAAGCTTCAGCTCCTCGTCCCAGAATTCCGTGCGGTGTTGGGGCGCCCGTGTTGCTCTCGTGTTGTCATCTGGCGAGCTTCTGTTTTGACACCGCCTGACTGTGTTATCGCACTGCAATTTGCTTCAATTTGCGAGGTGCTAATTGCCGCGGGCTGGCAAAGACAGCTGCAGGAGTAGGAGTCTGAGAGCGGCGTGCTTTTCCCTCCAAAACGAGAGAGAGAGAGATGGCGATCATGGGAAACGTAGTCATTGAGAGTGACACCTCAATTCCTGCCCGTGCCGTGCGTTGTGATGGAAGCAGGTGAGCGAGGGCTGGAGTGGCGGGGAGTTGACCTGCTGGTGGGTGAAATGCTGCTTGAATTGCCTGCCCGGCCGCCGTGGCTTCTGTCCCGTTCTCATGTACAGCCGCATGTTGTTATTTCACAGTGGATGCGTTCTGCTCGCCCTGTTTCACATTCTCCCTGACTCCGCTCGGCGAGCAATCAATCACCGCTCCGCAGTCCAGCGTGGCTCTCCTCTTCGCAAGCCAAACTCAAGTAAACAGGCTGGCTGGAACATTTGGCACCATTGGAGGGGCACTATTTTCTGAATAAGTTTGAGTGAGGAGGGTGGGTTATATAGGGTGGGTAATTTTGTTTTTCTTTTTTTATTGTAACAGCGTTATATTTTATTTATAAAGTATTTTTTCCCTTATACTTTCTGTAGCTTCTTGTTACTCTATACAGCTGTTATAAGCTTGTTGTGAATAAGCTTGCATGGCTGTCGCCTGTATTAAGAGCAGTGTCTTTGGAGGTGGGCTATCAAAGTTAACACACTCCGGCTGTTATAAGCTTGTTGTACATAAGCTTGTTATGGACATAGTATTTATTTAAAGCAGTGTCTTTGGTGGTGGGTTATCATATTTAACTCAACACTACTGTTATAAGCTTGTTGTAAATAAGCTGGTTATGTAGTTTGTATTAGAGCAGTGTCTTTGGTGGAGGGTTATCGTAGTTAACGCACTCCTGCTGTTATAAGCTTGTTGTAAATAAGCTTGCATGGCTGTAGCCTGTGTTACGAGCCGTGTCTTTGGTGTTGTACGATCATACTTAACTCACTCCTGCCGCTGCAGCGATATTGAATCGACAGCATCCTCACATATCTGTGAATATTGTCTGCCAGGTCTGGCTGTCTACCTTGTATTAATCAGGCTAGTGCACTTCTGTTACCCCTGTATTGTAAGTCGCTCTCAATTAGCGCGTCTGATAGATGATCGCTCCGCTGTACACTATTCAGGACACAAACATATTTTCGCTGTCAGCTTCTGTTAGCGATTTTCTCTCTTTCTTTGTCAGAGCCGAGTTGGCGAGTATGTCCTGAGCTTCCGGACTCCAGTAATATGTAACTGAAGCAGAAGACTGAGGGGTTTTACAGTGCCTAAGCACCATCGACCGTTAGCCTGGTGAGGTTTTGGAGCGGACGGTAGCTTCGGTCTTGTGCACTCGCGCCCCCCCCACCCCCACTTCCCCAACCCTCCTGCTCTCCCTCCACCTGCCCCCGCTAGCAAAGCTTTGGCTGCCCAGCCGTGCTCCAAAAGGGGGCCGCTGGTCTTGCTAGAGCATTAGCGCTTAACAGGGCGTGAAATAGCTGGCTGGCTTGGTGACGTCTCCATATAATGGCAGGTGAGTTGGAGCGATGGCTAATTAAATGAATGTCCCTCTAACACCTCCCTGTTCCTCAGGGGAGTGGTCTATCCATGTAACTCCACCCCCCATTCCTAGAATTCTTGAGACAGACACACACACACACACTCACACACACACATTAACCACAATCCACTTCACACCGGCTCCGAATGAATGACACGAGTCTGCCTCACAAAAAAGTCAAACATTAGATTTGCTCAAACACGTTATGTCAGTTGGTTGCACACAGTTGTTTTAGATGACCTATAATTAAATTTTGGACCAATTAGATTAGTAAAATTAGTCGGAACTCATTTGTGTCCGACCAGTTCACATTTTTGAGCAAATGGTAAGACCGCACTTTGTTCAGTGCGCTGGAATAAATGTGCTCCTGTGAGTATAGCAACGGGGGAACTGACCTCAGCGGTGGTTTCCTGCTGCTGCAGTGTCGCTGGAAGTCGCTGATGAGATACAGGAGTGCGATGCACACCTCTGAAGAAAGGAGGGGATGTTCTTCGCTCATCTGTCTCCATTAGGTCACCTGTAGGTCACGGTTTTTCAACTCTTGCTGATCCAAGATCAGCCGCCAGGCTCAAAGATATCCACAGGTCCCTTATCATTAGGGAAGCAGCTTATCATTTCTAAACTCCTCCGCACCAGCAGAGCCAAGGGGGTGAGATTCAGCCTGGTTTTGACTAGAGTAACAAAAATCTCTGTGTCTCAAAAATCGTGAATGGCAAATATGGTTTGGCATTTTTTAAAAAGTGAAGTGCACCACTGTGAATCCCAGGAAATTTCCTGTGATGTGTAATAATCTCAGAAAATGAGCTCCTGCATCTTCTGCAGTCTAGACCAACAAAAAAACAACCTCATTTGACTGCAGACTCAGTATCACAGGAAGTAATGTATGTGGGACACTGTAAAGGCCAGGAATATGGCTCCTGCTGGGGAAGCACACACATGTAATTCCCCTAACGCCAGTGTTACCACAAGGGGGCGATATTAAAATTCCCAAAGCGGTACATTGCCTTTGCAAGTCAGGTCAGGGGATGATCAATATTACGCCCTGCGGCCTCCAGGGGCCGGGAATATCCCCTGCAGAAAACTCAGGCTGCTGTTAATGACAGAGACTGGAATGGGCCGCACTGAAGCTGGATTTTTGCTTCTGCGTTGACTCCATGCAACAGGCACGCCGTCACCTCGACGCCGTTGTGTACCTTGCGAAGTTCTGCATTGAGGTCATTTGCGTCTTGCTGCGCCGCGAAGCAATTCACTATCAAACCGCTCGGTGGCATCAGGTTTCCGAAGGACCTGTCGTGGAATCACGTGAGACTTGTTGGTAGAGTGATTACTTTACGTTATGGGCTGTATTTCATTTCGTAGGGTAATAATCCCTACACCTTACACCCTGCAAAATAACTTCCCTTCGTATTGAAAACTCTGAAGGGCAGCAGGGAGTTGGGATTTCAATTCACGGTCGTTTGGAATGTCCTTCGATAAATTTTGCGGCTGCTGCTTTCCGCTTAAGCAAGTGTAAAAAAATGCAGCCAGTTCATAGGAGAACTGTTTTCACTGGCCATATGGCGACAAATAGCTGCGTATAAAAATAAAAAACAACATAACTAGCAATTGCCAGTGGACTGTAGTAAGCCATCAAGCTAGGTTTGTCAGCTTTCTGTGCGCTAGGTTGCTACTAGCCACCATTGTCATTTTCTTGAATGACGTTGAATCACACATGCACCAGGCTTGGGTCAGACCAATCAGTGCCCTTGCGGTCTGCGTTGCTTTGACACGCAGTTAGAAAATTTTCGAAGTGCACGGAAGGCGACGCAGAGGCTCTGCGCAGCAACAGCGTCGGTTCGACGCAGAAGCATAAATCCAGCTTAAGGGCCTGATTTGCTAAGACCTATAGCACAGGAAAAATCGTTTTGCCCATGCAAAACCAATAACATTGCCACTGATTGGTGCAAAGCAAGTACCCTGGCCAGTTATGGGCAATGCTATTGGTTTTTTCACGGGCAAAAAGATTTTGCATGTGCTAAAGGTCCTAGTAAATCAGGCCCTGAGTCTGTTGTGGCTGCTCGCCATATTTGTTGTTGGTCTGGATGAAACGGGGGATTGTCTGTCTCACGTAATGATGTTTCTGTCCAGCATTTCCATGGAACGCCGGTTTTGTGCACCTGTTAAATCTGCTTATTCCAAACCAGCCAGCCCTGTAGAAAAGGACTGAGAAATAAAGTGAAAGTAGCACAAAACCAACGAAAAACAAACAATCCAAGTTCTTGTTGAAAAGGCCGCTGGCTCAGCTAGTTTTCTGTGATAATTACGTATCGGGGGGAATTTGGTGGATTTTCTTAGCGCTCGTGATTAAGCCTTGCGAGGGTCATCGATTTGGCCTGCGCTGCGCTTGTCGGAAAAATAAATAAAATCTAAACTCCTTCTCTTTAGTCAGCCCTTAAATATTTATTAACCTGATAGAACTTACCGGATCGCTGGGGCACCCAGCAAGACAAAAAAATCCTTCATGTTTGAGCTGATGTGGTGTAGCTTGTACATTAGCTTCATGCTATTTCATTCCTCTAAACTAGAAGGTTATTGCTTTTCAAACAAGTCCTTACACTGACATTGTATCCGAACTGTTTGTCTTCTATAAATGTTTGTATAAGGTCTTCATCTGTGAACACCAGTAAGACAAAATTTTAAAAATGGAGGGCTTTAACGGGTTTTAACTTTAGAGTGAAAAGTGGAACTTGACTCAAGACTGGGGGCGAGCTGCTGGCAGTTATGTGGTGAGCTCATGAGAATGTTCCAGAGAGAAGCTCCGGCTCAGCTCTAATACGAGAGGAACTTCAGAAGCACACACTCGCTGTTCCAGCCTTACTTGGTTACACCCGCAGAGTCCATTTTGTTTCCGCAAGGCCGGTATTAATAGTGACAGAAGCCCAAGAGCACTATGGGATATCTGCCACCCTCTTCTCCTCCAACTATCTGTTAGCTGTCCCCCTCCATCTCTCTCCTACCCTAACCCCCACTCTACCCCATCCTTATTACTAAACTTTAATAAACTCCCCCAACACGCATCGATTTCAGTTAGAGGAAGGCAGCCGAGCCTGGGAGTTACTTTCATTAACGCTGCTAATTATACACAGGCCGAAATCAGCTTTTCTTACTTATTTCTGTTTTTATCCAATCCCCCCATTGCAAGGCCAATGTAAATTTCCGCGAGTATTTATTCCCCCTCGCTGTAATTAGGGAGACCTTTGCGGTCCTAACGTGTTATTTCATTTTGAATCCGTCTAATGCGGTATTTCAGGCGTGCCACCGTGCAATGAGGCAAGGTAATGGAGCATGCATCGAGTGTCATCGTTACTCTTCACCGATAATAATGAAGACAAATGTCAAGGCATTTGCGGATAATGCCGTTACAGAGCGAGCGCCATTAGGGCCCGGCGAATGAAATGTGAAGTGTCCCGGGCGACAAGGAGCTCCGGCTAAATTTAGAGCGCCCCTCCGTGCCGGAGGGATGCCCTGACGTCAGGAGAGCTGCAGGTTGAGTCCCAGGGGAGGTGGCACAGCGTACTTTTAGAAATAAACCCAGCTGGCCCTCTGCGTTCCTCCTCTCGGTATTAAAAGAGATTCATTGTGGATAATGGGCCGCTGATAGCAAAGTGTCTTGTCCGGGGGCTGCAGAATCATACATCAAACTGCTTCATGCTACAGAAACTGGCATCATCGGGGCTAGTCTTTTTCCGGCATATTCTTCCTGATTTTTTTTTTTTTTTTGCCATTATTTGATATGGCTTTGGGAAATATAGAGCTGTCGTCGTGTGAGATGAGAGGTCGAAGGTCACCACGTGTCAGCAGACAGGGGGTCAGGCGTGACCAAACCTGGGTCGCCATGGTTACTGTTCTGCGGTGTGACATGACAGAGGTGATTGATTCTGTGACGATAGTGTTCAAAGTTGAAAGGGCGGCCATCTGTGTGCATTATGAATGCGCAGTGTTTTCGAAACAGCTCCTCTTCTCTTTGTGATCCCTTCACCGCAGCCAGGTGCTCACTACCTTCGCTGTGCGCTGAGTGCTTTTCCATGAATGCAGACTTGAATTTTCTAGTTGAAAAGTCTGTTCGTAACAATGCACTGACTGTTCTGTGTCAGGAGAAAAACTCTCATCAGTTGCCTTGGTTTTACCGCCGCAGTCGGTTGCAGGCATGATAACTTCCAATAGCAGAAGCAATATCAGCCCCGAGAATCTTGTCGTGCTCTCAGCAGCGTGTGAGTGACAGCTAATGCAAGCCTGATTATTTTCTGAAGTTCTGCATTCATTTTGGCCTGACAGCATTAAAGTGATGGTTAGTAAAGTCAAAAAGAAGAGATTTGCCTAAACCTATCATGTAAATGATCTCATCAGTCCAACTATCTATCACCCACAGAATAATCAGATAAAATCAGAATGATATTTCACTCGCTCTTATGCAATGAGTGCAATTACCAGTTTACTGAGTAGTGACAGAAAAACAATCCTTTGAATTACTGGCTCATCTGACGAGTTTCTCCTCCAAAGATTCTGATCCTGAATCTCACTCTTATTCCTCTTAATGGAGTTCGCTCTCTGACTGAGCTCCCCTATCTGTACTCACGGTCCCACTCTCTGACTGAGCTCCTCCTGTCTGTACTCACGGTCCTGCTCTCTGACTGAGCTCCTCCTGTCTGTACTCACGGTCCCACTCTCTGACTGAGCTCCTCCTGTCTGTACTCATGGTCCTGCTCTCTGACTGAGCTCCCCCTGTCTGTACTCACGGTCCCACTCTTTGACTGAGCTCCTCCTGTCTGTACTCGCGGTCCCACTCTCTGACTGAGCTCCTCCTGTCTGTACTTACAGTCCTGCTCTCTGACTGAGCTCCTCCTGTCTGTACTCACGGTCTTGCTCTCTGACTGAGCTCCACCTGTCTGTACTTACGGTTCGCTCCCTGACTGAGCTCCCCCTGTCTGTACTCACGGCCCTGCTCTCTGACTGAGCTCCACCTGTCTGTACTTACGGTTCGCTCTCTGACTGAGCTCCCCCTGTCTGTACTCACGGTCCCGCTCTCTTGACTGAGCTCCACCTGTCTGTACTCACGGTCCAGCTCTCTCGCTGATTTTGACCGTGTGAATCCAGCACTTCTGCTGAGGTCATTCTGTTGTCCCTCTGAATAGGAAAGTGTCGTCTCATCGTTGCCGTCCTGTAGTATCATTTCTCAGCTGTGCTTGGCTTTGTACAGGGAATCTGAGGGACAAGGCAGGGTTCTGTTGCTTACACACTGGGTGCACACGGCCCAGTATCGAGGCAGGAGAGATTTCTGTGTGCGTGTGTGTGTGTGTGTGTGGGTGGGCGGGTTCTGTTAACCCGTACCCGTACCCTAGATCGGTCTGTCAGCTGACCAAAAACTAAACATGACTCTATCCGTTCAAACATTATAGAAAGTATTGCGTCTTGTGTCGCTTCAGAGTAATAAAATGTCCATCTAACTCAAATTTAAGCGTCATAATGATCAGTCATGAGCCTGCTTCTTATTGGGCTGTGGCCCAGCCGTTCCTATAGTGTTCTACAGTCCTGCTCCACTTTCAGTGCTGGCTCAGGCTACCTCTGTATTCAGGCCTCACTGTGTTCAGCAACGCTTTAGCTGATCTGCATCACCCTGAGTGCAAGAGGAAAGCAAAACAGCCTCTCTTCCCGTCTACAGCCAGTCCTCCGTTCAGGAGAAGCTGAAAGCTGCCGCCTCAGTACGGGATTCCATGGCACTCCTTAATGCTCGCATACCGTGTGATGCCTGCCCTGCACACTCCACTGAGCTGGAGCTGAAGTTCTGCCCACTGCGGTGTGAGACTGTTACTGTCACTTTACTGCCCTCTGTCTGTCAGGAGCGGAACACATCCTCACAGGGCATGCGGTGCTAATGATGTAGCTTACTGATAACCCTGCTCATCATTTATTAACGCCGCGGATAAATAGTTCATACTCTTACAGATTGGTTATATGAGACGGATAACTCAGACAATCATTTATGTGGATGATAATTGCCTTCATTGACAAATCCGGCCACAGTGCTTTTCCTGTGTTTCTCGGCGGTGCTGCACGAGCTTGACGACAGGCTCGATGGGGCTTTGTAATTATGGCTAATGATGCTATCGCTGCGACGGAGCGTAATTCAAATCCCGCGCTGTGACCTCGAGAGCGCCGAGCGTCTGGGATGCCGCAATCGCGGTCCCGGGAATATTCCGGAGTCAGAATGGCGTGTTCCCAATCCTTCTGAATTCCCATGGTTGTTCCGTAGGACAACAGAACTGCTGTAATGCAATGATTTGTCAAACAGAGGTCCCTCGCACGCGTTAAAAAACAAGATTTATATCGGCAGGAATGTCCCCGTTGGGCGAACCTTGACGCCGTATGCAGAATCTTAAGGAGCAGGGTTCGGATTATTGTTATATCAGTCGGGAGTTCCCAGGCCCGGCCTGTCTGAGGCGAGCGTCCTGTCGCCCGCTCGGCCTGCCAGCTCCTGTTTGTCACCCTCCTTATTAATTCAGGTCCCTGGCCTTGTTTTCTCTGCTGCTGCTCTGTGTAAGGAAATAAGCCAAACAGAGAGATTTGTCAATCTCCGCTCTGACTGCTCGGGGTCCTGTTCTTACCAGCAGGGAACAGGACGCGATCTCACATGTCCGATAACGCCCATGTTGGCAAGCTGCTCCCACGGCAATCAATCGCGCCCACCCCCCACTGCATGGTTTTGGGCAGACGCTCCTGTCTGGAGGGGTGCACCGAGCGAATGCGGGTGTGAAGATCAGGGACAGTAGCGTTCTCATCCTCCTGGGAGAGGGAGAGTCTGGTCTCCAGGGAGACAGCGAGCGCGAGGACTACAGGCTGGATGGATAGCATGTCAGCTGCCCTATTGAACAACAAACTAAGCTGTACAAACAAGAAGAAAACTTCCCAAATGAGCTTTAAATGAACATCAACAGAGAGCCGCCAGCTCTGAACCGAACGCGAGAGGAGATGGAATGAGTCCGGTGTTTAGGGCGGGTTTGGGTCTGAGCTGTGGTGTGGCTTTCGGGGAGGGGGTCGGTGAGATTGCCTACTGTCTTAGACCTCGGACTGGGGGGTAGTGATTGATGTCCTGGATGGGCAGACTCAGGTAAGCCTAACCTGGGCTGGTGAAGGTGGTGAAGTCGAGGCTCAGACTGAGGGGGCTGGTCGTCAGTCTGTGGTGGAAGATTACCGACGTCTCTGCGGTTCTGATTGGGCCGGGAGGTCCGTTTCACTCCTAGGGCTCAGAGCAAACAGCAGATGTTACTGGGCTGTTTAGGCTCTAAGCAGGCGTTCCTCAATGTCAGAAAGGGGAGGTCAATAAATGAGTATGGTCTGATCATCTAAAACTTTGAAGGGGCATTTCTTAGCCTGCTAAGCTAGCGGTAGGGATTTACATGTAAATAGAGCAGCGACAAGTTAGCCAACGGTGACAAATGTTCTGTTGGAGGTGAGTTTCTTTTGTTCTTGTAGCAGGCATATTTTGCTTCTGAACTATAAATTTGTTAGGATCTGATCAATATGTGTTCACACTCTAGGGCTGAGGGATTCTGGGTAAGCTCCATGAAACCGATAACGTGCTCTTCTCTGAATTTGCACTCTGCAGTTAACTGTTTTAGTTGACCTTCACCCATGCACGCACACACACGCGCGCACACACGCGCATGCACATGTACGCACTCGCCCACCCTCCCAGCCACGCACACGTCCGCCTCCACACGCCCACGTTTATAGACATTGTCGTTTCTGTGTCCGAAGAGGAGAGCATCGTTCACGCTGCACGGAAGGTTAGAAAACTCGTTTACCGCAGCGTCATCGTTAATAACGTCAGCGTCATAAAGCGGCATTTAGTGCTCTGACACACAGCTGTCAGGGACTCTGTCAGAAACTGATCAGCCCGCCTCACAGCGTTTGTCAAAATCAGCATCTTCTCGCTGTGTGCTGTAGTGGACACACATCTGTACGTACGGAAGTACACTGTGTAAGGAGAGAAACACTGATGTTTCACATGAAATGGCTGCTTTAAAGAACTTCTCAGAGTGAAAGCTGGTTAAGCCATAGAGCTTCGGGCAAATGGGGATCAGCAAAGCACATCAGCAAGCAGTTTCTCTCTCTCTCTCTCTCTCTCTCTGACTCACACGCATTTGTGTTTATTCTTTTTCCTGTTGCTTCAGTTTCGTTTCATTTTCCAGCCCATTTCCCTCTGATTCGGCTTTGTTTTGTTTTGTTTTGCTGGCCTCGGTGAGAGACAGACACACACACACGCGCGCGCGCGCACACAAACACGTACGCATGAAATACACTGAGGTTTGATCAATACGAGCACTGCTGGAAGAGGTGGTGAGGTCATCCCTTGGCCAGGGGCCAGATCCTCGTACGGCGCACACTTCCTATTTCCTCCTGCATCAGTGTTACTAGTGTGGCCCCTCCACCCTTATACCTACGCCCCTCAGTCTGCACCCTTTCTGCTACTGCCTATCTACACCCTTATCTACCCCTTATCTACATCCTTAAATGCCTTACATCCCTAAAACCTATATCCTTTATCATCATAATTTATCTACACCTGTATATCTACACCCCAACAGTTACATCTCTTCTACACCCATATACATACAGCCTTATATCTGCACCCTCACCGCTACAACATCTTTTCTTTACTCCTATATCTGTACCCGCGATCTACACCCATGTGCCAACACCCTTATACCTTCATTCTCTTAGCGACATCTCATCTATACTTTTATACTAATACCTGTGCAGCTTGATCTTAACTCAACCCATACCAACACCCTAATGCCTACATACTCAGAGCGACATCTCATCTATACTATTATACTTATACCCTTACAGCGAGATCTTATATAAACCCATATGCCAACACCCTTATACCCACATACTCACAGCAACGTCTTATCTATACTTTTATACTTGCAGCCTTGTTTCCACCTGCTCACAGCGACATCTTATCTTATGCCAACACTCTTTCTGCTACATCTAATTTACGCCCTCATGTCCGAACCCTAACAGCTACTTTGTATTTGCACTTATGCCTATACCCTTACTGCTGGACCTTATATATACCTGCACACTTATATCTGCACGCTCACATTGAAATCTTAACTCTTACACCTACACCCTTACCGCTACATTCTGTCTATGCCCTTCTCACCATGACAAGACGAAACTGTAAGGGTGTGAATGTGAGGGTTATTTCACACCCTTACAGTTTCATCTTGTCATGGTCTCATAGCTGAGCCTTTGTAGGTACATCTCATCTACACCCATGTAACTACATCTTATGTGCGCCTTTACCCCTTACTTGCCTCCTGAAAACCACTGCACCTCCATCCTCTGATGTCTTCCTTTATTGTCTCCCGTCGCCTCTGGCAAAAGGGAGACATAGGAATGCAGCCCATGTGTGCGTGTGTCTGTCCGTCCGTCCAAAATGTGGCGTTAACACGATAACTCAAGAAGAAAATGGATTACAGATTCATACAAGAAGATTACATCGTGAACCAGTTTCCTAATATCAGTGACCTTTACCTATTATTCGACCTCGCAATTAGCAGGTCAAATATTGGCACTTGACCTAGTTTTTTTCAAACTTGATTTAAACTTGATTTATAAGCTCAAAATTGTTCACTATGGTGTTTTGCGGCATTCTCTTTAACCTGATGGTCAAATTTTATGGATCCAGTTCCTCGCCATCTTTTACAAAATATCCACTTACACGATGAACAGAATTGACCTCCTTTAAGGTCACAGGGTACATATTTATTTTGGCGACGGGAGACCGTGGGCCTTGCGGACAGCTTGTATCTTTATTTCTGCTTCTTACTCACCCAATGTGTCTCAATCATACTGCACTTACATCTACATCATATTTACACTTGTATTTACTCTTTTATGTAGCATTGACTTGAGTATATATACTGTAAACTTTCATGTTTATATAAGTCTGTAAATGTTATTTGCAGCCAGCATGGAGACAGTGTTTCTGAAGAAACAGTGTGAAGGTCCATTACAGGCAGGCAATAACCTTTTGGTTCACGGCCAATTGTATCATGTGTATTGCATTCGCAAGCAGTCATTTCCAATAACCACTGTCTTCTGCACATCTTTCTGTGGCTGCGCTCACAGAAGCGGAGAAATGACATTTTTCCTTATTGCGAATAATGAGACATTGGCGGAGAAGATCGTAGTGGGAAACTGTTCGTTCTGGAACTTCTAACTGAACATGCCAATTCTCATGCCGTTCATACTCACACAAACTCACACACGTTCACACCCATCGCACACTCAAACACACATCGCGCACACACACACACATACACACACACACACACACGCATGAAGCTTACTGACTCACAACCCTGCTAGCACGTCATGCGCACAAACGTATGGATGCAAGCTCACATGCCTACAAACCGGAGCGTGCACACGCATGCATGAACACAGACGCGCATAAAAGTCCTCATTCACACACTTAAAAACGCTCTGGTCCACGCGCCCTGACTCATGCAGATGCTTTAATACATGCTCCTGCCATTTACCGCGCATCATTGGCCAAGTCACCTTCGCGTTGCACCCACACACGCGCACACACGCACACACACACACACACACACACACACACACACACAGATGCCCCCACCCACAAACAGGAAAACCTTGCAAGCACACACACGCACACACACACACACACACACACACACACTATCCTATCCTCCTGGGCACAGCTCACTCAGTCACTCACACATAACTTTCTGTATTCATACACGATACTGGCAGATGAAATTAAAAGTTAAAAACACCTGAGAAGGAAGAAGACGGGGAAGGAATCAGTCATCATGAGGAGATCGGAGAGGAGAAGGACTGAATGAGAAAACTGGGAAAGAAAGGAGAGGAGAGGACGAAAAAGAGCGAGAAAGAGGAGGGAGAGAGAGAGACTGGGACAGAGAGCGCTGGAGATGGAGGTGGAGAGTGAGGAAGCAGGAGAAATAAGAGAGAGGGAGAGAGTGGTAGCTGGGAAGGAGAGGGAGAGAGAGAGAGAAAGTGGGAATAAAGGAAAGAGCCTGAGGCGAACAGAAAACAATTGTTCCACTGTCTCCCGTCGCCTGCCTCAACCTTAAACAGCAGATTTCTTCCACTCAATTAATTCTGCACATTGTAGCTGCAGCTTCCTGTCAGAGGGCTTTTATATCCGGGCCGTGTATGGATGGCGATACCACAGGATGGACTCGGAGTGCGTGACGCTAAGCAATTGGGTGTGCTTTACCGTGGCTGTAACGTCTCGCTGTCTATATGCACTCTTATACACACACTTAGTGCAGTGCATGCACCTGACGAAGCCTCTCACCCGCTCGTGCCCCACACACACACACACACACACACACATTCTCATGTTCCAGTGAGCCTCATACAGAAACCGCCTCGCGCTCACAAAAACAGCCTTTTGTTTTTCTTTCATAGTTCTTTCCGAGGTCATTTGCTTCAAAATTCCTCTGTTTTGATGTGAAGTAGTGTTTTTCTCGAGATTGGCTCGGGGGCGCATCGCAGTGAAAACGGCCGCTGCTTATTTGTCGGGCCGCGCTGGTTCACTGCTTCCTGACGAATAGATTTTGGGGGGCCTTGTTGCGCTCCAGGCTGGGTTCAGAGTTCAGACTTACAGAGGCGTGTTGATTGCATTTCCTCGCCCTCATCTGATTACCAGAAGCACTGCGTACACACCTCCCTGTGGGAGCGATGCGGGACGTGTTTGGCGGTTTCAGGGTTTCATCTGTTAGCGGGCGGAATGTGATGTCACCAGGAGGGGTGTATTTCAGAGAGCGTTTGTGTGGGGTGACGTTGGCATGGCCGAGTTCTGACCTCTGCTTCAGTTGGGGGGGTGTGGGTGAGTGAGGTTTGAGGGGATGGGGGGATGAGGTGCTGTCAGAGTGGATGTGGGAGCGACAGAGCACCTGAGTTACATCTGCTCTTCAGACCATCTCTGCTCTGCCTCCAGCACTCAGCCTTATTTTTCTCAGCTGTGCTGTTTTCGGCAGCAGCTTTGCACAAACCGCTTTGGACAAAAGCAACCCGCGAAAGAATGTGAGTGAAATGTCTTTTGCGTTATCAAAACATCCAGCCTTGTTTACAGTATTCAGTACACAAGTAGTTGTAACTTATTGCTTCTTTGTTGCTTAATTTACTTCTCTACCTTTCTATAACATGCCTCTTTATTCATTTCCATGCCTAGAAGATGCCATATGTTTATTGGATTGTGCGATTTGCTAACTGACTGACCGACTGAATCATTTACTGACCTACTGCCTGACCAACTGACTGACAGAATGATTTACTGACCTACTGCCTGACTGACTGACTGATTGACTGACAGACATAATGATTTATTGACCTTCTGCCTGACTGGCTGACTGACTGACTCTCACCCCTCACTTACTCTCTCACCCCCTCACTTACCCACTCACTAAGCCCCTCACTTACCCTCTCTCTCAGCCCCTCCCTTAGCCACTCGCTCAGCCCCTCACTTACCCACTCTCTCACCCCCTCACTTACCCACTCTCTCACCCCCTCACTTACCCACTCTCTCACCCCCTCACTTACCCACTCTCTCACCCCCTCACTTACCCACTCACTCACCCCCTCACTTACCCACTCTCCCAGCCCCTCACTTACCCTCTCTCTAAGCCCCTCGCTTACCCACTCTCTCACCCCCTCCCTTCGCCACTCTCTCATCCCCTCACTTACTCTCTCACCCCCTCATTTACCCACTCACTCAGCCCCTCACTTACCCACTCTCTCACCCCCTACCTTAGCCACTCTCTCAGCCCCTCACTTACCCTCTCTCTAAGCCCCTCACTTACCCACTCTCTCAGCCCCTCACTTACCCTCTTTCTAAGCCCCTCACTTAGCCTTTCTCTAAGCCCCTCACTTACCCACTCTCTCACCCCCTCCCTTAGCCACTCTCTCATCCCCTCACTTACTCTCTCACCCCTCACTTACCCACTCACTCACCCCCCTCACTTACCCACTCTCTCAGCCCCTCACTTACCCACTCTCTCACCCCCTCACTTAGCCACTCTCTCATCCCCTCACTTACTCTCTCACCCCTCACTTACCCACTCACTCACCCCCCTCACTTACCCACTCACTCAGCGCCTCACTTACCCACTCTCTCGGCCCCTCACTTACCCACTCTCTCAGCCCCTCACTTACCCACTCTCTCACCCCCTCACTTACCCACTCTCTCAGCCCCTCACTTACTCTCTCGCCTTCTCACTTACCCACTCTCTCACCCCCTCACTTAACCACTCACTCAGCCCCTCACTTACCCACTGTCTCACCCCCTCACTTACCTACTCACTCACCCCATCACTTACCCACTCTCTTGCCCCCTCACTTACCCACTCTCTCACCGCCTCACTTACCCACTCTCTTGCCCCCTCACTTACCCACTCTCTCACCCCTCACTTACCCACTCACTCAGCCCCTCACTTACCCACACTCTTGCCCCCTCACTTACCCACTCTCTCACCGCCTCACTTACCCACTCTCTTGCCCCCTCACTTACCCACTCTCTCACCCCTCACTTACCCACTCACTCAGCCCCTCACTTACCCACTCTCTTGCCCCCTCGCTTACCCACTCTCTCACCGCCTCACTTACCCATTCTCTTGCCCCCTCACTTATCCACTCTCTCACCCCCTCACTTACCCACTCTCTCACCGCCTGACTTACCCACTCTCTTGCCCCCTCACTTACCCACTCTCTCACCCCCTCACTTACCCACTCTCTCACCGCCTCACTTACCCACTCTCTTGCCCCCTCACTTACCCACTCTCTCACCCCCTCACTTACCCACTCTCTCACCGCCTCACTTACCCACTCACTCAGCCCCTCACTTACCCACTCTCTCACCCCTCACTTACCCACTCACTCAGCCCCTCACTTACCCACTCTCTCACCCTCTCACTTACCCACTCTCTCACCCTCTCACTTACCCACTCTCTCACCCCCTCACTTACCCACTCTCTCACCCCCTCACTTAACCACTCACTCAGCCCCTCACTTACCCACTGTCTCACCCCCTCACTTACCTACTCACTCACCCCATCACTTACCCACTCTCTTGCCCCCTCACTTACCCACTCTCTCACCGCCTCACTTACCCACTCTCTTGCCCCCTCACTTACCCACTCTCTCACCCCTCACTTACCCACTCACTCAGCCCCTCACTTACCCACACTCTTGCCCCCTCACTTACCCACTCTCTCACCGCCTCACTTACCCACTCTCTTACCCCCTCACTTACCCACTCTCTCACCCCTCACTTACCCACTCACTCAGCCCCTCACTTACCCACTCTCTTGCCCCCTCGCTTACCCACTCTCTCACCGCCTCACTTACCCATTCTCTTGCCCCCTCACTTATCCACTCTCTCACCCCCTCACTTACCCACTCTCTCACCGCCTGACTTACCCACTCTCTTGCCCCCTCACTTACCCACTCTCTCACCCCCTCACTTACCCACTCTCTCACCGCCTCACTTACCCACTCTCTTGCCCCCTCACTTACCCACTCTCTCACCCCCTCACTTACCCACTCTCTCACCCCTCACTTACCCACTCACTCAGCCCCTCACTTACCCACTCTCTCACCCCTCACTTACCCACTTACTCAGCCCCTCACTTACCCACTCTCTCACTCTCTCACTTACCCACTCTCTCACCCCCTCACTTTCCCACTCTCTCAGCCCCTCACTTACTCTCTCACCCCCTCACTTTCCCACTCTCTCAGCCCCTCACTTACTCTCCCACCCCCTCACTTACCCACTTTATCTTCCTTACCCTCTCTCTTGCCCCATGCTTGCCCACTCTCCTCCCCCCTCTCAAAAACTCTCTGCACCCTCTGACCACGCCGCTAGTTGCAGAGTAAATGGCAGCATAGTTTGTGTTGCAGAAGTGCTAGTGTTGTTTGATGAACATGCAGAGTAAGAGACAGGCCGGGTGAGCTGATCACAGGGGGAGCCCTCGTTTAGAATGCAAATGTGTGCTCACACACCGCACCCTGAGAGGGAAGGATGGAGGGAGGGAGTGAGGGAGGGTGGAGCGAGGGAGAGAGACTGAGAAAGACAGAGGCCTAGCAGGCCTGATGACATTAAGCAGGTCAGATGAATGGACTCCCAGAGTGTGTTATCGAGCACCGTCGCTCCCTCTCTGCGCTGCCGATCGCCCTCGCCATCTCACACCGTGCTGCACTCGCCCTTCTTCTTCTCCATTTCTTAAAAGACAAAAATCAATGTCCTCCGCTCTGTCTCTCACGGCAGCGATGAAGAAAAGTTTGAGAGAGGGCATGCCAGTCTGTCTCTCTCCCTCTTTTCCTCTCTCTCTCACACTCACTCAAACACACACGCATGCATACACACACACACACAGGCACACACTCGGACATGGACACACACATGCGCGCTCACACGCATACACACACATGCACACACACACATATACACACACTCCGATATGGACACACACACATGCGCGCCCACACAGGCACACACTCGGACACGGACACATACGTGTGCGCTCACACGCATACACGCACACACACACACACACACACTTGGACACGGACACATACGTGCGCGCTCACAGGCACACAAGCGCACACACACACACACACACTTGGACACGGACACATGCACACACACACCCTCACACACACACATATACACACACTCAGATCTGGACACACACACATGCGCGTACACACACATACACAAACACACACAGGCCGGATATGCTGGCTCCTGGCTCGGGGCGCTCTCTCTCTATTGATGCTCTGCATCAGATGTGTTTACATGGCCCTGCTCTCTGCTGAGCCGCCTGCCTCTTTATCCGCGGCTCAGCATCTGCCTAACAGAGAACCAAACTGCAAAGCCCACATTAGCATGTCAAAGGTCATCATCCACCCACTGTGAAGACCTCATACCAGGTTCATTAGCTGGTTTAGTGCACATTTTTTTGTAAGCTGTGCTTCCCACTACAGAATAACTTTGGAACCCTGATATTCTGATATGTCTCGGCCATATTTTTGTCATGTGACTCATTTTGTCGTTGTGTTCATACATTACTGGAATAATCTGATGAGTATTCTACAAAGGCTCATACTCAATTTCAGCAATAGGGTGGTTATAAGACGTTGGTTATTTCCTTGTTTTGCCGGCAACCCTTGTTTTCAAGCATGTAGTGCTTATTGATATGCTGTTTGTTAGCGGCGGAGAGTGATATGGCCAGGAAATAGCTGAGTCCATCACCAAACGGAGCTCTGGATCTTTCCATCGAATGTTCCAGTCTTTTCCCCCATTGTCTGTGGCTGGGTGGCCAGCTAATGAGCTGATCCTCATGTATTAAGCGGGATAAAAGCACTGGCAAGGCATTTTCTCAAGGTCATTGGCTCAATTAGATTACCGCGTCAGATGGAATTAAAGTTTTAAAACTCGCTTTTTTCCACGGGCAGTGCGAACACGGCAGGAAGTGGTCGATCGGAGGTGAACGTTTCGCTGACTGAGAGGGAACAGTTCCACGTAAAATGGTGGCTGGACGTCATGGATGCCAGGTGATTATAGTATCTGCCCAGCTCTCTCATTTGCTGAGACCGGCTGTATTATTTATCTCACGCTGCATCACATCCTGGATGTTTTCTGGAGCAATTTGGGCTACAGAGCAGAAATAACCTTGTTCAAGGCTGCATCCCATCTGGGATTTTGTTCAAAACTTTTCGTTTACTGGGCCGGATTTTTAATCTTTTTGATAGGAGGTGGGGTTTTTGAACATGCATCTGCGAGTTATATTTGAAGTACGTTGTAGTTCTAATCTTGGCCTTGGGTTGATTGTTGGGAGGCAGTGGCAGAGCGCTGGTGATAGAATGGGGACTGGTGAGCGCTGGGAGTCACGTCTCAGGGTCAGATGCACAGCAGGGAGATGGAGACGGTTCTGTTCTCTCCAGCAGAGCCTGCTGCTGCGGTACTGAGCATCTGTCTACATGAGGGGCAGGGAGTGTAAAGACATGGCACTGTCTCTGTATCTGTGTTTCTGAGTATGTTCTCAAGACATTAGTACGTGTGTGCGTGTGTGTGTGTGTGTGTGTGTGGGAGCATGTGTGTGCTTGTGCACGTGCGTGCGCTTGTGTTTATAAGTCTGTGTTTGTGAGTGCGTACGTACGTGTATGTGTCTATATATGTGTGCTTATCTATGTGTCTGTATGAGTATGTGCATGTGTGTGTGTGTGTAAAGGTAACAGCTGACTGACAGTGCTCAGCTGCTGAGTTATTATATACTTGTTTAGCTCTATCCTAAAAACAGATTTTTGGCGCCTCAACAAATGACATTCCCTTCATTTGCCGCTAATCTCTTTATTCTCAGTGTCATTGGGCAGAGTCAGGAAGGAAACACACACACACACACACACACACAGTATCTCTGCACTGCTGAGTGCAGTGTGCTACAGCTCAAATACAGAGACCTGAGCTGTGAGTGTAATGGGAGGGAAACAGCCTGTGTCTGTCCTCTCTAACCAGCCAAGGTCAGCCCGCCGCCTACCCTACCATGTGTATAACCATTAACTCACACGCACTCACACACTCACACACACACTCACACGCACACACACACATAATTAAACAAGCCTGCCCACTCACTCATGCTGCAGTGATCTATTGGGAGCCTGAGGAAGCGTCAGCAGCTGAGCGTGAGTGAATCTTCCGGAAAAGACTCTACCTCTGACTGCGCAGCAGCATCTGCTGGTGAATGTGAGGCATCAATGGCACCGTTAGCGATGCGCACGTCTCCTGTCCTCTCTCTCATTCTCTCCCTCCACACCTCTGCTTCACCCCTCCATACCGGTCTGTCACTCACTCACTCACTTGGCTAGTTTCCCATGAAGCCCTGAGATGGATTTTCAGGTCCACGTCTGTCTGAATGAAGCATACACAGTGAGAAGCGGTTTAAGCGAAAATATCCTCGTGTGGTTGATTTTTAACCAATCAGAACTCACTTAGCAGTGGTGGCCTTTTGGGAGTTTAAAGGCGCGATAGCCACAGAATGGGAGAGATGGCAATCAAAAGTTCATTTAAAAATGATAAACAAATTAGGGGACCTGGAATCCTTTCCATTTTTGCCCTCCATGCTGTCCCATGATGCAAAGCTGCTGGTATGGAGTAACAGAAACTAAAGGAGCAGCTAAGTGTTGCCGACTCATTAAAACGGAAGGAGTCTTCACCTATCTGTGTATATGTATGTCCGTCCTTGCGCTTCGATTTCCTGGAGACCCATTTATACCAACGACTTCACACTCGATGGGTGTATTGCTGAGGATTCAAGGAAGTGCTCTGTTGAGTGTGAATGTGTTTCGTTGAGCGGTTATCTAGAAATCTGTAAGCAACAACATTGAAGGCCAAGCAGAAACGGGGAACCATTAAACGGGCGCTGCACTAGTGTCAACAATGTCTCCTGTCGCATTGTTCCCTCATATTGTCACACTTCAGTTTAAAATTGACTGTCCGAAATCACTCACTACTCACTATATAGTGTGCTATATAGTGCGTTCGCCATTTTGTAGTACTGTCAGAATTGTTAGTAAGAATTTTTATCCCCTACATCATGAACTTCTTACATCCCACAATCCAAAGCGAAATGTAGTGAACATCCGATGGTCACTCATTGTCTTTCACCAGATGGCGCTCTGCGCACCGATCTGTCTTTGGGATTGCAAAGCATCACGGGAGTAACAGGCACTACTTTTTTAGAAACATGTCGGCTCTCATGGGAGAGAATTTCTCTTTCCACTCATAAACAAGCTCGAGTTTCTCCTTTGCTCTCTGTAAAGACTGCGGGAAAACACCATCTTTCTAGCAACACGTGGTTTTGTTTACAAAACGCGCACTGATACATAGGAATTACTTTGTCGCGTAAGCACTTCTCTCATCAAGCCCAAAGATTGTGATTCGTTCACTTAGACAGACGGGTGGTGTACCGCCGCCATGTTGGAGACAATGATGGTCACTAACCCAGCTATACGTCCCATCATGCACTGCACACAAACCAAAAAGCTCCGAAAGATGTAAGCTGCCTTGAGTAAACGGAGTTTGGTTTATCCTACCTTTTGAAAACAGGCATTTATTCGACTTCAGGCGCGAAAATATTTTGTTTTTTAGCTTTTTTATTGGAGACTGAGCAGCGCAGATGACCCGTTTGTTTACACTGGATATTTCAATAAGGATAAAGTGCACGTAATGTAAACATGAGAGAGAGATTTCAAACGGACATTCAGGTACAATTAAGACGAGTAATGATGAGTTAGAGGACAAGGAATAAAAGACGATATTTAAAATTTAACTCAAATTTTATTATTTAAATGAGAATGGTAAACAACAAACATGTTGGGAAATATACTCTGTTCATTTATTTCAAAAATACGTGCAACTCCTTCAGCTGAAGTTGAACAGGTACAATTTAATTTTGCAACAGCAATGACGCTATTAACAGCCACAACAAAAGGAGCCGAGTAGTGTCTGAATGAATTTCTTCCCCCTGCCTATAAGCTCACTATATAGTTACCTACATAGTGAGTCCCCTTATAGTGAGTAGGGAACAGTGAATGAGTGAGTGATTTCGGACACAGCCCATGGCAGTATTTCATTCCACAGGGCTAACCCCTCCGCCCTACACCCTGTGAAGTCACTTCCCTTTTTAGTGAAGGGCAGTAGGGAGTAGGGTTTTCAAGTAACGGTCGTTTGGAAAGTCCTTCAACAGATATGGCAGCTGCTGCTTTCTGCTTAAGCAAGGGTAAACTAACGCAACCAGTTCCCTGAAGAACTGCTTTCAGTGACTATTTATCGGTTTTGCAAAGGCTTTATTACCAACCGCATAGCTTTCATAATGCAACAAATAGCCGCGAATAAAAAAATAAAAAAAACGACATCACTAGCGTCAGTCAGTCCACTGTTGTAAGCCAACAAGCTAAGTTAATCAGCTTTCTGTGTGCTAGCTATCTAATAGCCACCGTTTTCTTGAATGATGTTGAATCACACACGTCACGAGGCTCGGGTCGTCTCAAGGTATTGTGGGAGCTTGCTCACTTCAGGAACGAGAGTTTTGTAGGGCCATTTAAAGGATTGAGTTTTGCTCACTTTCGATAAGAATGCCCTTCAATATGGCTTCCGTGGGCGTGGCCCCCATTATGTGCACTTTGAGATGAACAACCCCAGCTTTTGGGATACAGCCATTTGCTTTACTTTCATTAATGTTACACTCTTAGTTGGCGCTTCTTTATGATGTCACACTTTGAAGGAGCAGGGTCCTATTAGAGAGAATTATTTGCTCTAAAAGCATTTCAGATGGGAGTCAGTAGTCTCCTCTTTGTATCAGAATAAGCCTTACTTATTGGTAAAGTATCATAATTGGCTGTCAGCTAATGTTATTGGACGCTCATCAAGCCATTGACCCTGTGCTTATGCATCAACAGTTCGTAGCCCAAGATCACCTGTTCAGCCAGTATGGAGCAGTCACCCTCAGCTAATGAGCGGCAGGGTGTAATTAGCGCTTGGTTTTCCTAAAGTAATGCGCTGACACGATAGCGTAATTATGGGCGATTCGAGCTGACTCGGGCTGAGGGGGCCAGGAGGGTGTCAGGGCACGCTTTGATACACGATCTCGACTTTGTGAGAACTTCCACTCTGCCAAGTTAATTCCACAAAGCCAGCACATTAGCAAAAAGATGAGCAGCCTGACCTTTGTGAAAGACAATCCCACTTACCTCTCTCTGCCTACCCTCTTTCCCCAGTGAAGTCATGTAGCTGCTCTGAAACTCAGGCCCTTTTTTTTTTTTTTTTTTGCGTTTTGTTTTCTGAATGTGTTTACAGTGTTGTTTGTGTTTACCATAACAGGACTAGGCACCGAAGTCCTTATCGCTTCATATCAAAACGCGGCTTCATCGCATCATATTACATGGTGTTTTTATGTCACAACGCGTTCATTTCCATAGCGTTCGCTGCAAATCCCATTTTCGCGCGCAGATTTCCTCTTTCATGGGAACGGAGCGCCTGGATTGTGTTTCATATTCCAGCGCTGGGATAACAGCGTTTAGAAAGACTTTTGATCGCTCGCGGACGGCCAGCGTGTCAAGCATTCAGTCTCCCAACCTGATTCCAATTGATATCAGTGTAATTGAATCTCTTCCTCTCACTCTGAGGAGAAGAGACAGAAAAATCTCCTTCAGTGTGTTTGTGGGAGGAGGGGATCATCCATTTTACCATCTCCTCCCCTGCAGTGTGTGAGTGAGCTGCAGAGCAGAGCTGTCAGATTTGGGCCCCGTAGCTCCGCCCCTGGGGGCCAGTGGCTGATTCTCTCTGATCGCTGGTTCCTCCAACTCTGGGGGGTTCAGTTCCAGCCCCGTCTCGTCAATGCCTCGGTAATCTTCGGCGCGAGCCAGAGAATCAGACTCGCGTGCTGTGTGGGGCGGGGCGGAGACGGAAGTGACCAATGGGAGCGCCTGTGGTCGTGTTCAGAGCAGCGGCGGCGGCGAAAGGTCACATGATGTCAGGAAGCAGGAGCAGAGAGCAATCACAGCGGCTGTCGCCGGTGGCCTCGGTAATCCGAGTTCTGCTGAACGGAGATAAGGTCGCATCTCTCGGCAGTGATGACACACTTCCTGTTTCCCGTCCCCGATGCTCCTCTCTACTGCGTGTCGCGACCTTTTAGTGATCGTGAAAAACATGACGGGCTTTACCGTCTGTCTCACACACTCAAAGCTGGAGGGAGGCGAGCGCTGATCCCACACATGCTCACTAGCAGCCAGTTTAGCTCAGTTATTTTGACCAGACTCCTCTTCCTCAAACTGAGAGCAGAGATGGGGCTGGGAGGACATGAGCAGTTTGGGACGGTGGCCTGATTCGGGGGGGCTGAAATGGGGCAGGTGGTGCTCCAGTTTGTACCTGAGCAGAAGCGTGGGGTTAAAGGTCATGGCGGATAGGGGGTTGGCAGTACGGAGGGGAGAGAACGGAGGGCGACCCGTAGGGATCTGTCCCCAAACACAGGAGAGTGCTGAGAGGGGGATTTCTGTGGCCCAGCTCTGTGACAGCACAATGAGATGTCCCGCCCAGCGGGGTCAGGAGCTCCACACCACGCCTCAGACAGTGACCGATGTTCGTTCGCGCTCAGGTACCGTCCACAGAGGGACCGTGAAGCGTCTCCGAGCATTTCGGCGAGGAGCTGGTGCGGGACTGGAACGCGAGGGCGTAAGGTTCCACAAAGACCGCGGCAAAAGACTACGTTCTGTGGTGCAGTTATGTGGCGGATTTAAAATGCAGGTGGGAAGGAGGTGTCGGGGCCAGTGAAGTGTGTGTCGGGCAGCGAGTGAAGTGTGTGTCAGGGCTAATGTGATCTGTGCAGGGCGGAGGATGGCTGGACCATGGTGGGAATGATAAATAAAGGCAGCAAATGAGAGCCCGGCTAGGGCTCACACTAATTACATTAATGAAGACACTTGTCAGCCAGCCTGCCCTACTACCATACTGCCATTACATAGTGCTGGAGAGGGGGGGAGAGCATGTGTTTGTGTGAGTGTGTGTGTGTGTGTGTGTGAGAGAGAGGGAGAGAGAGAGAGACTGCGTGTGTGTATGTGTGTGTGAGAGAGAGAGAGACTGTGTGTGCCTGTATGTGTGTATGTGCACACGCATGTACGTGTGCGTGTTTGTGAGAGAGACTGTGCGTGTGTGTGTGTGTGTGTATGTGCATGCATGCTCGTGTGTGTGTGCGCGTGAGACAGTGTGTGTGAGAGACTGTGTGTGAGTGTTTGTGTGCGTGTGTGTGTGTGTGTGCATGCACCTGAGACAGTGGATGTGTGTATGGGTGTGTATCTGTTTGTGTGTGTGTGAAACAGTGCTTGTGCATGTATGTGGATGTGCATGTGACTGTGTGTATGTGCGTGTGTGAGGCTGTGTGTGTGTGTCCATGAGACAGTTTGTGTATGTGCATATGTGTGTGTGTGTGTGTGTGTGTGCATGAGACAGTGTGTGTATGTGCATATGCGTGTGTGTGTGTGTGTGTGCATGAGACAGTGTGTGTATGTGCATATGCGTGTGTGTGTTTGTGTGTGTGTGTGCTTATATGTGTGCGTGTGTGTAGGTGCGTGTGTGAGGCTGTGTGTGTGTGTGTGTGTGTGTGTGTGTGCGTCTGTGGCGTCCTTGTGTGTGTGCATGAGACAGTGTGTGTACATGCATATGTGTGTGTATGCACGTGTGTGAGGCTCTGTGCTTGTGTGTGTGGTGTGCTTGTGTGTGTGTGCATGAGACAGTGTGTGTATGAGTGGGTGAGCTTCATTAGATCCTGTCTCTGACAAACGCCTGAAATATTCACCCTGGTTTTCTTCCCCTCTCTCTCCCCAACAAGTGAGAGCAGATGAAGCTGTAAAGCATGAAGTCCAGCTCTCAGGCTGCGTCCGCAGCACCAGCCCCTCCGGCGAGCAGCACATTCTGTTTCATCTCCGTATAAGAGCAGATTTTTACTGTGTGCATTCAGCCCAAACCAGTCTGAACTCCTCTCCTCTGCGAACACTTCCTCTCCCAGTGAGGCTCTCCGGAGCGCAGGTCCTCCCCTTCTGCACAGCTCAACCTCCAGAATAATGGCCTGGATACTGGTGAGAGGGTAGAAAAGTTTTCTTGGTTTTTAATTTAAATCATCCCCCGATGCAAAAATTCTCTGCCTTAATCACATGGAATCTGTAGTTACACAGCAGCCAAGTTTCAGATTTCCTTTACCCTTTATTTTCTTAAAACTCTTAATGACTGGGTTCTATATTTGTATCTGAAGCGTGGCGTGCGGGTTTATGTAATTCTTAGCTCATGCCGTGAAACAGAATTATGCATAACAGCAGTTCTGCAGTACATCAGTTTTTCACATTTCACAGAGATTTGAAAAAAAATTGCGACGCTCGATGCGATTGCAGTCAGGACGAGTATCACATGCGAACAAACACGTGCAGCAACGTCTGTCCTGATGATCACAGCTTCTCCTCCATCTTAACCCTTAGGGCGTTAAATACAGACAGTGGGTGCATCTCAAAGTGCAGGCTGCATCCTTCGTCGGCTGCATTTTTAGGGGTCGTCACTTAATTTCATTCGCCAAACTGACGTAACGTCATTTCATCTCCGTTAAACACCTTTGGTTGAAGCGTGTTGTCACTGGTTTCCCTAACCTTAACCTTAACTCGAACACCTATCGCTAAACCCAGCCTTAAACCTAAACCTAAATTTAACCTTTTCCCGTACCCTAAATGTCAGTTTGGCAGATGGAAGTAATTGACGATCCCAAAAAATGCAGCCTTCAAAGGATGCAGGCTACGCTTTGAGATGCACCCAGTCTTGCTAAATGATATAGGATATCAAAGTCAAAGCTGTTGAAAGCCTAAAATGTGGCGGCTTGTTTAAAGAGCTCCCGCAGGGGAGATCATTCAAACAAGTTCCCATATGATAGATGATTCAATTTATAGTGTTTTGAAAATTTATTTCAGCGCTCTAAGGGTTAAGGCTATGTCCATCTCTCTTGTTGCCTGTTCCTTACTTTATTTATTTCATTATTTTTATTCTCTTCCTTTCACTTAATGCCCTTTGACAAAGTTTGAGTTGCAGAACATGGGGTAAAGTTGTTTATAACTGAACGGTATGCTTGGGATTAAAGGAACACAGAAAGGGGTTTTGCTCTACTTTTCCTCACGCCTAAGGGGAATTAAGCAGAAAAAAGTGCTGATTTCAAAATAAAAGTGCTAAAGTGCTGTGGATATTAGTGTGAGCCAGAGGTCAGCGTTGTGGGTGCTGGCAGCGTGCTCATCGACTCCTCGCAGAAGGTTTCATACTCCCTGGGTTAGATTTTTAATACTTCACTGCTGCTGGTGCCTCATGTGCAGTTAACTTGTTTGGATCATGAGAGGCGCCAGATAAAAGCCATTAATGCCAAGCAGGGCCAACGAAAATCTTACCCTGGGGTTTAGCATTTATGTATGTATTGACTGTGCACACAGAATCCCTATCCTGCCAATTTCCTCAAGCTCGGCGTGAATCGGCTTTGGTATTTAGTAATTATTTATTGAAATGAGGTATGGACTGTTTTTCTGGAGAACAGTATTATACCGTAGAGGACGGAGCCAAAAAAAAAAAAAAAAACCCCGAAGAGAAGACTGTGAAAAGAATGTTTTTCCCGTTGCGAAAGCCCCTAATCGATCTTCATCCATCATTCCATCCAGGATTAATGTATCAGGCTCAAAGTGCTTTACAATCAGTTATTCAATTGCTTGCAGGAATATCGTTAGCGTTGGGCTCGTAGATCATATTCGGCGTTAGCACCGACTAGGCCGTCGCGCCGCGAGAGGAGACGCTACGACCAGGAGCAGCGAATCTGAGAAGGTGTGTTTTATGACGAGGCTGACATTTTGTGGAAGCGGCTGGTGTTTGCGGCGGAGGGACTGAAGCGCGCAATTTCAGAAGCCCAGGGTGGGTAATCATCCCGTCGACTCCTGTGCGGACCCTCCTTGATCATTTTTGTGAAAAACCGGGACTTTTTTGCTCAATAAGGGATCAGAGGCCCCCGCCACCGGTTCGCAGACGTTCTATTTTTCTCTTCTTCTCATCTTTCTCCCTCTCTATCTTAATCTCTGCTACAAATGTCAACAGGCTGGATGTGTGTGCGAAGAGGCAGTGTTGTTTAAAGCGAGGCTCGGGGCCGGCTGGAGGGACAGTGTTGTGATGCGGAAGAGAGGGCGAGAGAGAGAGGCGACGGGGCGAGATTTATCGGTTGTTTGAGGAACGTGATGAGCTCTCGTTGCTGATGAAGCCCAACAGGCTGTGGGAGTTTGGGGATGGACTGAGGGTTGAGCCTCTGAGCTGCTGCCCCATTGCAGGACCCCTGTGACGTTCAGTCAGGACAGAGAGCTGCAGCTGCCACAGGGCGACCCGCTGCTCTCCTGCGCTGACAGGGCTGATCGTGTCTCCTCTGCTTCTGTTTGTTTCATGTCCCTCAGTCTCTCCTTTTTCATTACCCTCCTCCTCTCTCCTCCCCTCGTCTCTCTCTGACAACCCCTCCCTCCCTGTATCTCCCCGCATCTGTAATGGCGGCCGCCTCACCTGAGCTGTCCCCTCTCCGCTCTCCCCGGCGCGGGCTGAGTAACTGACAGGCCGCAGCGGCGCAGGTCTCCACCGGCCCGCACTTAATTTTCCTCTCTCTATCCCTTTTAATCACCTCTGTAATTGGCTGCCCAGCAGCGGGTGAAAAACAGTAGAGGGAGGGGGAAGGGAGGGGTAGGGGGTGGGGACTGAGACGTGTTCCGGACGCTGGAGCGGTGATTGGTTGAGCTGATCTAGAGTCAGTCTGGAACTCACATGCAAATGTCCCTTCCGTCCGTCAGTCAGTCAGTTAGTCAGTGCTGTGTTTTCACAGGGTCACTACAGTCATACAGTCCATCAGCCACTCAGGGAGCGTGTCTGTCAGTCTGTCGTCCTGTCTGTCTGACAGTTCATCTGATATGGATGCACTCAGTCTCTACCTCTCCTCTCTCTCTCTCTCTCTCTCTCTCTCTCTCACTCACTCACATCATTCATTACATTTTGTTGCCATGAAAAAAATGTACACTGTATTGCCAAAGTTTGCTGCCTGGAATAAGGCATTGGGCAACATTAATAATAGAGATTATTAATAGAGTAGTAATAATCTCATTTTGTCAGATAACTGCAGAACTTTTCCCAAAGCCCAGTTCATGACGTAATGTTATCTAACCCTTTTCGCGAAAATTTCATTGGCTGAGAGCGTGGGGGAAAAAAGCACTCTGCATTACGTCACACTGTTCATATTTAGCTTAACTGAAGACCAAATATAACGTTGGTTAAATCGGTATGGCTCAGTGCTACAGTGCACTCGCCAAGTGCCACTCACAGAAGCAAGTTAACATTACTTAACCAGTATGCTCACAGTACCTTTCCACAACCATTATGCAACATTATTTTGTTAGCTAGGGAGCTCATGTTAGCTAGCTACTCAGTTGACTGTGAAATTATAAAGCATTGCTAATGTAGTTCAGGCACGAATGTTTGTGACTCAATGACTGACTGAATAGCTGAGTGATGGAGTTAGCTCAATGCTAACATATTCAGGGAATTCCCATTTGCCAAGGCACAAACAGAAATTACACTTATCTTCAATGAAATTACACAATTCATTTATATGATAAATAGAATCTTAAATCTTTTAGTCTTGTTATTTGAAAGTTATGAAACTTGTCGAGTAAGTTTTGGGTTTGTTGCTCACGCTTGCAACAAATGGAAAATTTACTCAATTCGTTTCATAACTTTCATGTGACACTCCCCTCACATAAGGTCGTCTATATATATGCTGATACTGATAAGGTTGCACATTAAGACCACTCAGAAATGAAGTGAATTATCATTTAGCAGTGGCGTTTGTCAAAGTCTGGGATATACTGGGCGTGGAAAATAGGTAAATGCATAAAAACCAAATTTATGACAAGGGCCGAGTTGTCAAGTCCTGATGACTGGGTTTGAGCATCACCAGAATGGCGAGGCTTGTCGACAGCTCCTGTTCTGCAGTGTTACGCACCTGCTGACAGAGGTCCGAAAAGTAGAAACCCCGAAATGGTGACGGGGTGATGAGCACGTCGTGCTCATTGAAGCGTTAGCCCAACAAACTTGTTTCCCTTCCAGTCCAAATCGGCAGAAGTGGCTCTGAAGCAGAAGTGGCAGGAAATGTTAATGAGGGCTGTGCTGTGCATGGGGCTTTGCAGCAGCAGGTCTTTAAAGGTGCCCGTGCTTACTCCTGTACGCTGCCCAAAACACCTGCAGTAACCATGAAAGCATTGGAAATGGAGATCCCCCCCCTCCCTCTCTCTCTTTCTCTCTCCTCTCTCTCTCTCTCTCCCTCTCTCTCTCTCTCCTCCATCTTCAGTCCTTGTCCTCACCTGTCCTGTATTATATATTTTAGGGTGCATCTAAGCACTCGTTAAATGGACGGATTGAGGGAAAGCTCAAAGGAAGCTCTATGTGTGCAAAGAAGCCTTTGACCACTCATCTCTTTGAATGTATTTAGCCACAGTCCGTACATACTGTGCATTTCATCCTTCCTCTGTATTTCACAGAAATATTGTGGCTATTTGCTATTGTGGAGAGGCTTTTGTAAATAGCATCTGTTAGGTCTTTGTGTGACGGTGAGCCCAGGCGGGAGCTGCGCAGTGGTGACTGCGGGCATTAAGCGATTATCTGGTGGTCTGGCACACGGTGTGTGTGTGTGTGTGTGTGTGTGTGTGTGTGTGTGTGCGCGTGTGTGTGTGGGTGCGTGCATATGCGTATGCGTGTGTGTGTGTGTGTGTGTGTGTGTGTGTGATACAGTTGGTGATTCTGTCCGATGGGCTCTCTGCTGGGCTGTCCCAGGTGGATCCGCTCTGACTAAAGAGTAAAACCCCTTTCATCTGTGACCCTCGTTCCCTCTGCGGAGAGAGCAGGGCCCAGAGCCTCTCTGCTGTGCCCTTTATGTCAGACAAGCGCTCACAACACACGCACACACACACACGCTCACACACACGCACTCGCATGGATATGCTCACAAGAAGCACTCACACATACACTCACGGATAGACACACTCGTTCATGCAATCACTCACGTACTCTCGAAAATACTCATGCATCTGAACTCACACACATGCATTCCCACTAACACACAAACAAGCACTCATCCACACTCTGAGTCACTCACACTCACACGCACTCACGAAAATACACTCATACGAGTATTCACACATACAGCTATGCTCAAAAGTTTGCATACCCTGGCTGAATTTTTGAAATGTTGCCATGCATTTTGAAAATATGACTGATCATGCAAAAAAAAAACATGGCCTGGTGTATGCAATCACCCTCGCGCACACATTCGAACACATGCATGTAAACACGTACGAATGCACACAGTGCAATAATGCACGCCCACATGCAGACTTGCGTGCTCAAACGAACATGCATGAGCACAGACCATGACCACAAGGACACGCACACACATACTCACACACACACTGTATGCTCGCTTTGTGTGGCTGTGGTGTGTTGCAGCAGTATAACATTTCATGCAGAATGTTAAAAATAACGGCTATTGGAGTGTGGAGTCAGGTTTGGAGAGCAGACAGCAATATGAGCCCCAGATCAGATGCAGTGTTTGTACTGTCTGCGCCTCATCCTCAACCAAGTACAAGGTCATCAGGCATCTCTCATGCTGTACGGACACTCTGGATGCTGCATGTTTTTGTATGTGTGTGTGTCTGTGTGTGTGTGTTTGTGTGCGTGTGCACGTGTGTGTGTTTGTGTGTGTGTGCATGTGCGCATGTGTGTGTGTTTGTGTGCATCCATCTGCTTGTGTGCATGTACTTGTGCATGCGTTTGTGAGTGCTTCTGTGTTTGTATGTGTGTGTGTGTGTGTATGTGTGTGCTTGTGTGCATGCATCTTCTTGCATGCATGTACTTGTGCATGTGTGTGTGCGTTTGTGTGTGCTTCCCATGTTTGTGCATGTGTGTGTGTGTGTGTGTGTGTGTATTTGTGTGTGTGCACGTGTGTGTGTGAATGTGATTATGTTTGTATGGGTGTGTGTGTGTGCGCGTTTGTGTGTGCTTTTGTGCTTGTGTACGTGTGTGTGTGTGTGTGTGTGTGAGACTGTGTGTGTTTTCGTGTGTGTGTGAGCGTGCGTGTACGTGCGTGTGAATGTCGTTATGTTTGTATGGGTGTGTGTGTGTGTGTGTGTGTGTGTGTTTGTGTGGGCTTGTGTGTTTGTGCCCGTGTGTGTGTGTGTTTGTGTCCTTGAGTAAATGTGCATGTGTGTGTGAATCTGAGAGTGTGTGTGTTCGTACAGCGGTGTAGCTGTGTGTGCTCATACAGGTGCAGATACTGAGTAGTCCAACAGTATTTGAACAGTGACTCTGTGCTCCTGTACTCTGTAAGTGTTAATGCAGACAGTGAATATCAGGCTGTCGGTTGTAATTTGTGGAAATTAACAAGCACATTGTGAACAGTGAGGGAATCTGTAGGCATTTATACAGACTCACTGTCCTCACACTTTTGGCCAGCACTGTGTACTCACTGCCTGCGCGTTGACCTTTGAGGAAAGGCATGGCCCCGCCCCCTCCCGACAGGAGGGTCTGAACACAACACGAGCTCGGTGTGCTGGGCCAGACCCTTAGCAGCGCACCGCCTGTCTGCATCCAGATCCCAATCTCTCCCCCCATGCTGTCCCAATTACGCAGGACATCTCTTTTCGAAGCGTCCTCACTCCTCCTCCCTCGCTCCACTCCATCAGCTGTCGGCTTCATAATCAGATAACCCCCCCCCCCCCACAGCCCCACCCCCACAGCCCAGGCTGCTGATGAGGTGCTTGTCTCTTTTATTGATTTTTATTTTTAATGGCTGGCCAGCTTGCGGTAAGGAAAGCATGATTCTTTATTAAAAGCTGCTATCTGTGGTGTAAATAATGGATCCTTGCCTGGTGGGAGGGGACCTGTTTGGTCGGGGCTCTCTGACAGGTTATTCTGAAGCGGCAGGTCCCGCCCACCCCACCTGTCAATCAACTCCGACTGAGATCTCATTATCTTTGCCTTCACTACCTTGACCCCTCCTTAACCCTCTGCTTTCTCATCCCTCCTCTCTCCCTCTCCCTTTTCTCTCTCCATCTCCCAGTCTGTCCTTTTTGCTGTATTCCTCTCACTCTGCAGTGCACGCCCCCACCCCTTTATCTGTCTCTCATATTGTCATTTTCTGTTCTTCTCTCGTTTCGCGCCTTTGACTTCACCTTTTATTCATCTCAGCACCTCTCTCCGTTCCACTTTCCCTCTCTCTCTCTCTCTCCCTCAGTCAGTTTCAGTAATCTTAGTGATTTATTGGCATGACAAATGCACGCTCTCTCTCTCTCACCTGTCTCTCCATCTCTCGTTTTCTCTCTCTCTTTTCTTCTCATCGTGTCTCCCCAATCGCTCTGTTAACTGCTCAGCTCAGCCTTACAGGATCGCCATGACGACCCAACATCAAACGGGAGTGAAAGGGCAGCCTGTAGTCAACAAGCGCCCTGTGTATTCGCCCAGCCAATTAACAGTTGTTAATTAGCTAATGAGGACCTTACGCGGGGCAAACACAGCTGTCGAGACCCTGCAGACGCACAGTAAACGAGTAGAAGTGGGGGCAGCCCGTGCCCACTTAGCTTTTAGTTCACTTAGCATATAGCCCACTTAGCATATAGTGCATGTCCGTCTCGGCCATCCTCCTGCCTAAAGTATAATTGAGTTCATTATTTATGGTTTTCGGACACCTCTTATTTGGGCTTGTGGTGTGACTTGTGATCTCCTGCCCCTGAATTTCTCTCCAGCTGCCCCGCCTGCTGCTATTTCCCTCAGACTTTTACGATCTGAGCCCCACCGGTACGGCAGGGGCTTTATCTCTAACTCACATTGTCTCCAAGGTTGCTGTAGGTGAGGCTGGAAGTCCCGAAGTTGATGCGTCTGAAAAACGATGTCTCTCCTCCCCTTTCTTTTCTGGCGGAATCCATATACAAGAATCACAGCGCTCGGCGCTTCAAAATGGCTGCTGTCAGCACCAAAACAAATCTCCCTCTTTATAACAGGCCACCTTTATGTGCTTCTCCCCGCTCTCTCCGCCCGCCGTTCGATTGCGGAGTTTTCCGTTCGGATGTCTAAGGTAGAGAGTGTCCAAAGTGACCGAAGCGAAGCTGCTCGGCCACAGCGAAGCTGCTCGGCAGTCTCCGCCCTCGCCCTAACGCCGGGCACAACGGGCAGGAGATGAGAGCTCCGATGTCAGCCTGACGGAGCACCCGCTCTCTTGGCTTCAAGGCCTAACCCTCCGCAGAGTCCACATGAATCCTTTCATCTCCTGTTGGGAGGGATATGGCCACAGCCTGAGGCAAATGAGACCATTAAACTCCTGCCCTTTCCCTGCTAAGACGGGCCGGTGAGCCGGCTGGGAGACGAATGCTACAAGCTCTGAACACACCCCAGCAGCCCGGGGAAACCCGGCCGGGGCGGGGGCCCCTGTGCCTCTGCCGCACTGCCCTGGAGCTCTTTTAATTAGTCCAATCGCTTTAGCCTTGTTTTGCTCTGTGATGAAAGGTCACTGCATATTTCCCTGTGTTTCCCCCGGTGCTACAGATGCGATTACTTACTCTCTCCTTAGCCTGTTGCATGATATCACTGCATCCACTGTGAGGAGGTTATCGAGCAGGGCCAGGCAGGTCTGTTAGTGAAGAGCTACCTTCCTGTGGGACTTCAGCCCTAATGAAGCTCTCCTCTCTCTGCAGCCTGAGATCTCCTTCAGCTGCCAATTAGCAGGATAAGCTAGTGTGCGTGAGCTGTGTCGGAATGAAAAACACCTGGATGGGAAATGTGCTGGACTGTGTTGGCCCATCCGTCCCTGCAGTTGTGTGTTTTGCTGGTTCAGGCTAGTTGTAGCTTCACTGAAGGGAAATTGAGTGAGCTACAGTTTGTATATTTGTGTGTTTTGCTGGTTTAGGGTAGGTGGAGCTTCCCTGAAGGGAATAGGAGCTACAGTTTGTACAGATGTGTGTTTTGCTGCTTTGGGCTGGTTACTTCACAAAAGGGAATGGGAGTGAGGTATAGTTTGCGCAGTTTTGTATTTTGTAGGTTTGGGCTGGATTGGAAGTGCAGAAAAGTTTGTGACAGAGAGTACAGTTGAGGTCCTAAGCTTTGATGCTGATTGAGCCTGCTGTTACCCTGCACTGTGAGCTGACATCACCAGCTTACGTCTGTGGAACTCAGCCACTTTGCTTGGTGCATTTGGGGCACTGCAGACAGGTATGAATGCAGTTACTCTGTGAGTATGAGATCGAAAGTGTGTGCAATTAAACAAAGGAGCTATAATGTGCTGTGTTTGCTCTTAATGTGATGGGAAATATATGTGGGGTAAATGGTTGCATTGAAAGCAGTTCACTCCTGAATTGCAGCATTCCAGAGTATTTGATCCAGGCATATTAGATTCATCCATTTTACGAGATTACTTTGTGTCTTATCACTCAAGAGGTGCAATTGTAACTATAATTTTGATGGTTTCATTTCCAAACTGACAACAGCGGAAGACAAAAACACATTCTTGCGCGTGGAAAGTGCGAGTTCCTTCAGGCGTGTTTCAATGTCATATCAGAGCTTTGTAAATGGAATGTGGAAGCCCCTGAGCGGGGAGTGTGGTCCGTGGTAATTACCACAAAAGAAGAGTTCTTTGAGAAAACGCGCACGTACTTCCTCACATCTCCTCCACCGTGGGGAACAAAGGCAAGGAAGGTGAACCCAAACTTTTTAGTGGCTTCAGGCTACTGTCCACCATCAGTGTCCTAGAACAGCACGATTAATCCTCCTTCAGTCGGCCCGGCTCAGCCCACTGAAGAGCTTTATTACAGGGCGGAAAGAGCTCCGGGGTCAAAGATCTTTTCTTCTGCCCCATTTCATGAAGAACACTGCTGTGGGTTTGTACCGAGTGGCCACAGTGAGGCTTCGCGTTTGAGGTGTCCTTGAGAGACATTGTTTTCGCGCTCCACGCTGTCTGACTCCTGTAAAGGTCAAAAATACCCCTTTCTGCGTTGAAGTCAATGATAACTCATGTGTGACAGTACTGACTCAATCATTTTGAGGCCTCTAAGTGAATGTACACTAACAACATTTTTTTTTCTTCATCTAATTGTTTCTCTGTGTACCGACTTTTTAAACTAATATGCTGTTTGGACGATAAATAAATGTTTTGCGGAGGGACTGGGAGTTGGTTATGTCACTGCGTCTAACACGCTGACTGAAGGACTCGGATGCGGGAGCAGTAGTGCGTCTCCAGCTCGAAATTGTACAAAATGGCAGAGCCTTAGAGCTGAACCTCAGTGTGCCAAAGTTTTTTTTTTTTTTCTTCAAGCCCAATCAAAGTCAGTGGCTGACATCACCATAACTTGGTCCATAGTTTTTGTATAGTCTGAGTTTTGACCCTGTGGTCAGTCCCGGTCCGGTGCTACCCTGTCCCAGCCCAGCTGGCCCGTGCGGCGCTCCTGCGAGGGGATTTATGGAGCGACTCTAAGAAAACTGCACTCTGCAGCCAGCCGGCGAGAGGCGGGTGGAGAACCATAAATGTCATTGATGGACGGCCAGATATAAATAGGTTCCGGGCACGGCAGGATAATGCATGGAGCCTTTCGCCCACGGAGGATCGGGGCTGTCAGGGAGACGCAGCGAAAGTGGACCGTGTGCGCGCGCGTGTGCATATGTGTGTGTGTGTGTGTGTGTGTGTGTGTGTGTGTGAGGGAGGGAGGGAGAGAAAGAGAGAGATGGGGAACCAGCCTGTGTGTGTGTGTGTGTGTGTTTACATGCGTGTATAGGTCTGTAAATGTGTATTTTTTGAGAGATCAATTAAGAGAGAGAAAGCAGCATATGTGTGTGTAAGGAGAGTGAAGAGCAGGCTAACTGACTGTGTGCAGTAGGGAGCAGATTATAGGCTGATGCTGCATCTTTCATTAGCTTGTTCACGTCCTCCCTCTACATGTATACACACATGGACACAGATACTTGCGCCCACACGCTCCCACAAACAGATGCAGGTACTCACATACGCAGACCAGTCCATCTATGGCTGTGTCATAACAGCTGTGCCCAGATTTCCCAAATAACGAGGGCAGAACTCATTCTAAGGCCGTCTGATTGAGGTTAGTCAGGTAAGCACAGAGGACTCAGGGAAGCCAGTAAAACACAATGCCTTCAAAATTCCTCACGTTTAACTCTGTCGTCGCACACATATTGAGCCTTGAGATTTTTTTCCCAGGTGTACGAGTCCCGCCCTCTCTCCCTTCTCAATGCCATCCATCATGTATTTCCATTAAGGCTTCAATATTGCCATTAAATTAATCCATCCATATAATGTCCTCTCGCATGTTTGGGAATAGAAAAATGTCTCTGAGGACGAAAGTACGTTCACCTCCCATACCACCAGCCCCTCTCCAGCTAACTCTCCTCAACACCCTATCCCTCTGTCTCGTGTCCTCCGTTAATATCCACATACTTTGATGTATCTATGTGGGTGCCCGCCCGATTTGAATTGAATAGTCCGGGCGAGTCGCTGCACTTTCTTGTCCGCACATCCTGACTGTTTTTATGATTGTATGTGCGCGCTGCGGCACGCCAGATTTGTCTTTATAAGCCTCTGTGACGCCGCAGCTTCATTCATCCTGATAACGCAGATTACGGCCACTATTATGGGTAAGGTCACGCCATGCATCAGCGTTAGCGCCACGGGCGTGTGCCGCGGAGCACACCGGACGCGTGCTGGTTCTGGCGTGCAAGATATTTCCCGCCGCTCCCTGATCAGAGTTTGCGTGAGGACGCCTGCTCCCCCTTCGCTGTGTGATAACCGGGCGTTTTAGGACGGGCTGATCCGCCTGTGATCGTCCCCGTCGTTTCTCTTTGAAAGGCGGACGAGGCCGGAGTTGTGTTTCCTCTGATAGCGGCCTGCCGTTCCCGCTAATCCTGGCCCTCAGAAGGGGCCGCTGCAGCGACGGGGCCCCTCGCCCAGCTCTGTCCCCACAATTATTTCCTCTCTTATTATCTGCTTCATGCCATTACAATGCTGATGTGCTCAAATGACCCGTCCGCCTGAGCAAGAGCTTTCATCTCTGCGACAAAAAACACTGTGTTTGTGTGTGTGTGTGTGTGTGTGTGTGTGCGCGCGCGGATGTGTGTCTTCTTGTACTTGTTACACAGTGAGGACTAGAATTATTTTCTTCTGTACGGGGGTCGTTACTGGGAAGTAATGACATTTTCACTTGTCCTCTCAAATACAACAGCAAATTGTGACTTATTAGGTAAGGGTTTTGGCTATGGTTATATTAGAGATAAGTTAAGGTCTGGGTAATGGTTTGGGTTAAGGTTATAATCAGAGATGGGTTAAGGTCAGTGTAAGGGTTTGGGTTAAGGTTAGAATTGGGGATAGGTAAAGGTTAGGGTAAAGGTTTGGGTTGGGCATGCGGTGCTTATTGTTTGATTCGGGAAAAGCTGTAGAGACACACAAAGAATAAATAAAAGTCAATGTAATGTCCTCACTAGGATACAAGGATATGTGTGTGTGTGTGCGCTCGCGTGTGTGTGAGTGTGTGTGTTTTTGTTTGAGTGTAATTATAGGGCTGAATTATAGCAACCCTGTAAAGAAAGTGGGCCAAATCTCTCCACAGCCATGTAAAAGACTCATAAACATATGACTGCAGTTTTTGTTGTCAAGGGTCAGTTATTGAGTTTGAGCAGGACATCTTTTTTTAATGGATGTTGAATACTCTTTACCTTCAATAGATAAAATGTTCATTTAAAAGCTGCATTTTGTGTTGACTCACATTGTCTCTAGTATTTAGACTAGTTGTACATCTGAAACATTTAAATATGACTTACAAACAAAATTAGAAGAATTTGGGAAGGAGGCAGATACTTCTTCACAGCAGTATACACACATGCGCACACGCACAAACACACACACACACACGCACACACACACACGTACACATACCCATCAGGGAAGTGGTACTTTATGAGGTGGGTTTGATGTAAACACGGTGCTCCAGATCAAAGCCGGGAGTCTCTTCATGAAAGGCCACAGCAGAAGAGGGTAAACTGCCCTCGCCGTCGTGCCTTTTTCAGGGCTGGGGAGGCTCAGACGATGGGCGACTGCATTATTTACATTCCCCAGGTCACTGTTCTCACCCTCCCTGTGTAGCTGCCCGCTCCTCACACACTGGAGTCCATCTCTTAAACAAATAGCCTTTAAGAAAGAAAGCGAGCAAAAATCAATACCTCTCTGTATCTGAATCTTCATATCCACGGAGCGAGTCAGGGGTCGTCTGGCTCCCACGAGTGTGTGTGCATGCACGCGCGCACGCCTGTGTGTGTGTGTGTGTGTGTGTGTGTGTGTGTGTGTGTGTGTGTGTGTGTGTGTGTGTGCGCGCGTCTGTGTTTTTATATCCATACATTTGAGAAAGTGTCCTTGTGTGCTCCACTTTTCTTGCTTCGGGTGGCGGCATTGGATGTTTGCTGAGATATCTGAGGCAGGTAGAGGGTAATTTGCTCTATTTGGCCATTGGAGGGAGACCCTATATGTCTGATGTTCTTTCACAAGATGTTATGTGCAGAAAGTCCATCATTTTACTTGGTGAAGAGGGAGGGTTGCATTCACTGCACCTGTGATGAGCTCCTCAGAGCCAGTGCTTAAGTATTGTAAGTGTGCAGGGTGTTCGATATCCAGCGGGAAGGAGAGGCACAGCCGCAAGGACTGCGTGAATTATGGAGAGACGGAGAGGAGTATTCAGGACTGACATGAGAGGAAATGCTGAGTCAGCTACACCACCATGTGCCATTTACCGCTCCCTCAGTACCAACCCAATGTAAGCCTGCCCTTCTATGCCACTCCCTGTAAACCTGTCCTCCAGTACCACCCGCTGTAATCATGTCCTTCTGTACCACCCCCTGTAATCCTGTCCTTCTGTACCACCCCCTGTAAGCCTGTTCTTCTGTACCACCCCCTGAAACTCTATCCTTCTGTACCACCCCCTGAAACCCTATCCTTCTGTACCACCTTCTGTAATCCTGTCCTTCTGTACCACCCCCTGTAATCCTGTCCTTCTGTACCACCCCCTGTAAACCTGTCCTTCTGTACCACCCCCTGTAAACCTGTCCTTCTGTACCACCCCCTGTAAACCTGTCCTTCTGTACCACCCCCTGTAAACCTGTCCTCCAGTACCAACCCCTGTAAACCTGTCCTTCTGTACCACCCCCTGTAAACGTGTCCCTCTGTACCACCCCCTGTAAACCTGTCCATCTGTATCACCCCCTGTAAATCTGTCCTTCTGTACCACCCCCTTTAAACCTGCCCTTCAGTACCACCCCCTGTAATCCTGTTCTTCTGTACCACCCCCTGTAATCCTGTCCTTCTGTACCACCCTCTGTAAACCTGTCCTTCAGTACCACCCCCTGTAAACCTGTCCTTTTGTACCACCCCCTGTAAACCTGTCCTTTTGTACCACCCCCTGTAAACCTGTCCTTCCTTACCACCCCCTGTAAACCTGTCCTTCTGTACCACCCCCTGTAAACCTGTCCTTCTGTACCACCCCCTTTAAACCTGCCCTCCAGTACCACCCCCTGTAATCCTGTTCTTCTGTACCACCCCCTGTAATCCTATCCTTCTGTACCACCCCCTGTAAACCTGTCCTTCTGTACCACCCCCCGTAAACCTGTCCTCCAGTACCACCCCTGTAAACCAGTCCTTCTGTACCACCCCCTGTAAACCTGTCCTTCTGTACCAGCCCCCTGTAAACTGTCCTTCTGTACCACCCCCTGTAAACCTGTCCTTCTGTATCACCCCCTGTAAACCTGTCCTTCTGTACCACCCCCTGTAAACCTGTCCTCCAGTACCAACCCCTGTAAACCTGTCCTTCTGTACCACCCCCTGTAAACGTGTCCCTCTGTACCACCCCCTGTAAACCTGTCCATCTGTATCACCCCCTGTAAATCTGTCCTTCTGTACCACCCCCTTTAAACCTGCCCTTTAAACCTGCCCTCCAGTACCACCCCCTGCCCTCCAGTAAACCTGCCCTCCCTTTTGTACCACCCCCTGTAAACCTGTCCTTCCTTACCACCCCCTGTAAACCTGTCCTTCTGTACCACCCCCTGTAAACCTGTCCTTCTGTACCACCCCCTTTAAACCTGCCCTCCAGTACCACCCCCTGTAATCCTGTTCTTCTGTACCACCCCCTGTAATCCTATCCTTCTGTACCACCCCCTGTAAACCTGTCCTTCTGTACCACCCCCCGTAAACCTGTCCTCCAGTACCACCCCTGTAAACCAGTCCTTCTGTACCACCCCCTGTAAACCTGTCCTTCTGTACCAGCCCCCTGTAAACTGTCCTTCTGTACCACCCCCTGTAAACCTGTCCTTCTGTATCACCCCCTGTAAACCTGAAGTTTTGTACCACCCCGTCAATCTGTCCCTCCGTACCACCCCTCTAAACCTGTCCTTCTGTACCACCCCCTGAAACCCTAACCATCTGTATCACCCCCTGTAAACCTGTCCTTCTGTATCACCCCCTGTAGACCTGTCCTCCAGTACCACCTCTTGTAAATCTGTCCCTCAGTACCACCCCCGTAAATCCATCCTTCTGTACCAGCTCCTTTAAACCTGTTCTTCTGTACCACCCCCTGTAAACCTGTACTTTTGTACCACCCCCTGTAAACCTGTCCTTCTGTTCCACCCCCTGTAAACCTGAACTTTTGTACCACCCCCTGTCAATCTGTCCTTCTGTACCACCCCTCTAAACCTGTCCTTCTGTACCACCCCCTGAAACCCTATCCTTCTGTACCACCCCTTGTAAACCTATCTTTCTGTACCACCCCCTGTAGACCTGTCCTCCAGTACCACCTCCTGCGAATCTGTCCTTTTGTACCACCCCCTTTAAATCTGTCCTTTTGTGCCACCCCCTGTAAACCAGTCCTTCTGTACCACCCCCTGTAAACCTGTCCTTCTGTACCATCCCCTGTAGACCTGTCCTCCAGTACCACCCCCTGTAAACCTGTCCTTTTGTTCCCCCTCTTGTAAATCTGTCCTCCAGTACCACCTACTGTAAACCTGTCCTTTTGTACCCCCTCCTGTAAATCTGTCCCTCAGTACCACCCCCTGTAAATCTGTCCTTCTGTACCACCCCCTGTAAACCAGTTCTTCTGTACCACCTCCTGTAAACCTGTCCTTCTGTACCATCCCCTGTAAACCTGTCTTTCTGTACCATCCCCTGTAGACCTGTCCGCCTGTACCACCCCCTGTAAACCTGTCCTTTTGCACCCCCTCTTTTAAATCTGTCCTCCAGTACCACCCCCTGTAAACCTGTCCTTCTGTACCACCCCCTGTAAACTTGTCCTCCTTCACCACCCTCTGTAAACCTGTCCTTCTGGACCACCCACTGTAAATCTGTCCCTCAGTACCACCCCCTGTAGACCTGTCCTCCAGTACCACCTCCTGCGAATTTGTCCTTTTGTACCACCCCCTTTAAATCTGTCCTTTTGTGCCACCCCCTGTAAACCAGTTCTTCTGTAACACCCCCTGTAAACCTGTCCTTCTGTACCATCCCCTGTAAACCTGTCCTTCTGTACCATCCCCTGTAGACCTGTCCGCCTGTACCACCCCATGTAAACCTGTCCTTTTGCACCCCCTCTTTTAAATCTGTCCTCCAGTACCACCCCCTGTAAACCTGTCCTTCTGTACCACCCCCTGTAAACTTGTCCTCCTTCACCACCCTCTGTGAACCTGTCTTTCTGTACCACCCCCTGTTGACCTTTCTTCCTTTATCCCCCCTGTAAACTTGTCCTTGTGCACCACCCCATGTAAAACTTTCTTTCTTTACCACCCCCTCCAAACCTTTCCAAACCTCTGTTTCACCTCCTGTAAGCCTGGCCTTACAGATATACAAGTGTGTGGGTTAACACAAACACATGCACACGCTTACTCATACACACATGCACAGAAATGTGCACACACCTGGACACACATACAAATACACACTCACACTCACAGATACACAAACATACACGCACGCTCACACATACACACATATACTCAGGCAGACGCACATATATTTGCACACACAAGTACAAATACAGACTTGATGCATAAACTCATGCACACGGGAACACGCACATTTATGAAGGCAAATACGCACAGATGCACACATCTCAGTGCATGTATACACACACACACAAAGTCACGGACACGCTCTCACACGCACAATGATACCTTATATTTTTCCTTGTCTGATGCCCATTAGACAGAGAACAGAAGGCAGAGCTGAACTTGGCACACTCAGGTTTCAGTGCTGCCTTTGCTCTGTTGTGCAAGAATTGTCCTTCCCTCCATGTGTCGGAAAAGTCAAAGGTGAAGAAAGAAAGAAAGGCTCTTGAAATAGCCAGTCCTGCCACTATTTCTCTGGCAGTTTTCAAAAAAGAAGTACCTGGCCTTCTCGACCTCACAGAGAGAAATCGGAGAATCGCGCCAGTAAAGCGAGTAATTAGTTTAATTAACTGAGGACGGAGGAGAGGAAAACACAAACCTCTGTGTGTTTTCTCTCTCCCTCTCTCTCTCTCTCTCTCTTTCTCAGACACTTTGTTTCTTCCCCTCACTTCTTAATTAATTTCATTAGATTTGGACAGGCTGTGTAATGGAGGCTGTCTGTGTTAGTGCCTCAGCGGAGCGGGAGGCTGAGGGTGGAGAGTGCGAGGGGTGCCTGTGTTCTCGAGCCTAGTTTACTGAAGGCCTGAGCCTGGATTTTGGAGCCTGCATTTCATGCATTGTACTCTGGAGCCTATGTTCTACAATCTGTCTCCGAGGACCTTATTTGGGCATTAATTGTGGAGTCCTTATTCCAAACATGCTCAAGATTTCACTGCAGACCCAAAATTCCATGACAGGTCTTCTAGAGCCTGTATTACAGACATACTCATGATTTTATTCCAGACCCTATATTCCACAACTGGTCTTCTAGAGCCTGTATTCCAGACATACTCAAGATTTCATTCTAGACCTTATATTCCACAACTGATATTCTAGAGCCTGTAATCTAGACATACTCATGATTTTATTCTGGACTGTATATTTCACGACTGGTATTCTAGAGCCTGTATGCCAGACATACTAATGATTTTATTCCAGACCCTATATTCCACAACTGGTATTCTAGAACCAGTATTCCAGACATACTCAAGATTTTATTCCAGAGCCTATATTCCATGTCTTGTATTCTAGAACCTGCATTCCAGACATACTCGTGATCTCATTTCAGACCTTATATGACACCACTGGTATTCTAGAGCCTGTATTCCAGACATACTCATGATTTTATTCAGGACCCTATATTCCATGACCTGTATTCTGTAGCTCGTGTTTTGTCGGGGATGGGTAATGGTTTGTGGCATGCACTGATCTCTCGGTAGAGCTGTGCCAGCCAGCCTGCAGTAGGAGGAATGCTGTGAACCTAAGCTGTGTCTAATAAGCCGTGGGCGCGTCCTTTCTGTGTGGCGCGGAGCTTGGCATCGTGGCGCTCGCCATGTTTGGCTGTGCCCACAATTAAACGCCAGTGAGAGGAACGAATGAGGCAGGCAGTGAGCAAACAAGTGTAGCTGTGCCGCCTTGGGCAGCCCACCGTATTGATATTGTGTGCACTCATCTTGACTAAGCGACGCCTTTTTATTTCAGTGATGGCGTTTTGTAGCACTCGCTGGCCCCCTCAATGCTGTTAAGCCTCCCACTATCCCTACCTGCCCATCAATCCTCATGCACCACTAGCTTGATATTTCCCTTTTTCTATCTCCTCTCTCCTCTGCCCTCTCTCTCTCTCCTCCCTCACGCCAGTTCTCCCTCTCTCCCACCTGCCTTCCTCTGTTTCTGTCTCTCTCCCTCCATCTGAATCCCTCTTCCTCCCTTTAAATCTCTCTATTTCCCCCTCTCTTTTTCTCCATACCTCTCCCTCTCTCTCCATATCTCTCTCTCTCACCGTTCGGCTCGTGCTGCCTGCCTCCACTCTCCTGGTCATTACCTCTACCTCTCCTCCCCCACAGCCCCTCCCATGGCTGCCAACCTTCCTTTCCATCCCGCCCTTCAAGATGGTGCGTTTAACGACCTGCTAGGCGCTATCAATCAAGCCCCGATGCGGCCCGGGCTATTAAGGTCAGTAATGATCAGCCTTTGAGCGTTATGAGCCCGGCTCCCATTGTAAAGCAATGCATCAAGCCCCGCTCTGGCCCTCGACTCGCCTACCCTTAACAAGCTGGCTTAAAATATCGGCCAGGGGATACAAAATGAAAAGGGTACAACCTTATCTCTCCAAAGACAGGACACTGGAGCCCCAAGGTGTAATAAAACTACAGAAGTTGACTGTTGCCGGAGGCCGTCTCTTTTATAAGCAATATCTTTCAAAGTTCAGCTGAGTGGGGGGCCTCATGTTCTGGATGGAGTTGTAACGTATCTCACTGCGGTCCAGCTCCCCCCGCAGCCAGCAAGTTTACAGCCTTAAAACCAGTCTCACAGACACTGGAGTGTGCATAGAGCACAACGGGAGCATCGACAGAGTTGGCTCTGAGAATCAACTGTGACCAATGAGCATCAACACAGTGACTGCTGAGCATCAACACAGTGACCACAGAGTATCAACAGGCACCACAAACTATCATCTAGGACTACTTAGTATCAGCAGTGACCAGAGTATCAATAGAATGACCACAGAGTATCAACAGGGACGACTGAGTATCAACAAGCACCACAGAGTATCAGCAGTGACCAGAGTATTAACAGAGTTGCCATTGAGCATCAACAGTGACTACAGAGTATCAGCGGGGACCAGAGTATCAACAGAGTTACCGCTGAGCATCAACAGTGACCACAGAGTAACAGCGGGGACCACAGAGTATCAACAGTGACCACAGAGTAACAGTGGGGACCGCAGAGTATCAACAGTGACTACAGAGTATCAACAAAAACCACAGAGTATCAGCAGGTACTAGTGAGTGTCAGCTGAGTGTCCGCAGATTATTCGTAGATCATCAAAAGATTATAGACAGCTCAAACCAACGTAGAGAGATCTTTTTTATTTCAAGAGTGTTATTTACTAGAGTGTTCTAGTAAAAGTTTGATTCACTGTGAAGGGGCTGAACTCCTCAGGAAAGTGGGTTCTTATCCCTGGTAAAGCTTGCTAACCTGGTGCGAGAGCTCACCTCCTGCAGCGTGTCTGGAGCCATGCAGGGCCACGCATCACCGCCTCGGTAAAACAAGGGGAATAATGCAGTGAGGCAACTGCAGGAGGTGCTGGGGGGGTGTAATTTACGGTGCATTCTTTGCATAAGTGCTCTCACCAAAGCGGTCTCAGCAGGAATAAATCTGCCCCTCGCTGAGGGATAAAGTGCCTCTGCAGTCCTTCACGTGTCTGACATTTACGCCTGGGTGTAAACACAGGATTATCAAGACCCCATCATCTGTCCCCTCGCTGCCAATAAGAGCTTCTGGCTTTCCCATGCCTCAATTAGCGACTTAATTTCTGGTGGGAAGGGAGAGGGAGCGGTTCCTGTGTTTGGCGTGTTTTCGAAGGCGGAGAGTTACGTGCAGTCGTTTGCGGTTTGCGGCGTGCCTGTGGACACCAGATGGCACATGCGCATGCGTAATGCAGTTTATTACACGCAGCTTAGTGAACCAGACCATACCTAAGAATGTCACTCCATTCGTTCACGCCCTAACCAACCAGCCTATTTATTCCGCCTTCATTCTACAATCCTCGTCTGTCTCGTTCAACGTTTCTCCCTCCCGTTCCTTTCCATCCATCTCTCACCCTATCAGTCTCTAGGAACCCCTGGGGGCTAGAAAGAGCCTTTATGACTCCAAGAAGAGACACAACCCCATCCTGAGTCTCGTCGCCTGGGGCTCCCAGTTATCCAGCAGTGGTTTTCCATCTACTTGATTCCATTCCACCCTTCATCAGTACAAATTCCCATGCTTATCCAATTCAATATTGTTAACTACTATTTCAGGTGTGGTCTTGAGTTCATTAAACATTTGCTGACGCCAGTGTTTGTTTTTCTGAAGATCTAAGTATCCATCCTCTCCTTCCTGTGTGCAGCGCCTGTTCTTTAACGCCAACAGAGGCGAGTGTGTGATCGCCGCTGTACGGCACTGCTCGATGAAAGGAACCCTGAGACGAGAGGTCCCTGAACACCTGCTACGACAGGATTCCTTCATTTTTTCTTGGTCACAAGTGTGGGCGGGGGTGGGGTGATTGTGTTTATCTTCGGATGAATGGGCGGAGCGCGCTCTCTGGCACTGCAGGAGCTGGGGTACGGGGCGAGGCAGCTGCACTCGGGGTGTGGGAATGGGGAGGGGGCGGGGGCAGGCGCGGTCCTCTGCGCCAGGACGTCCCATAAAGCACAGAGGCACAGGCCGGAAAATTGAAAGCATCACGAATGTGTCGCACCTGGCCCCCGCTGGAAGATGAAAGCCCTTGGTGAGCGGGGCAGTGGGGTGGGGGGAGAGACAGTAGGTGTCCTTACAGAGGGACCTGCTGATACAGAGAGGTATGAGGGGGAGGGGCCATGATTTTGACCCTGCTGTAAATACTGTATATACAGGTAGTGCCACCTTCATAATCTCAGTCATTTATTTGTGATATTCCCACAGTCAGCACCCTTACCCAGAGTGTCTTACGCACGGTACAGTGTGTCCATTAATATTTGACTGGATTAATCCAGGTTATGAACCTTCCTCAAGGGTACGCTCTGGGAGGGAGTCAGATCTGCGGAGTTTATCCACTTACCAAATCTCTCCTCTGCTATTCGATGGCTGGGGAGAGATTAGCTATCACGCTGTATATATACTGTTTACTGGTCGTTTCAGATGATTTATTTTCAGCTGGGGTGTCTGTGGAGTTTATTCATCATGCTTTATTAGAGCTGAAGTTGGCGTTAACGGCCGGATCTTCAGGAGGGTATGGCAGTGGTTAGAGCCAAAGATGCAGAGTTCAGATTTGGGTTCAGCAGTGAGCGATTGCCATTTACTGTTTACCTCTCTCCCAATTTTGTTACTCTTCACCCCTCTATCCCAGCCTCTCCCTTCATCCTCTACGCTTCACCCTCTGCTCTCCTCCTCTGTGGCCCTTCCACACTCCCTCGTTCTTTAACTGCTTGTTCTCATAAAGGCGCGGTGGGTTTTATCAGCAGAATAAAAGCTGAATGTTGGTTTTAGAGCGGCGGGCTGCACTTTAAAACCCGTCGCCTAACAAATGAGACGTGACCTTGAGAGAGGAGGGAAAAAACTCCCCATTATCCAGAGGCAACAGAGCTGATATTAAAAACAGCCTTCGGTTTATGAGCTGTGGAGGGAAGACTGCTTTAGACTGTGTGTGTGTGTGTGTGTGTGTATGTGTATGTGTGTGTGTGAGTCATTGTGTGCTTGTGCACTGATCCGTGCATGTGTATGTGAACGTTTGGGTGACAATGTGTTTGTTTCTGGGTGTATTTGTGTGGCTGAGTGTGTGTGTGTGTGTGTGTGTGAGAGCATGTACTGTGTGTGTCTATATGCATGTCAGGGTGCATTCGTTTTGTGCGTTAGTGTGTGTTTGTGTAAGAGTTTATGTGTACTATTGCATGCGTGCATCTAGCTGAATGTGTGTGTATGGGGGTAGAGAAAAAAACATTTATTCTGTGTGTCTGTGTGTGTGAGAGAGATTCTGAAAGAGAGAGTTTGTGTGTGTATCAGAGAGAATGTGAGAAAGGTAGTGTGTGTGAAAATATGGGAGAGATTGTGTACATGTGGGTGTGTGTACTTGTGTGTTTGTGCCATTCTTGTGCATTTTAATTAGTGTTGTGCCGATCCGGTGTTACACGAGTTGTGACTATCTTGACAATCTTTTTCGGGCCAAAAAAGTTTCTCTCTTGCAACATGGCTGCCCCTCCCTCCTGTCTCGATCAGAGAGAGCTGGGTCTTGCTAAGCACCATGTATAGGGCCGCAAGGAATTATGGGAGACTGGAGACAGCATCGCTTTTGAAATTCCAAGGACTTTTCTCTGCTCTTTCATCTACAGAGTTATAAATGGCATCATCTCTATCACTCTCACCTCTTCTTTCTCTTTTTCTCTATTCTCCCATCCCTCTTTATTTGTCACCTCTCTGTCTCTCCCACTCTCTCTCTCTGATATCGATGCATTCTCTCTCTCTCTCTCTGTCTCTCTGAGATCTGTCAGTGCCCTTTTATCCCACCAGTTAGCTGTTAGTGTTAGCTCCCTTGGAGAGAGGGGGAAAGAGAGAAGGGCGGAGGGAGAAATAGAGAGGCAGGGAGAGGGAGAGTGACCCTGACACCGGGCAAAAGGAGGGACAGAAGTAATGCAGTGAGGTTTGGTGTCGGGCGGAGCTGTGGCGTTTGAGTATCGGGGGAACCAGTGAGCTGGCGGGAGACTAGGGCGAGCCCCGCCCACATTTCTCCCTGCATGTGAGCTTCTGCAGTATTCACATTCACACCTACACACAGCCCTCTCACTTCTCAGGTCACTGCTGCACCGGTGTGACATATTTTTGACATACATGCTGCCACCCTGGATGAATAACTACAACAACAACTGTTGTAATTTCTTTTAAATATCTGAATAATTAAATGAAAAATAAGAAGAGGTTCAATGACTGTAATAACAGAAATAAAACACTTCTTTATAAACTGTTCCTCCCTTTCTCTTTCTCTCTCTCTCCCTCTCTCTCACATGCCCACCTTCTCTTTGCTTCTCTTTCACAAATTCAAATGCAAACAAGCTTTACTGGCATGACAAAACATCAACATAGCTCTGCCAAAGCGTAAATTGTTGGCCTAAAACAACAGAAAGACTTAAACAGCGTAAATCTCCCTCTCTCACTCCTCCTCTCCCTCTACGCTCTCCCTCTTTTTAGTTTCTCGCTCTCACCATCACTTCCTAAATTCCCTAGTGGACATTTTGTCACCCCCTCCTCCCATGGAGACTTCTCATTGGCCTCCACTCTTCTGTAACCCCGCCCCTCCCCAGGCCGATGTGTGCACCCGCCTGAGTGGCAAGGTGACATTGTGTCATATCAGCATTCCAGGCCAGTCCCGCCTTCTCTCCGGAGAGTAATTATTTCTCTCGGAGTGAGAGGTTCAATTTGCGATGAAAGAACAAGAGCCGCAGGTAGAGGGAGAGACGGGTGCGGTGTGGGAGGGGAGGGGAAGGAGGGGGGGTGGGGGGTGTCATATCAATTCTTTGTTTGGGACGTGCTATTCTCACTGGAGGCCTGTTCGGGGGGGGTGGTGTGTCATTTCGGCGGGTGGTTTGTTGAGCGCTTTGATGAGACTGGGCCCCGAGCCCCTTGTTGGTGATTGGCTGTCCTGAGATTTACAGCACCCTTCATTGGCTCCCTGATCACACCTGAGACTCACCTGAGGTTGTTTTAGGGAGGGGGCGGGGCTCTAGCGCTGATGCAGAGTGGCTGGTGAAACGCGGCGAGGCTGTGGTGCATATGGGCCGGTTTAATTTGTTTCACACCTAATCTGCTCTTGCCCTCAACCATATAATCCCAACAGCTTGTCGTTTCATTCACGGTCTCGTTTTATTAAAGAATTAAAGAACCCCTGTTTCCTTTCAGCCTCGGGATTCGTGATTTCTTTAGCGTATTTTCCTAAGCCCTCATTTGTTTGCTCTGTGTATGTCTGTGGATGCCTGTGTGTCTCGTATGTCGATGCCTACATGTATGTGATTCTCTTGTGTATTTCAGCGATGACCTTCACTGCCCCTACAATCCTCACACAATGGCCTGTTGTAAGCCTGAGCCGAGTCCCCCGGTGCATTATCTCCCAGAATTCCCTCTCTGGGGCGATGTTCTCCTCTGGGACTGTAAGACTCCTCTCCAGACAGGAAGCATAGCTTATTTAGAGCAGCAAGCCTGTCAGAGGCCCTATTTTAAGTACACAGCGTGAAAGCTCTTCCTGCCTTGTTAGGGTTGGTTATCGGGTGAAAATATGTGTTATTTTTTTTAATCGCATCTGACAGGCCACAAGGGGGCACTGTGCATACTCGCAGTGAAAGGCTTCGTAATGTGGAGTTTATGCTGGAGCGTGGCCCTGGCTTCGTCATGTGGGGTAATGACACAGATGATGGAGGAGCCTCCGGAACACCAAGAGCTCAGACAGAGCTGCTTCCCTTCCTCGGGCTAATTATTACAAATGTGTTTGTTTTTTGGAGGAGTTTGTGCCTGGACGGCGGCCCGGGCTGGCCCTACAGCCGCGGGACACTCTGGCTCAGGCCAGCCTCGGGGAGGCTGGCGGGTGTTGGGGGGGTTGGGGATGGTTATAGGCGATCCCCTTGACCAGAGAGAGCATTTTTATGTTTTATTGATTTAGTGATTCATCTCTTCGTCCCTCGCCACCTCGGGCCGGCTTCCATTGCGTCATCGCCCGCCATCCAGTCTTGGCACAGGCTCTCAGTCATACTGGGACCTCCCTGCAAATGAAGGGAAGAGCAGATCTGAGTAGATCTGAGGGAGCTCTTGCATAAGCCCTCCCTCGCAGCCCCGCTCTGGTCCTCTCCCTTGCTCCAAGTACGACTGAAGTTCACTGTTTAGCCAGGGAGAGAGGTAGAGAGAGAGAGAAAGACACAGAGAGAGAGAGAGAGAGTTGGAAGCCTGGGCCTGATAGCTCACTGAAAACAGCTCAAATGAGGGTGAGGATATAGGCCTTGATGGCGTGAGCCAATCAGCAGAGAGGACGGGTCCTCAGGACTGTAAGCTGGGCCACGAGTCTGTCCCAGTGCACCGCCACCTCCTCTTCCCCAAAAACCCAGCTCTCGTCTCCTCCATGAACAATTATCTCCCCGCGAAAAAGAAAATGAACACATAACGTGGTAATAAGTACCCACCATGGGGGGATAACGGTCTCCCTGCTCTTTTAATTTTATTCATACCTAAGTATGCCATATTAATAATGAATTGAGAGTAAACAATGGTTTATAAAATGCTAGCAGGGCTATTGTCGGCTAAATGGCTCATTAGCGGGAGCGTTAGCGAAGCAAGCGGGGCCCTCACGGCCCCTTCAGGACCCCCACCCGCTTGGCTCTGAACTGCGAGCAATGATTGCACTTCTCCACCCGACCTGATTAAAGTCCAATAAAGCCATAGCTGCTTCTACGCCCCCCCACTCCACATCCTGCTCATCCCCATCTGGAGTGGATCAGTCTTATCAGTCCGGTTTGATCCGCTGCGGGGACTGCGGAAATAGCCTCATCCTTGTTTTCGGGCGAGGCGATTGCCCTCTTGCCGGTGCCTGAGAGAAGCCACTGTAGAGCACTTACCGAACTTGTGTGTCGACCAGGCCGTCATTGGTTAGAGCCGAGGGAACAAGGGGCTGTTCTTCCTTGCTGTTTATAGACAAATAAACAGCTAAAAGAACCAAATAATGAGAGTGGGGACATTATTCTCCAAGCATCATCGCCCTTATGCTTGCAAGACCCAATGTTTACCTCAGCCCTCTAAACCTAATGCGCTCTCTGCTGCCCCCTGTGGTCATTGATGCTCCTGCAGCGTTCTCGCCCCTGCCGTTGACCTGCGGTACATGATGGAGAGCAGCTAAACCACCGAGAGGCTGGCCGGGAGTGCAGTCATGGAGAGCCGGAAGAGCAGTGAAAATGCGGCTACGACTGCGTGTCGCGCCGCAATCTACGCTGCCGTCTTTACACATAAACACAGCCCAGAATTGCTGCCACCTGTAATTATGTTATAAAGAGAGGCGGTTTGAGTCGCCGGCTGAAATATGTAAGCTATTAACGGCGTTTGTGTTCCTTGTGGGTTTTTATCCGGGAATGGCTTGATGGAGCTCTGCTCGCCTCTGGGATTAATGTTTATAAGACAGAAGAGAGACGCTCGTCGCGTTCAAGCGAACAACTGCCCATCAATTTTATTATCTTCATAATCTATTCAGATGTAGCTGGCGGTCTGTTCATCCTGTGCTTTAACTCTCTTTTAAAATGGCTGAAGGGGCTGCAGTTTGCATGAAAGACCTTCAGGCTCTTTACTTGTCTTAAAAACTAAACACACTCTCTCCACACGCACAAACACACTCACACACGCGCACGCAAAAGTAGTTTAGTGACAAGGACATGGTGTACTACCTTCAGAGATGCTGTCTCTCAAATTAGATATTAAGTGGAGGAGCAGACTATGAAATAGTTGTGAAAGTTTGAAAGTTGAGGTGCTTCTCAGCATCCAGTCACAACCTTGCAATCTGGTCATTTTGTAACTTACTGGCTAATTGTCACCTTGTAGATGAGTGGGCAGCCATCTGCGGGGTAAATTAGTGGTGACTGAACTGAGCTGGAAAGTGCATCGAGGTGCTTGAAATAGATGAAAGGGGTTCGAGCACAGAATAGATATACAGTAGATAATAGGATACTGCAGTTACTGCAATTTTTATTACCCCTCGGCCAGCGGCATGTCGGCCGGCCGAGGGGTATTGTCGTCCCCTGCGGTGTCCGTCTGTCCGTCGACAACGTTACCACTCTCGTGCCTTCAGGTTCGCTTCTAGCTTTGTCATTTCTGTGTGGCTGGTATGTCTTATCACCTATCAAATTGCGGCCATCTTCGACTCTTAGTTTGGCCACCAGGGGGCTTATTGTAAAAAATGAAAAATTGCCATAATTATTTGAGCTAGGACTCTCAAATTTTTACTGAAGGTACATGGGATCACCCTTCTTCACATGTCAGACGTATTTTTGATTTGACCTATTTTAAACAATTTTCTTAGTCGAATAGTTTAAATGCTGCTGATCTTTAAATTCAATGATGGCTCTAGTGCCTTCAGGTTTGCTTCTAGGTTTCTCATTTTCGGATAGGTGGTACATCTACGGATCCTTCACAAACCTATTGAACTCCGTTCAATTTCGACTTTTAGTTTGGCCACCAGGGGGCTTCTTGTGAAAAATGAAACATTGCCAGGACTTCTTTATTATTTGAGCAAGGGCGCTCAAATTTTCGCTGAAGGTACTTGATATCACCCTTCTTCAAATATCAGACGCGGTTTTGATTTGACCTACAGTATTTTTAATCATTTTCAGGGTCGAATAGCATAAATGCTGCCAGTCTTTAAATTCAGCAACATTACCGCTCTACTGCCTTCAGGTTTGCCTCTAGGTTTCTGATTTTTGGGTACATGGTCTATGGATCCTTCACTTACCTATCGAATTCCAGCCAATTTAGACTCTTAGTTTGGCCACCAGGGGGCATATTGTGAAAAATGAAAGATGCCCACGCCAAGGCTATTTATATCAGCACTTGGCTTTATTACATATATTATTTCTGCTATCAGAATCCAACTAACACCCAATTCAACTTACATATGCAGCTGAGGGGTCTTAAATGTGATTAGATGCGACCGCAGATAAGCTATTGTCGTGGTGTGGCGTCCGTTGCCTGTCGTCCGGAACATTTTTCATCTTAATTTTGCCTGATGAATTTTGGCGTAAAATTTGCAGTAACGTACTACTAGACCATATCTACAGACTTTTTTCTCAGATTTTTGATTGGATCGTTTTTGTCTGTTTCATGGGCCCTTCAAATTTTGGCTCCAATGTTCAAGATAGGACTGAGAAATTTAAAAAAAAAATTTTCTCAAAAACTGTGATAAATTTTTTTCTAAATCAGGCAATCAACTTACCTTGGTACTGTCCATGTACAGTGCGAGCGCCATTTTGATCGAATCCATGGAAGTGGGTTTATTGGGGGCGCTGTACTTCATGAATATGCAAGATGGCCTGTGGAGGCCAAATTGTTGCAGATAGAGATTAAGTTTGTATTATCGACATATAGGAAGTTATATATGACCCATATTTTAGCGCTATTAAATTTGACTACAGATAACTTTGAAAGGTCAAACTCAAGGTCAGGGAATAGATTAACAATATAAAAAGATATGACTTGAAATTTCAAAAAATATTTCTCAAAAACTGCCTGATTACTTTTTTCTAAATCTGGCAATCAACTCACCTTGATACACTTTATGTACAGTGCAAGTTCCATTTTGATTGAATCGATGGAAATGGGTCTAGTGGGGGCGCTGTACTTTAATATTGGGTCCTATGGTGAATGGGCAAAATCGCCTGTGGAAGATAAATGGTTGCAGATAGAGATTAAGTTTGTATTACTGACATATAAGAAGTAATATATGACCTATATTTTGGCTGTGTTAAAGTTGACCTCGGATGACCTTGAAAGGTCAAATTTGAGGTCAAGCAAAATGTTACGATTTTCAAAGGTTTCTAGGCTTGAAAATATTGAAGATTGGGAACATATGTGCATTGAACACTTATAGGAAGTCATGTATGAACTTTCATTTGGTGGCCTTGAACTTGACCTTCACCAACCTTCGAAGGTCAAACGATGGGGAATGTTGATGATGAGGATGATGGTGAAGCTGATGTGAGATGATTCAGTAAGACAGGCCTCGGTCTGTAGCCCGACCCCAGGCTGTGTCTGTGGTGTTGGCCTCCATACAGTGACGTCTTTGTTCCAGTGGGCAGCGACACATTTACACCCTATCTCAGAGCATGGTGTCAGCAGTGATGTCCGAGCCCTCGTGGCAGGACGTTCCTAGAGAGCGCCCGGTGTGGGGGCGGGGTGAGCGATGGCAGAGCCAGGCCTCCCCGCGGCCGAAACTAGGGTAATAATGTGGGCTTATATCTGGCCGCCGCTACGGAACGGCGAATCGCCCAGTTGACAGCAATGTAAAGCCTCCCGGCACCAAGCCCCCAGCCCATAAATCTGCCAGCTTCGCACCCCTGCTCGGCCCAGTAAAAGAGCACTCCGCCCGCACTCTTGCCCCGTAATGTCCCATATACTTTCCTTTCATGGCCCTCAGGCCCCCCCCCACCCTCAGGACAGGCCCCGTTCACCGCCCTGCCTCGCTTTGTTTTGGCCCGCTTTACCGAGACTGTAAACGAGAGCTGTGAAATAAAGCTTTTACAAGCCCTGCCTCGTATCCGTGGTTACAAGCACATGGAGATACAACAGGCAGGGGTAGTGCCCATCCTGCTCGTATCGGCTGAGTAAATTCCGAAACTTTGTCTCAGTGTTAGCTCTACGCACTTTTATTTTCCTTTGATGTATTTTGTCACTGCCGGTCGTCAGGTAGATTTATGTTACATTTTATAGCGCCGTTTGCGGTTGTGTGCTGTTGGTCCATCAATTAACAGGAAAAGTTGGTCGACCAAAACTTTACTAAAAATTCTACAAATGCTGCAACTCTTAAAAAAATCAAAATAATTCTGTATGCTGCTTTCTCAGGTGGTCATACTCAGAGTTTAAACATTTCGCTTGGAGAGTGACCACCGGCTTATCTAGCCCGCTGGAGTGTGAGTGAAAGTGGGCGGTCTCATTTTTAGAGATTTTAGTCGCTTACGCAAATGGAAATTGAAGCCGAGGAGTCTCATGGTAATCTAGAAAGTGTAAGCGGCGTATTTCTAGTAGGCTGAGAAGTATGGTCACCAAGTAACTCGCGCAGCTGCTCAGGTAGAATAAAGTGTGAGGTCAGGCCACAGGGCGCCCGCTCGGACGAGCTGTGTGCGGAATGCCTGCAGTACCGTTTCGCCAGGCCCCTATCGGCGGAGTGTCGGGGTGCTGTGGGAGATCAGGGATATATGATTGGACGTCCTGCGGTATTCACAATCGGACACCTCAACTCATAGAAAAAGTTACATTTCTTTTGCAAGGGCTTGGAGACGGGCTTCAGGAAGCCTGGAGACGCATTCATCTACAGTATTTTTATGGCTCTTTGTGAGAGAACACAGCTCCCCTCCAGATGACACACAGGCCTCGAGCCTGGTCGGCGGGCGATGGACGCCCATACGAATAGTGTTACTCATGTAGCATAGCGGTGTCCAACTGCTGCTGTTGCATTTAAAACTCTGATCACTGATCGCCGGGGAAACGGTGGAGTTTTGATGTACCAAGGACACAGAGTCATTGGGCCTTGCAGGATGGATTTGGTCGTTGAGGTAGTTCCAGAGAGAACAGCGCTGTGTGTCAGAGGGGCTGCACAGTCTCTCTGCCTGTCTCCCCTCGCTGCTGAAGTTCACATTTCTCCCTGCTGTCGCCCAAACAAAACACCTCTGCACCTTTGATTTTGATTGGTATCTGGCTGTCTGAGGCCCGTCCTGGGCATTTTGTAGCCTGTCGCTCCGCTGCCCCCCCCCACGCACACACACACACACACACGCACGCACACACACACACAAACACACACTGATGGGATCAGGGCTGGGACAGGTGCGGAGTGGAGATAAGCACCTGAAAGAGCCTCTCCAGCTGGGGAGCGGGACGACTATCAGTGCTGCCGTACAGCGGAGATTAACCTCACTCCTGCCCCACAGCACACAGACACACACACACACACACACATACATGCACACACTCTAACAGGCGTCTCACACACGCATACACTCTAACACAAGTCACACACACATACACACATACATTCACTCTCAAATAAACTCTCCATCCGAGGAGCGGGATGACTATCTGTGCTGCAGTTCAGCTGAGTTTTACCTCGCTCCTGCCCCGGAGCTCACACACACACACACACACATACTGTTACATGCATTTCACGCACATGTATGCACACCACAGTGCTGTACAGCTGAAGCAGACTCTGGTAATGAGTCCAGAGTTTCTCCCGGAGAGGACTGTGTATACAGAAGTCCTGAGACTGGAGCCGAGATCGGCATTACCAAAGGCCTGTGCCCTCAATGAGCTGTACTGTGGGGTGTGATTTCACACACACACTCACACACACACACCTACATCCTACGGGCAGCGATCACGCACTCTCACGTGCTCTCTCCTCTCACCTGGAGGTGGAGATTAGCGGATCAGGGCCCAGTTCTCCCGTCCCGCTCTGGTCTAATCACATCATCTTCCACCTGACAAAAGGGATAAATTGCATTAGCGCTTTCATTAGCAATAATTATCCCCGGGCGCCCCTCCTGCAGTTCTCTCCCTTCTCTTACCTTTCCTTTCTCTCCCTCCAACCCCCTCCTTCTCTCTCCTTCTCTCTCCCTCCATCCCTCTGCCTGTCTCTCCGCTCTCTCTGATTGGACCTCATGGTCAGGAGTGGAAAGATCAAAGGTTTGGCTCTCTCTTCAAATATGTGATAATCTCTACATTCATGTTTCAAGGAGAATAGAAATATTTCTGTGTGCCTTTACTGAGATTATGCAGGGAAGCGTGTGTGTGAGTGTGTATGTGTGTGTGCGCGCGCGCGTGTGTGTGTGTGTGTGTGTGTGTGTGTGTGTGTGTGTGTGTGCGAGTGTTCAGTGGTTTGCATGGCCAGACTGCGGTTGATTCCCAGGCCTCCCTTAATGAACACATTCTGTGTAATTATGTAATTACTCTTAATCACACACCTGCCATGGCTGCTTCCTTCTGCAGCTCTCGGGGATCACACTGTTCCACCAGCTCTCGTACGCGCACACACACACACACACACACGCACACGCACACCATGAAGGCAATCCTATAAAATCACCCTTCTCGTGTCGTCTCTGACAAACTGCTTTGTTTTTTGGCCGCTGGATTTCGAAGGAAGCCTCAGTTGTTTTGCTCCTAAAAAAATGGACCCATTATATTTGCATTGCAGGAGTGTGCATTAATGCAGGTAGTAAAGAGCGCTGTAAGATGTGGGTGTTTCTGAAGCAGTTCAGTGTGTGAGTCTGTGCTCTGCTGCAGGCTCTCTGTACAGCCTTCACTGTGTTCATATTCACAGAGCTGAGCAGGGATTACTATCGCTGAGGTGGCACTTATCCCCACACCCTCACCTCCACAGGCCTACACACTCATCCCCGCACCCTCACCTCCACAGGCCTACACACTTATCCCCGCACCCTCACCTCCACAAGCCTACACACTTATCCCCACACCCTCACCTCCACAGGCCTATATACTTATCCCCGCACCCTCACCTCCACAGGCCTACACACTTATCCCCGCACCCTCACCTCCACAGGCCTACACACTTATCCCCGCACCCTCACCTCCACAGGCCTACACACTTATCCCCGCACCCTCACCTCCACAGGCCTACACACTTATCCCCGCACCCTCACCTCCACAGGCCTAAACACTTATCCCCGCACCCTCACCGGCCTACACACTTATCCCCTCACCCTCACCTCCAGAGTCCTACACACTTATCCCCACACCCTCACTTCCACAGGCCTACACACTTATCCCCACACCCTCACCTCCACAGGCCTAACGTCTGTGCATGTGTCTGCTTTAAATCTCATTATGTAAAGCGCTTACCTGTGCGGTGTGTGTGTAAATATGCGCACGTAGGTACGTGTATGCATGCATGCGTGTTCTTGTACTTGCTACAAAGTGAGAACCAAAGAACGTTTCTTATCCTACAGAGTGGGGACATTTTTGGGAAGTGAGGACATTTTGGCTGGTCCTCACCACTACAAAGGCACATTGTGACTTATTAGCTAAAGTTAGGGGTAAGGTTAGAATTTAGGGTAGGTTAAGGTTAGGGTAAGCGTTTGGGTTAGGCATACATTGCTTATTGTTAAGATCAGGGAAAGGCTGCAGAGACACAGAAAAATGAATGGAACGCAATATAATGACCTCACAAAGATATAAGTACAAGGATGTGTGTGTGTGTGTGTGTGTGCGCGTGCGCGTGCACGCGCGCGCATGTGTGAGTGTGTGTGTGAGGTTCAGTTCAGGAACCACACGCGAAAGACAGAAATCCAAAAAAAGGTATGCCTTTAATGGAGTCCAAGTCAAAGCCAAAAAACACAGGAATTGCCAAGCCACAGTACGAAATCCAAAAACAGTATCGACTAGACAGGCAGGGGTCAGAACCAGTAAGACAGATGGGCAGAGGTTCCAAAACGATAGGCAAAAAGTCATAGTCGATGAACAAAGCCAAAGGTCATACACAGGGCATCCAAACACAGAAATTGTTGTCATACAAAAAAGGGTCAAAATCCAAAAAGACAAAACAGTACAAAAGGGCAATGGCAAGAATAGAAGTCGGACAAACCAGTAGAAGAGAAACAATACTCAATGGCATACAAGGCTCTACACAATGAAATATTGATCAACATTCTGACAAGGAGCTGGCTGTGAAAAGACTGCTTAAATAGACGCAGGTGTAATGGATCAGACTAATTACAACAGGAGAGTTACAGGAGGGAAACCCTAACCATGAAAACTGGCGAAAGCCAAGACACGGACAGGAATCACACAAACAGCCTATGACATTTAAACAGCTCCGGTCAAGGAGTTCTATGTGCACAGATAACGAGCGCAGGAAAGTAATTAAGCACGTGTGAGAGATCTCGCTGAAACTCAGGAGAAGACAGGAACAGCTGAGCAAGATGCGGAGATTAGAACAGGGTGATTGCTGAGAGGGAATTAGTCTAAATTAGTAGCGGTGTGATTTTACAGATTTAACTAGAGTGATCCTTAGTAAGTTAGTAATCTATATACATGGATTAGTTGTGTTAGTAGACTATGATACAAAATACAAATGTTAGTTTTGTTAGTAATCAGAACAGAAAGACGAAGGAAGTAAACGAGAATCGAAGGAATATATTAAACACCAGAATTCATTTAAATCACACGAAGTCAGTGAGCACGCAGACAGGGAAGACGGACTGAACCAACTAGATCACAAGACAGGGGAGACAAGTGCAATGGAACTGAGAAATGGAATTAACTAAAACCTGAGTATTACAATAACCAAAAAGAATAAATAAAAGACAAAATCATGAACACTGAACATGAACCATAACCATGACAGTGTGTGAGTGTGTGTGTATGCGTGTATGTGCGTATGTGAGTGTGTACACGCGCTTGTGTGTGATCATTATTAATCTTACAGTGCGTATTAAGCAGACGGGAGGGTAACTCCGCTCCGGCATCAGTCTGTCACACACACAGCCTGTAAGAGAGGTGAACAGTGCCATGTATGAATGTAATATCTCATATTTCAAACTCCATCCCACAGACCCACAAATCCAATCTCCCCCCTCCCAGCTCCACTCAGGCAGCGACTGTACTGCCCCCTGCTCTCCGCCCGCCGTGTCACTCTATGCTTATATTACACTGGCAAATGTGTGAGACGTAATGCAATCCTTCTCAGGAAGCTTTCCATACCTCTCTCTCCCTCCCTCCACCCATCCTGCATCTCTCTCCCTCTTTCATTCCTCAGCTCCCTCCTTCTCCTCACACTGTTTCAGTCTGACATCTACCCCTCTCCCATCCTCTCATTCCATTTTTATTCATCTGTTTTCTGATTTAGCCACAGCAGGGCAGAGCCATTTTGGTTGCCCCTGAAATATCCATCCAGCAAAATTACCTGGCCTACTAACGCTAGGGCAACTGAACACTTGAAGAAAGTGGCACAGTGATCAACACTGCGATCATCACAATCACGTACAATGATGTGATTGATAAGGCAAAAATGCTATGATTCAATAATGAGCAGCTGCATTTCAATCATTACTAAGATTTGGTAAAAGAAGGAAAGATTGTTCTCTTTGTTTGTTCAACTTTTGGCTCACATGATTGGTTTGCAGTAAGCCATGATGTCAGTTTTGGTGTGAAGCTTGTATTAACAGCGAGTTCCCTCTTATATATTCCTACCAGTGCACACGCTGATCAAAAACACTGATCAGGCAATTTTAGCTTCCTGGAGATGCACTCTGCTGTGACTTTGGGTGAAAGGTTCCTGTTTCACTGATGCAGCCTAAATACCGAGCTGCAAACTCTTGCACTTAGCCGACCGAATGAGGCGGTGAGTTAAAACGATAAACGTGAAGGTGCACACTGGTGTTAAACGCTGAGAGTGGACTTTCTGACTTTCAGTCTGCCGTAGTATCTGTGCTAATTTCTAGGCTTTTTGTGCAGAATTCTCACACTGTCTGATCTTTCAGTCTGTCTGAGTGGGGGAGTCAAATTTAGAGCCTGAATAGAAAGGTTTTTTCACCAAATATTAGATAAATGTCACACTGCAAAGCATTAATCTTGATAATATGATTGTATCCCCAGTCAACAAGTCGGGGAGACTAAGGATCAACAATAGTCACGTCGCGTCCTGAGAGGTTTTTGTGAGCTCTCTACAGGCCACAAATTTCAACCGGTTTGTTTCATTTTTAGCATTGGCCTTGTGTGGTAAAGTCACAAAGCAAATCCATATTGGGCGCGACTGCTTTAGCTCTCAATCACAGTCCTCAAGGTCCGAGAACAGCTGGTTTACACCCTCCCTTTACCTGGGAGTCGGGTCTCAAGACAGTCTGGCCAATCAGAGGCACAGCATGTGTTAATTTACTTACCTGAGATGAAGGAAAACCTGGGCTGGATTCAGATATGAGGTCTGGATTTGAGGATCCCTGCTTTAGGGGGTCCAGGGATACATGGTGAGCAGTGAGTGACCTGCTGGCGAATTGGTTTTATTTGTCCTGCTGTGTTTTGGGTGGACCAGGGTATGGACAATGGAAGGCCTGCCTGTGTTTGTGTCTCAGTTCAGCCTGCTAATCACACTTTGCTCTGCCTTCTATATGAAGAGTCACGCTCTTGAGTACGTCCTGTCCCTTGGTACAAAATACCGTAGAGGCTTTATACTCAGAACTTGAATTTCACCCCTCTGGTTTCAGGATTGGTACTTTTCACCGAGCAGCAGCCAGGGGGCGTAATTCTGAGTCGAGCGGTGGAGTGCGCATACGAGAAGCTCTGTCCTTGAAGGACTCCGCATCTGGCTCTGCATTTCATGCCAACTAATTTAATCAGCCGAGTCATTTATGCCGTCTAATATGTTTGCTACATTTATGGATCAGCCCCCGAATGACAGTCCGCCGCTTTAATTAAAAGCAGAAGTTGGCATTTAACCCACAAACAGATGCAGCCCCCATGACGCCCCATCCCCCCACCCCCCCCCCCACCACCACACAACTGCCCCTTCTCCCTCAGCCCCATAATGTTGGCGTTTTCTCGCTGGAGGCTCAGTTGGGCTGTAGGGTCCCAAAAAGGCTCTGTCCTGCCACCTCTCTTCCTTCCCAAGGGCAAGTTTCTCTCCTTTTCAGGGGGGGAAAGGGCACTGCTTCTCAGCATGGGTCGGGAAGGACAGCAAGGCCCATGGGCCAATGGCCCGTGTCATGGAAAATCAATGGGCCATTTTCAAAATGGATTGGCCATTCCCAAAATTCAATGCGCCAATAATTTTAACTTTTAATTAAAACGTATACTGGATATACACATACATTTGTACATACATTGTGCTTTGCCTGTTTAACGCTGAAAACATACTGAAGAATACTGTACATTTTGCTTTTAGTGCTCAGCATTACGATATTGCTTAGAACAAAAAGGATCGATATGTAAGACAAAATAAAAGATTATGCACTCAAATACACTAGAGGGAAATCCGCCATTGCAATTTCAATCGTTCCGTAAAACTACTGGCTTAAGCATTAGTCAACTGATACACTGGTAAGCAGCTCTAAGTCGATGGTTTTTTACTTTAATCACACAGTTCACTACCAACTTGTAGCGGCACTGGCTGCAGCTCTACATTGACGAGTGTGAAAATTATTTGACACAGAAGGAATTATGGCTAGAGTATGAGCCTGGTATCATAAAATAGATCTGAATGAGACCTTTCATATGCCAAAACTTGATTTGATCGTCATCCGCATAGTGATACAACCCCGAAGTTTTCCTAACACGTATCTTTTAAAGTTTTCTCTGGTGAATTACGAGAAAGCACATGACAAATCCATGGTTCCAATAGTTGTTTTTAATACAATTTATCATCGTTATTAAATTGCTGTAGTGTTGCCATTGAAACTTACACTCTTTTCATTATATTGAAGCTTGAAGTTGGCTACAGAACAAATTTCGTTGAAGAAAATACTGATTTTGGCTTAAGACTGTGACACCTAGAATTGGCATACAATTGATTTCATCGCAGTTTTCAATATAGTGCTCCGATATGTCTTTCAGTTCTGAAAAAAATCATTTTGCCATCTTTAATACACATAAAGTTATGAGGGATCAAAAATGCTGGGAAAAATTGATGCGAGTTTGAAAGCTTAATTTTGACCTACTCTGGTGTACTCATAACTAAAAAAAATATTAATGAGATCAGGGTAATATTTGGCAAGTATTCATACTGAAGTTATCATTAGCTGATTCCAAGGAGGTCAGGTGGTAGGCACTTGTAGATTTTATATATTATTAAAAACAAAGGAAATACTAAAGAAACAAACAGAACAAGTATTTGCCACTAACGTGTCTTAGTCCCCCTCCAGGAAATGGCAAATCGTGTCAAAATGAACAGTGTCTCGGTGTAACTTTGAGAGTGACGCAAAGGTCACCAAAATCGACTGGCGCCGGGGCACCACCCTAATACATGTTGACATGAAATTGGAAGGAAATCCGTCAATTCGTTTTTGAGATATCTCGCTGACAAGGATTCGGGACGTACGTACGTACGGTCGTGAATAGGCCTACTATGTCCCGCCGCTTCGCGCATTCGCGCGGCGGGGGACAATAAACATTTCATACATTATGCCTCAAATCGCAAGTTAATTGCAATCCTGAGTGAACATAAATGGCTCTCCAACGTAAAAACGTACCCTACGCAGCCACCTACCGTTTTAAAGCGTCGACGCATTAATAAACTATTAAATTGTGCTAAAAATGCCATGTACGCCCGGAGAATGTTCCGCGACGTGAAGTTTTAATTAGTGTAATCGCATTATACAAAGAAATGATGGCTTGCAAAAGATGCAAGTGGTATTCGGTTAATTGGCTCTAAATCTCTCACATAGATTTGGCCAGTCAGATCGGCTTCAGTGACGAGCATCTCCGATCTCTGCTGCAGATATATAAACCGCGTCAAGGCAGTGGCTATTTTTACTACGGTGGTTAACTTTAAGTTGAATTTGGACTACTCGCGATGCAGTGGCGATGCCCTTATAAACTTCCAAGTTAATTTGCCTATAAATAACTCGGTTCGCATTACTTTAGATAACATATTGCAGCGCAGTCTTAATGTTCACCAACCGATCAAGCACATAAAACACATTGAAACGCGGAAAGAATATTCAGTAGGTTCGCTGTTCTCGAGTGTAGCCTGTGCCATGTTCGTGGTTGAACTGGGTATACATATAACTTTTCTTGCAAATTCAGTCCAGTTTTTTTTTTTCGTCTGTCTATAGGAAATGCTGCTGAGCTCCAGATTTTTTATTTAACATCGTTTCAAGGCTTTATTGAAATGAGCAAGTAGGCCTATGCCTATATCACAAATCTTGACTGTTGCAAACCATAAGCCACAACTGGTCTAGAACGCACATATGTGTGCATATTTAAGAAGGGTATAATGCAGGTATGAGATGTGTAACACGTTAGTTTTCCAAAAAAAAAAAAACTATTAGCCTTACCTAGGCTACTATAAAATGTAACTTTTATTAGTTTAGATGAATTGTGCACAACATCAATATTACCTTAACTACCAAGTATCATTGACTCAGAGTAAACAGAGGTCGGGTTGAGACTAGTGAAGGACGTCAATACCAGCCGCATCGTTAATGTTTCATTCTCCAGTTATTTGCGATTGCTCGGCCGAAACAAATCCCGGTCGCATCAACCGAACAATCGACCAGACCACCTTGGTGGTGTTTCTACATGAAATATTACTGCTCGTTTTTTCGATCCAAAATTAATCAGACCTGCTTTCTTGTGTCAGAAACCCGTACATGATGATTGAAAATGAACCCTGAACCTTACCCGTCAACAACTGTCAATTTGACAACAAAGTAAACAGTCTCTGACTAAGAAAAACAATGAAGAAATAATTTTTTTAATACATACCCAATCAGTAGTATTGCAACACCCGGTTCCGGGACAGTGTTATTTGATACTGCATGCTGATATTAATTCGACGTGATATCAGAGAACTTTGTCACGAACTCATTCCGCTAAGAAAATACATTCCAAATCTGTCTCTCCCTTGATGGGCATTTTCACAGCCTCATAATGGTGATGGACCTCGCAAGGGCCTGGAATTAGAGTTGATCGATCGAGCATCTGAATGCACTCCACAAACTGCGATCTGTGGACATTTTTTTTTTCAGAAGAATTTTGGTACTGTATAATAGAATAATTATTAAATTAAGATTTAATTGGCTGACGGGCGCATTCATGGCCCGCTCAGTGGCTGTCTAATGCGCCATTTATGCACCATTTGCGCATGGCGCATGGCCTTCCCAACCCCTGTCTCAGCGATGTTTTTCAAACGAAGCAGGGCTGTAACTCAGTGCTCTTTATCTCCGCCCTTCGAGCTGTGTACCTAACGAGCTTTTGTGGAGACTCCTGCCATACAACATGTCGTCCCCTCCTCTGTACTCTAGGCTCGCTCCCCCCTCTGTACTCAGGGGCTCGTCCCCCCCTCTGTAGGCTACTCAGGGGCTCGCACCCCCCCCCCATACTCTGGGGCTCGCCCCCCCCTTTGTACTCTGAGACTCGTCCCCCCCTCTGTACTCAGGTGCTCGCCCCCCTCTCTACTTGAAGGCTCATTCCCCCCTCTGTACTCTGGGGCTCGCACCCCTCTGTACTCAGGGGCTCGTCCCCCCTCTGTACTCTGGGACTCACTTCCCTCTGTACTCAGGGGCTTATCCCCCCTCTGTACTCAGGGGCTCGTCCCCCCTCTGTGCTCTGGGGCTCGTCCCTGCTCTGTACTCTGGGGCTCGTCCCTGCTCTGTACTCTGGGGCTCGTCCCCCCCTCTGTACTCAGGGCTCATCCCCCCCTCTGTACTCAGGGGCTCGCCCCCCCCCCCCCCCCCCCCGTACTCAGGAGCTCGCCCGCCCCTCTGTACTCTGGGGCTCGTCCCCCCCTGTACTCAGGGGCTTATCCCCCCTCTGTACTCAGCAGCTCGCCCCCCCCTCTGTGCTCAGGAGCTCGCCCCCCCTCTGTACTCTGGGGCTCGTCCCCCCCCTGTACTCCGGGGCTTATCCCCCCTCTGTACTCTGGGGCTCGCCCCCCCCCTCCGTACTCAGGGGCTTATCCCCCCTCTGTACTCAGGGGCCCGTCCCCCCTCTGTACTCAGCAGCTCGCCCCCCCCTCTGTTCTCAGGAGCTCGCCCCCCCTCTGTACTCAGCAGCTCGCCCCACCTCTGTACTCAGCAGCTCGCCCCCCCCTCTGTACTCAGGAGCTCGGCCCCCGTCTGTACTCTAGGGCTTATCCCTCCTCTGTACTCAGGGGCTCGCCCCCCCTTTGTACTCTGGGGCTCGCCCCCCCCTCTCTACTTGGAGGCTCATCCCCCCTTGTAATCGGGGGCTCGTCCGCCCCTCCGCGAGCCCACAGCCACAACCCTTTCCCACAGTGTTGGTCTTTCTTAATGATTCTAACAGCCCCTTGGCTCATCTTTCCAGTTACTTCTTCACTTTACCTCAGAATGATCACTTAAAACCTATTGAGCTGATATTAGCTTGTTAATAGTCGATTGAATCAGGAGCACATGGGGTCAGTTATTCTCATCTGTGAAACACTGATGTAGCCCACCATTTTCCCTCTCTTTTCTAGCCTGAAGTGGCTTTTAAGGTGACTGATTAGGGGGCTCATTGGGGTCTGAGATGAGGATAAACGGCGTATAACTGCAGACCTCAGTCAGGGATCAGTGCATTGGGAGCTGTTCCCTCTGAGTCATGGCTGTGTCTTCCTGTGGATCTCATGGTGTTCTGTACACTGCTCTACCAGTTGTCTGACGTCTTTTCACTCACTCACTCTCTCACCCACTCACTCACTCACTCCCACTTTCACCAACTCACTCACTCATTCATTGACTCACTCATTCATTCCTTGCATCTGATCGGCCGAGCATTTCCCTCCTCTGTCATCAGTTGCGCTTTTCTCCCAATCTGAAACACCGCTGCCCATGTGACTATCCACTCCCCCCATCCCCCCTAAAGAAAGAGAAAATAAATTGGATGAGAATCCAGACACATTGCTCAAGTAGATCCCTAATCTCATATCTTTCTGCTGTGCAGTTCCCTGGCAGAGATGGCCATTCATCCTGTTACGGCAACACATTTAACAAAGGGCTGCCGCCCACTCAAAAAGAGGGGCTCCTTTGGCACTATTGCTGCCTTTTTTTTTTTTTAGGAAAGTGCAACTGGGCCATCCTCCTTCAGCATTTTTATTGTTGTATTCAGGCTGGAGAGCGCAGGGCATCACAGTCGAGTAAGTGCCTCAGTACGGGGGAAGGGGGGCATATAGTCTGCTACCCTGCGAACAAGAGCAACACTGAGCCTCACTGGGTCAAATGCAGAGGACAAACTACCCCATGTGGTTCAATAAAGTATCTATCTATCGATCTGTCTAAAATGCATGAGAGGACGATGCTCAGGTCCACCTACAGGGGGCGCCTTCTGCAATATGAAAGCAGTTACCCGTGAGGATAGTCCCCTACAGCTGCCTCACAGTTGAAAACCCAAACCTGGGAAACTGGTGAGATCAGCTACGGTTTCAGGTTTATACTTTCCTGGAGTCAAAGGCAAATTTACCAAGTTTACTGATGCCTCTTGGGTCCTCAAGTCCCTGGTTTGTTGAACAGCAGCCGCCACACATCAGCTGCATCTGCAACAGTGAAGGAGCTACATCAGGATATGCATTTTACAGGCTGCGTTGAGGACAAACCCCCTCCTGAAACTGGTAAACTGGCAGAGTGGGCTAAAACAGGTTAAATAAAGCAAACATTGGATGGAGTTAGATCAATGAGGGCTTACAGGCCTCAGACATCTCACTCCTGAGACTGAGGGAAAGCTAACGCACCTCTGGCAATCACTAACATACTCAGTAGCTAGGCTACTGCATACTAGACTTTCCACGGTTTTCGTTCTCCGCCCAAATCATGCACGAGCCGTCTGTTGCTCATGAATCCAGCTGGGTGGGCTGGCTTCTGCTTTCCTGCTCATTTATTCCCATGTCAATGACAGCCAGCAGCGTGACATGTTTGGTAAAAACAATTGCCATGTTTGCCTTTGATTCGCCTCGTAACATCATTAAAAGGGCCTTGTTGCTCTTGAATAACAGGTGTGTTTGTCTCCTTGCTCCCTTGCTCCATACGAAAAGCCAGTGTTGATTTCCTCCCTGCGTATAAAATTTGTTTTTTTTGTTTTTTTTTTTATTTTTTCCTTGCAATGGTCCTTGCAGCGATGAGGCAACTTTTCAGACGGTACCAAGGTGACCATAATTCAGCCCTTTAGTGGCCTCTCTGAGACCAGCCAGTGCTTTTTATGATGACACAATGATTGTGTTGCCTTTATGCTTTCAAAATATGTTCCTTCAGGGAGATGGGTGTTGTGTTAAGATGGAGCGCGAGCGCTTCTTTACTTGCTCACCATCAAAGGTGTTGTACTGATGATGGGTTTTTTTTCCCAGCGCCCTCTACTGGCAGTCAGAGAAGTCGCAATGGAGATCAGAAAATGGGGTTGAGCTTGTTTTTTCTCTTCGCAGCTGACAGCTTTTGACAACTGGATCCTTATCTGCAAAGTTTGATGTCGTTTCAAAGGTGGTTTCAGACCGACACTGCGGGGTGCGTGTTTGTGAGTGTGTGTGCGCTTGTGCGTTTGTGGGTTTGTGTGCTCGCATATTCCGGGATGCTACAAGGTGGGAACTGGCTTTGAGCTGCCAGTTTTGACGGACTTAGTTACAGCAGCAGCGAGATCACTTATTTGACGGAGTCATGCATCGTTTCAGGATTAATGACGCCTGTGGCATATAAATCAAGAGCCCGGCTCACCTCTCTCCAGGGCGGCAATACCTGAACAGAGGAGTAAAAAAAAAACACATTAACAGTAAAATGTATTTTCCTTTTCCTGCATTTTTTAATAACCTTGAGATACTGGAAGGACTTCCGAAATGGGATAGAGTCCTACAAGTGATGTAACTCTAAATACGCTGTCCCAATCTCTACAATGGGTTTGAAGGTCAGAAGCTGATTTTTGAAGGTCATTTTGAGGGTATATTTTGATTTCTCGATGTGCACTTTTGGGTGGGAGTGTTGATTGCGTAGCAGAGGCCTGAATGATATGGGTGAAAATTGACCTTGTGGCATACTTGGCCTATTCTTTGCATGCTTGTTGAATATTGTGATTATCGCATGACACAGCAAACAATGTTTGAGGGTGATGTTAATATTATAACTTGAGGAAAAACACAAAGGCTTATGGGTGTTAATTGAAGGTCCATTGTAAGTACATTATATATAATTACAGTGCTGTGAAGTATTCCCCTCTGTTCAGATTTCTTCTATTTCTGCTTATTTGTCATATTAACATTTTAGATTGTCCAACTAGTTTTATTATGAGACAAAGACAATGTGAGCTAATGCAAAATGCAGCTTTTAAAGGATCATTTAATTTATTGAAGGTAGAGAGTTATTCAAAACCTATATCACCCCTGTGAATTAATAATGGTCCCCCTAAATCTATTAACTGGTTATGCCGCCCTTGGTGACAATATTTGTAATCAAACGGTTGTGATAACAGTGTTTGACATCACTGTGGAGTAGTAGCGGTCCATCGGCAGTAACAAAGGCCTCGGAAACCTCACCTTTCAACACTTAATAACCTAAACCTCTTGCAGTTTACTTTTCCTGATTACCAACAGACTAATTAGTAGGACCAACAGTTATTTTTGGTAGCATTATTATGGATTCCACCACAAAATTATGTGGCCTTTCTTGTCGCACATACTGTACGTTGTAAATGATGACGTAAAATATCAATATGCCTTTATAATTTCTGCACTCGTGTACCTCATGAAACAACACAGATTTACATAAATTAGTTTGCGAGGCTCATTGAGCAAGGAGCCATGAGAATCCATTCTATATTTTGAATGTAGTCATGGCTAAAGGACGCATTTGACAATTGTAAGGATGGCAAAAATAAATGCTGCAAACTCAGTGGCAGATTTGGATTTTATGCATTTATATTGCCGTCCTTACAATATCATATCAATTATATAAATGTAGGCAATAGGCATTCACTTTTTCACTATCATTTCTTATTATCGGTCATGTACTGGTCTTGGTTGCTCAGTTGATAAATTGTTTGATTGTTAATCAGGCGAACTTAAACGAGAACAGCTTGAAGGTAGTGGAGCGGTAAAGGTTGAGGTTACTGAAGGTCCTCTGAACATATGATGGCATGCCACTGCTGGTGAGGAATTTTGGTCTTCTGTGTTTAGCAGAATTGTTTTAATTCAGCCACATTGGAGGGTTTCTGAGCATGAACTGCCAGTTTCTGGTCAGTCCACAGCATCTGAATCAGATTCAGGTCAAAGCTTTTACTTGGACGACTCCAAAAACTTCATTTTTCTTTCTTTTGAGCCATTCAACGGTGGTCTTGATTGTGTGCTTCGGAGCATTGTCCTCCTGCACAACCCAGCTGCAGCTTTGGGTCAGGAACCAATGGTTGGTCAGAGTTGGCTGGTAGAGAGCAGAATTCATGGTTTCATCAATTCTGGCAAGCCACCCAGGTCCTGAGACAGCAAAGCAGCCTCAGACGATCACACTACCACCACCATGTTTGACTGTTGGTATGATGTTCTTACTGTGGAATGCTGCTGTATGCTTTACAGAGGATGTCATGGGACCCAAGTCTTCCAAAAAAATTCCACTTTTGACCCACGAGTCCACAAAATATTACCGCAAAGGTTTTGGGGTTCATCAAGATGTTTTTTGGCAAATGTGAGACTTTTTTTGATTCTTGTGAGTCTTTTTTGTTCTTTTTGGTCAGCAGTGGATTAAGGCTTGCAGCTCTTCACCACAGACTTGAGTTTATTAAGTAGTTGATGGTTTCATTGACATCATGGACTCTCTGGGTTAGTTATTTATTGAGTTGGTATTGGTCATTTGACCCTGAAAAGGGATGCATTTGGTGGATTATGGCTGGGTGGACAGTGGATAGTGTGGTTTTATTTGGGAATAACCGGAGGTTCTGAGCCCAGAAATGGAGGCTTGGCAGCGCCCAATGAGGTTTGCCAGCCTCTTCACAGTCGGAGGACATTCCCAGAGAGCCCGGCTCCAGTGACACATTATTTCACTGTGTATTTGGGATTGTGTGTTTGGGGAAGAACTTTATTGATGTGCTCTATGCTGTCAAAGTTAAAATTGCCTTTCTAGATGAAAGTAGATGAAATTAATTACAGCTGGAGATGGGGGGGTTTGGCACTGGGGAGTGACTGTGGTACAGCAGGCAGGCATCGTGGGGGGGTGCATTGCGGGGGGGCGGGGATGTAAGGCACACTGCCACTGAAAGCGCGATACTGATTAAGCCCTTGTTTGGTGGTGAAGTCGGGCTGGAGGCCAGGAGAGACCATCTTGCAGACGTCTTCCTGTAATGCAGCTGAGGACGGCTTCTCAATTAAAGTGTCGCTTCTCATCTTCGGCCCCTTCCGTCTTCCGCCTTTTTATTTTTTCTGCCGCAATGAGACGCCCCCTCCCCCCCTCCCCCCCTCCACCTGTGTTCTTTCACCGAGCAGAGCCGCCCTCGCGAGCGTCGTGCCATCGCTCAGCGCCACAATCGCAGCGCCCTTCATCTCGGCCCGGCTTTGTGCCTGTGAGGGACGCTGGAGCACTCAGATTTTTGGGTGCTGGGGGGGGGTTAAGGGTGCACATACAGCACTTACGGAGGCACTGACGATTGGTCACGATACCGGTGAGCAAGTTCGGCTCCTCAAATCTTTCTCCTCCCTCACTCGACCAATCGCGTGGCAGGGCCCGCAAGATATTTCCCAGAGCCGTCCTGAGGGGCGTGTTAAAGGTCTGTCAGGGCCCGTCACAGCACCGGCCTCATGCCTCCGCACAGACAGCACAGGTATTGCTTGTTAATTGGGCGGAGCGATGTGTTGTGTGGAGATGGCGGATCGTGAGACGAGGTGTGTGGGGGTGGGTGGTGTTAGACAGACGGGTGCGGGGGTGTAGCGTGTGTCCGCTGAGCTCCAGTCAGCACCAGCAGAGGGAAGATTCCGGGCCCTCTGCTGTGATTTGTATTGGCAGGTGTCACTCGGCCCAATTTCACGCATCCGTGCGCGACTGTTCATCCGGATTCCAGCGGCGCTGTCGGGCCGCGCCGGCGAAGCGTGGCGTTAGGAGAGACGGCGCTCGGGCCGGCCGGCGTGAGCCTCGCGTTACAGTCTCTCGTCGCCAGCGGCACGTCATGCATGCGAATGAGCGGCCACATGGAACCGCGCCTCCGGACACGCCACCAACACACGTGATGGAGAGAGAAGAGTCGCGGAGTTAGGAGATCCTGTGGGGAGGGGGGTGGGGCATATTGAAGGAGGGGTGGCTCTCAGCAACACTACTGTGGGGGCCCAGATCTTCCACTCTCAGGCTGCATGGGCGCTGATACGCCTCATCTCATCTGCGTTGTAACAGGAACACAATCTCCCTCCACTCTAAAACACTATTCCCCAGCTTTCAAACTAAAACGGGGTCAGCAGCATTTTCAGAAGTCTCCAAGCTCGAGAACTCTTCATCCCGTGGATGAGTGTGTTTGGTATAGCCCTGCTGTAGTGGGTGTTGTGCAGGGAGATTAGGCTGCTCTGACGGTTGTGTGTGGAGAGTGTGTTTGGTGTTGCCCTGCTGTAGTGGGTGTTGTGCAGGGAGATTAGGCCCCTCTGACGGTTGTGTGTGGAGAGTGTGTTTGGTGTTGCCCTGCTGTAGTGGGTGTTGTGCAGGGAGATTAGGCCCCTCTGACGGTTGTGTGTGGAGAGTGTGTTTGGTGTTGCCCTGCTGTAGTGGGTGTTGTGCAGGGAGATTAGGCCCCTCTGACGGTTGTGTGTGGAGAGTGTGTTTGGTATAGCCCTGCTGTAGTGGGTGTTGTGCAGGGAGATTAGGCTGCTCTGACGGTTGTGTGTGGAGAGTGTGTTTGGTATAGCCCTGCTGTAGTGGGTGTTGTGCAGGGAGATTAGGCCCCTCTGACGGTTGTGTGTGGAGAGTGTGTTTGGTGTTGCCCTGCTGTAGTGGGTGTTGTGCAGGGAGATTAGGCCCCTCTGACGGTTGTGTGTGGAGAGTGTGTTTGGTATAGCCCTGCTGTAGTGGGTGTTGTGCAGGGAGATTAGGCCCCTCTGACGGTTGTGTGTGGAGAGTGTGTTTGGTAGAGCCCTGCTGTATTGGGTGTTGTGCAGGGAGATTAGGCCCCTCTGACGGTTGTGTGTGGAGAGTGTGTTTGGTGTTGCCCTGCTGTAGTGGGTGTTGTGCAGGGAGATTAGGCCCCTCTGACGGTTGTGTGTGGAGAGTGTGTTTGGTGTTGCCCTGCTGTAGTGGGTGTTGTGCAGGGAGATTAGGCCCCTCTGACGGTTGTGTGTGGAGAGTGTGTTTGGTGTTGCCCTGCTGTAGTGGGTGTTGTGCAGGGAGATTAGGCCCCTCTGACGGTTGTGTGTGGAGAGTGTGTTTGGTGTTGCCCTGCTGTAGTGGGTGTTGTGCAGGGAGATTAGGCTGCTCTGACGGTTGTGTGTGGAGAGTGTGTTTGGTGTTGCCCTGCTGTAGTGGGTGTTGTGCAGGGAGATTAGGCCCCTCTGACGGTTGTGTGTGGAGAGTGTGTTTGGTGTTGCCCTGCTGTAGTGGGTGTTGTGCAGGGAGATTAGGCCGCTCTGACGGTTGTGTGTGGAGAGTGTGTTTGGTGTTGCCCTGCTGTAGTGGGTGTTGTGCAGGGAGATTAGGCTGCTCTGACGGTTGTGTGTGGAGAGTGTGTTTGGTATAGCCCTGCTGTAGTGGGTGTTGTGCAGGGAGATTAGGCCGCTCTGACGGTTGTGTGTGGAGAGTGTGTTTGGTGTTGCCCTGCTGTAGTGGGTGTTGTGCAGGGAGATTAGGCCCCTCTGACGGTTGTGTGTTTACAAATACGGCAGCAGGGAGAGGCGCCGGCCCCCTCTGAATAGGAATAGAATACAAATGACCTTTTTATCTCTCCTGAGTCCTGCAGCAACAGAGAAAGTGTTTGCTGCGGCGGCGCCTCTCAGCCTGTGAAGGATAACAGAGGCTCGCTCCGCTCCACAGCCTGTTAGCCTGTTAGCTTACATCACTGCCCTCTCCCTGTCTCCCCCGCTCTCTCTGTCTCACTCCGCCTCTCTCTGCCTCTCTCACCCTCTTCCCCACCCTCACTCTCTGTTATCTTTTTTACATTTCCTTCGCTCCCTCCCTTTCTCTCTCCCTGCATCATCCTGGGTCTTTCCATCTGTCAGAATCCCTTCGTAGCCCGCTGCCCTTGTGCCTCTAATGTCAGGAGTTCAGGGTGTGTGCAGATAATGTTAGGGTCTGGGCCGGTAGGGCTTTTTGCAGTGTGTCACTCAGAGATGCTCACTTTGACCGAGCCTCCGGTCTGAGCTGTGCAGGCTTCGAGGAGAGGCTCTCAGGGAAGGCCCTGATTGGCTGCGGAGTTGGGGGCGTTTCCCGTTTGCTCGATATATATTGGCTGAGAGCGAAGGGGCTGATGCACTCAGTATTTTTTTCTGCACAGCACAGTGTGCCACATTTCACTGTGATGCAGTGTCTGGGGGAGAGAGGGAGTGCAGAAGAAGTGACAGCGCAGGCTTCCACCGTACAGGAAGTGACAGCGCTGGGAAAGCCCCTATGGCCTGATCATGTCCCTAGGTCAGGCTTCTGTTCCAGAGGCTTCTGTTGAGGAGCGGTGTCATGCTTAAATCAGGTGACACCATAGCTCAGCTCACTGGTGTTGAGTGAAGTGTGCTGAGGTCTGTAGGGGTCACTGTGAGGAGGGGAGGGGAGGGGGGGGTCGAGTGTGCTGAGGTCTGTAGGGGTCACTGTGAGGAGGGGAGGGGAGGGGGGGGTCGAGTGTGCTGAGGTCTGTTGGGGTCACTGTGAGGAGGGGAGGGGAGGGGGGGGGTCGAGTGTGCTGAGGTCTGTAGGGGTCACTGTGAGGAGGGGAGGGGAAGGGGGAGTCAAGTGTGCTGAGGTCTGTTGGGGTCACTGTGAGGAGGGGAGGGGAGGGGGGGGTCGAGTGTGCTGAGGTCTGTAGGGGTCACTGTGAGGAGGGGAGAGGAAGGGGGGGTCAAGTGTGCTGAGGTCTGTAGGGGTCACTGTGAGGAGGGGAGGGGAAGGGGGGGTCAAGTGTGCTGAGGTCTGTAGGGGTCACTGTGAGGAGGGGAGGGGAGGGGGGGGTCAAGTGTGCTGAGGTCTGTAGGGGTCACTGTGAGGAGGGGAGGGGAGTGGGGGGGTGACGATTACAGTGGGTTTGTGGCCCAGAGCTCTTGCTCTAAGGGTATGTGGCAAGGACAGAATTCCCAAAATCTATTCAATTCATCAATTGTATCAAATTGAATGAAGCATGCAGAATTGTCCTGTTTGGAGGGCCAAGATGGCTGCCAGGGTTTACAGCAGGGCGAGTTTCAACTGCGAGCGGAATTTGCCAGAAAAGCACCTCTTCAGCTTCCCTTGATCTCCCTGCCTGTAAATTAAAGGCAATTCTCATTCAAATGGAAGTAGAACAGTGAGAAACATCAATAAAAACAATAACGCATCAGAAAGGGTGTCGGGCTGTTTTATTAGTCCTCTGCGCTTTTTTTATCCCTAAGTTCATTTGTAGGGAAATAACTGCTGTCTGCTTGATACGGGGAATGCATCTCAAATACAGCTCAATGAATATCATAACGGTTTGTAACGTATCTTTTGAGGACAGTCTACGCAGGCGTTCTGATCTAATGATATTCAAATGATCTCAGTGATGTGTTTTTTGTGAATATCATTTTCCAAAAAAAATGGGTTTGACGGATCCAAGCCCTGCTGTGTATTTTGAATCCCGCTGAGCCAAGCTAAGCGTAATGTGCTTCGTCGTCAACCGTCTGTCACGAGAAGGAGAGCGTTTGAGCTCCGCGCGGGACAGTGTGACCCGACACCTCAGAGAGAGCAGCCCTTTGCCCGCATGGCGTAGTTTGGCCCATTCTTCAGCGTTGTGTATTACAGGTCGTTTAAAACTGAACTGCTTTCTTCCTGCAGTGTGGCTGTATGGGCGCTCGGTATCGCAATGCATGTTGGGAATTGAGAGGCGATTAGAATCGGTCTCGGTCAGGGGCATCAATATCCTGGCCGCTGACCCGGTTCCTCTGTGTGATGGCCCCTGGCACTGCCCACCTGAGCAGCCCATGAGGCCATTCTGCTCTCTGTGAAATAGGCTCCTCTGTCCTAGACCAACATCTCTGTGATTAGGGTAGGGGGGATCAGGAGAGCGAGGGGGAGACACGGACAGACAGACAGATAGACAGACAGACGGGGAAAGAGAGGAGAGGGAGAGAATTGCATTTAATAAATTTATTACTTTAATTGCACATCTACATATGTGTATGTGGATATTTTATATTGGCAGAGCTGTATTTTCTTTTGTTGCTTTGGAAATATTGTCCCATTGAAATTCACGCCAATAAAGCTAATTGAATTCAAAAAACTGAAATTGTGAAAGGGAGAAAGAGAAAGAGAGAGTTAAACTGAAAGAGAGGCTACAGAGGGGCGGGAGGACGACAGACTGACAGACTCAGAGAGAGACGCTAGAGGAGAGAGAGGCAGACAGACTGTCAGACTGACAAAGTAGAGAGAGAGAGAGAGTGAGAGACGGGGTAGGAGAGCTTTTTGAAATATTTAATGCCAGTGATGCATTAGGAAGTGAGCAGAACTGGACTGAATGTGAGACTGGGGGGATGAGGGGGGTGAGGGGAGAATTGGAGAGGGTGATGGAGACAGACATGCAGACAGACAGAGAGAACACAGAGCAGAGAGAGAGATCAAGCCTGGCGGACAGATAACAGTGAGACTGACGCAGAGCCCAAAGGAGAGAGCGTGACAGTGAAAGAGACGGAGACGGGAGGATGGAGACGGGGGCAGGGAGGAGCTGGACGTTTGGCTGTAAGAGGCTAAACACAGCACATTAAAAGCTTTTCTCATGAAGCCTAATTATGTCCATCTCAGTGGTTTCCCTGAGAGCAGTGCTGGTATATTTCCCTCCACAGCACAGCTCAAGCAGCGTGATGGCAATAAAACAGAGCAATCACTCGCTGAGGTGAGGAGGTGAGGTTTGGGTTAGTTCCTTGTTGAGATATGATGGGTTGGTCTGGGTTAGTCACGTCAATTGGAAGTGCGGGGGTTAGGTCTTGGTTAATCTGTTGTCTAGGTGTGGGTAACGGTCTTGGTTAGTCCCTAGTAGATGTATTGGGTTTAGGTCTGGGTTAGTCCCTCGTAGAGTCGTAGGATAAGGTCTTGGGAAGTCCCTTGTAGATGTGTTGGGGTTAGGTCAGGGTTAGTTTCTAATAAAGGTGTTGGACTTAGGTCTGAATTAGTCCCTTGTAGATGTGTTGGGGTTAGGTCTGGGTTAGTCCCTTGTAGATGTGTTGGGGTTAGGTCTGGGTTCATCTGTAGTAGAGGGGTGGGGTTTAGTCCGGATTTGTCTCCCATGACCTCACTTGAAGCTATTCTGCATTTGTTGACAATATGACTGTAATCTCTCTTAAACCTTTCGAGGAGCACGTTTTTCATTTTCGTTTCTGAAATTCTGTGTCATGTGAACACAGAACATTGCTTTGCATCAAATACATTGGCAATTCAGTGTTCAATTTTAATCACTGAATTGCGATTTTACGGTTTACAGATTTAAATCGCAAGTCTTTTGGTTTTACCCTCTAAACTGGATATCTGCACCCTGAGAACATGTTTTACTCCTGGTGCGAGCCCCCCCGGTATGACTTACACACCCCCCCCACCCCATTTCCATGTCCGCTGTAACCTTGGCCACCATAGCAGAGGAGAGGAAGGCATTCTAACCTCACAAACCTGCTGATTGAAGCTGGTTTTGAGGAATTCGATTTCACTTAATGCCTTTGGCCGCGAGCCCAGCAGCTTGGCATTAACATCAACAGATAGTTTGTCTTCACTCTGAGAGTCTGTCATGGGCACACCCCCCTCCCCACTAAACCACACCCATATGCACACGCACAAAGACCCCTCCCCCTTCCTCTCTTCCTGTGGTCCCAACATGTTTTATATGCCATGTTGCTCCTTTAACAGACCATTCAGTCCATCCCTCTTTATCTCTCTCTTTCTGTTCTTTCTGCATGTCGTCACTGTTTCCACACTGTACCTGATACACTGCATCACACACACTTTTTTTTCTTGTGGTTGTGTTCTGTGATCATGGTAACTGCTGGTCTGGTGCAGTCTGAGTGCATTACAGCATCTCCCAGGATAGTGTCGGCCATGTTTATTTCTGACGTGTCTTTTGTCTGCGCAGGGATGGACAGCGATTGATGTCCTGATGAGGTTGAGTTGATTCTCTCTCAGACGCGACTCAACAGGGGTGTTAAACTGTGCCGGCGATACCGTGGTCACACGGTTCAGTCAGAGTTCATGAAGTGGGAGACAAGTTATGGGATATGGCCATATGCGCCCTCCCCCGGCTCTAGGACTTTCCGTCCCCAGACATGAAAGACTGATAACAGAATTCGTAAAGGACGACCCTCCAGTTTCCCATGAAAACTAATTTTGAACCTCGATCCTAAAAACCTAGCGAGAACACTGCATCCCCAAAATGTTTTGCCCTTTAAGGGGACGAAGAATTTGGGGACGAAAAGTTCATGGGGATGAAATGTCCAAGAGGACAAAGAGTCCGGGGACAAAATTCTGGGACGAAAAGTTCAGGGGCTAAAAATTCAGGGATGAAATGTTCAGGGATGAAGACTTCTGTAACCCCCTTTCCCAACTCATACCTAAAATCTGCCAGCTGGGGTTTTAAATTTTGGCAGCTGCACCTCAGTTCACCTCAGGCTGTGCGGCTGCTTCAAAATGGTGACATAAATAACTAGCGGCTGTCAGCTCAAGATTCCTCTGTGAACTCAGGGGGCAGGGGAGAGGCCGTGGTGCCCAATTGGGACCACCCACTCGTGTTTACCACCTATCTTCCCACAGTCCCAGACAGACTCCAACGGCATTATTGAAGCCCCTTCGTTCCTACCTTATCAGTGCACCTCTTTTCCCGCTGCAGACCATGGCCACCCAAAAACTCAGCTCATTATTGAACCAACTGGTTCCACACCTCACCGCCTGTAGTTACCGGACACTGTTAATCCAGACACTCACGGCATCGCTGCCTCCCAAACTGTGTCTCGGTGTATTCTGCTGCTCATTGAGCCCTTTGGATTACACGGTGCTCCAATTCTCCTTGAATACAATGACACAGCAGGTGCACCGTGGCTGCTGGACTCTGTGGGTGTTTCAGACCACTGTGGAGCGGCGCATTGCCTACACAAAGCCAGTCATTTACTGAGCCGGAGTGTGTGGCACAAGCTCCGTCGTTATAGTGCGAATATAATTACGCTTTAATTGCGCGGCACAGGACGGGCTATCATCCGTCAAGGCCCACAGACGGCGAATAATGGGGCCTGATGCTGTCGCTTTGTCACTTTCTCTGCGCAGTCCTGAGAATGTACGGGAAACTCGAGTAAACGACTTGCGTCTAGCATTATTGATTACGGTGTGTGTGCACGCAGTTCTGCTCATGCGCATGTTTGTGTGTGTGCGTGTGTGTGTCAGGCGGAGCATTTGCATACATGCAGGCTGGCAATACAGCAGGCTTGCAGCACTGCTATAAAATATACAAAGTAAGTCACACTTCAGTATTCTAGCCTTATAACTGAAAATGTCACTTATTATACTTAAGCCAGTGAGGTGAGACTGTGAGACTCAGTCCAGGAGGCTCCAATGGGGTAAAACAGTCTCACTTGTAAAGCAGAAAGTAGAACTTCAAACAAGCTGTTTTCTAATCTAGGGGGAAAAGTAGATTTTCAGTCTCCCTCGAAGACAAAACACTTGTTAAGAAAGCGTTTTTTTCCAGTGTGTTTGCAGCTCCCCGCTGCCTTGTTAGTCCCTGACGTCTACAGCTGGCCTCAAGCTGTCGGTGTGATTTTGGAGGTCCGTATCGACAGAGGCAGCACAGGCCACAGCTTTGTATTCCATCACACCTGTCGAGCAGGGCGTCGGCACGTGCCGTCAGAACCAGTGGCGGCCAGGTCATGCAGGAGGGGAAGAGGGTGGCCACTGAGACAGAATACTTTCACCAAAGACACAGTCAAATGTCAGTTCACTATTATGTTCTCTTGCTGTGTTTCAACAATCCAGAGACATGCCTGCCCGGCTAATTGGAGACTCTAAATTGCCCGTAGGTATGAGTGAGTGGATGGTGTAGCGGATTGCCTTTGTGTATGCAGGACCTGTACAAACCTTTCCAGTCCAAACCTAGGAATCTGGCAACCCTGATTGAGCTGGATTGCTGCTCGCTCTCCCATTGGCTGACCAGTGAGGGGGCTTTGCTTGTGTATTCTGGCCTGGGATAGGTGGAGGGGGCTGCAAAGAGCTGTAATGTAACATGGGCTTGGCTGCTAGGCTGCAAACTGACAATTATTTTGGGGCCTTTTCCCCCTCTGTGCAAAGGTTGGTGTCCTGCTAGTGGTGAGCGGAAGTCTTGTTAATGAAGGAAGAGCACAGTCTGCTGTGAGGGGAATACATTGCTTTTGTGCGGAACAAATAGATCCCTCTGTGGGTGTCAGTGGATGTGACTGTGTGTGCCTGTCTGTGGGTTTCAGTGGGTGTGACTATGTGTGCCTGTATGTGGGTTTCACTGGAGTGACTGTGTGTGCCTGTCTGTGGGTTTCAGTGGGTGTGACTATGTGTGCCTGTATGTGGGTTTCACTGGAGTGACTGTGTGTGCCTGTCTGTGGGTTTCAGTGGGTGTGGCTGTGTGTGCCTGTATATGGGTTTCAGTGGGTGTGACTGTGTGTGCCTGTCTGTGGGTTTCACTGGAGTGACTGTGTGTGCCTGTCTGTGGGTTTCAGTGGAGTGACTGTGTGTGCCTGTCTGTGGGTTTCAGTGGGTGTGACTGTGTATGCCTGTCTGTGGGTTTCAGTGGAGTGACTGTGTGTGCCTGTCTGTGGGTTTCAGTGGAGTGACTATGTTTGCCTGTCTGTGGGTTTCAGTGGAGTGACTATGTGTGCCTGTCTGTGGGTGTCAGTGGAGTGACTGTGTGTGCCTGTCTGTGGGTTTCAGTGGGTGTGACTGTGTGTGCCTGTCTGTGGGTTTCAGTGGAGTGACTGTGTGTGCCTGTCTGTGGGTTTCAGTGGAGTGACTGTGTGTGCCTGTCTGTGGGTTTCAGTGGAGTGACTGTGTGTGCCTGTCTGTGGGTTTCAGTGGAGTGACTATGTGTGCCTGTCTGTGGGTTTCAGTGGAGTGACTATGTGTGCCTGTCTGTGGGTTTCAGTGGAGTGACTGTGTGTGCCTGTCTGTGGGTTTCAGTGGAGTGACTGTGTGTGCCTGTCTGTGGGTTTCAGTGGAGTGACTGTGTGTGCCTGTATATGGGTTTCACTGGAGTGACTGTGTGTGCCTGTCTGTGGGTTTCAGTGGAGTGACTATGTGTTCCTGTCTGTGGGTGTCAGTGGAGTGTCTGTGTGTGCCTGTCTGTGGGTGTCAGTGGAGTGACTGTGTGTGCCTGTCTGTGGGTTTCAGTGGAGTGACTGTGTGTGCCTGTCTGTGGGTGTCAGTGGAGTGTCTGTGTGTGCCTGTCTGTGGGTGTCAGTGGAGTGACTGTGTGTGCCTGTCTGTGGGTTTCAGTGGGTGTGACTGTGTGTGCCTGTCTGTGGGTTTCAGTGGAGTGACTGTGTGTGCCTGTCTGTGGGTTTCAGTGGGTGTGACTGTGTATGCCTGTCTGTGGGTTTCAGTGGAGTGACTGTGTGTGCCTGTCTGTGGGTTTCAGTGGAGTGACTATGTTTGCCTGTCTGTGGGTTTCAGTGGAGTGACTGTGTGTGCCTGTCTGTGGGTTTCAGTGGAGTGACCGTGTGTGCCTGTCTGTGGGTTTCAGTGGGTGTGACTGTGTGTGCCTGTCTGTGGGTTTCAGTGGGTGTGACTGTGTGTGCCTGTCTGTGGGTTTCAGTGGAGTGACTATGTGTGCCTGTCTGTGGGTTTCAGTGGAGTGACTGTGTGTGCCTGTATGTGGGTTTCACTGGAGTGACTGGGTGTGCCTGTCTGTGGGTTTCAGTGGAGTGACTGTGTGTGCCTGTCTGTGGGTTTCAGTCGAGTGACCGTGTGTGCCTGTCTGTGGGTTTCAGTGGTTGTGACTGTGTGTGCCTGTCTGTGGGTTTCAGTGGAGTGACTATGTGTGCCTGTCTGTGGGTTTCAGTGGGTGTGACTGTGTGTGCCTGTCTGTGGGTTTCAGTGGAGTGACTATGTGTGCTTGTCTGTGGGTTTCACTGGAGTGACTGTGTGTGCCTGTCTGTGGGTTTCAGTGGGTGCGACTGTGTGTGCCTGTCTGTGGGTTTCAGTGGAGTGACTATGTGTGCCTGTCTGTGGGTTTCACTGGAGTGACTGTGTGTGCCTGTCTGCGGGTTTCAGTGGGTGTGACTGTGTGTGCCTGTCTGTGGGTTTCAGTGGGTGTGACTGTGTGTGCCTGTCTGGGGGTTTCAGTGGAGTGACCGTGTGTGCCTGTCTGTGGGTTTCAGTGGATGTGACTGTGTGTGCCTGTCTGTGGGTTTCAGTGGGTGTGACTGTATGTGCCTGTCTGTGGGTTTCAGTGGAGTGACTGTGTGTGCCTGTCTGTGGGTTTCAGTGGGTGTGACTGTGTGTGCCTGTCTGTGGGTTTCAGTGGAGTGACTGTGCGTGCCTGTCTGTAGCTTTCAATGGGTGTGACTGTGTGTGCCTGTCTGTGGGTTTCATTGGGTGTGACTGTGTGTCCCTGTCTGTGGGTTTCATTGGGTGTGACTGTGTGTGCCTGTCTGTGTTTCTGTCAGTAGCTGTGCTCTGAAGTGCATGTGTCTGTACATATGTGTTTTTCTCCTTCTATCTGTGTTTCAGACTGTAACTAAGGGTCCTCAGGAGCTCTTGAGTGTGTGTTTTTATATCTGTATGTGTCTGTTCCTCTGCATGTGTTGTCCGTTGTAGCTGCTCCCACATGAACATTCAGTCTCAATCTCTGGAGAGTGCAGTCTGGCGCCTCGCTGTGGGACACAGATGCAGTAATGTTGTGTAAATGTGGCTGCTTTGAGGAATGCCAAACTGCTTTTATCTGGTAGCTCAAGAGGTCAGAGTTCAAAGGTCAAAAGATGGAGTGGAGATTCCTTCTTAGTATCTGTGGGAGGATCAGGGAAGATTTCCTGCCTGACTCTGGCTCAGCTCCCGCGGTTTGTCTTTGTGTGGCAGTAATGAACCCCCACCTCCTCAGGCGCTGTATGATCTGTCAGTGATTCAATAGCAGAATGCTCACTCACGGCCTGGCAGGGGGACGGGAGCCTTGTGGTGCTACTACATCAGTCCCTGCCGCGCCCACCTCCCCCTGGGCACCTGCGGTGTTGGACGGCTGTAACCCCCGCCTTCTTGCCCAGTCAGGGGAGGGCTTCTCTAACTATGACCTCTGCTCTGTGTCTCCCTCTAGTGTCTGTACGGCTGCTACGTCCACTCCTCCATCATCCCCACCTTCCACCGCAGGTGCTACTGGCTCCTCCAGGTAAGACCTTTACACTGTTACGCCTTTACCTCTATACAGAGAGCGTGCTGCTGTTTACCTGCTCTGCCTTGGGAGAGGACTGCATTTGGATTGCATTTAGACTGCATTTAGACCGCATTTGGACTGTATTTGGGCTGAATTTGGACTGCATTTGGACTGTCTTTGGGCTGTATTTGAACTGTATTTGGACTGCATTTGAACTGTATTTGGACTGCATTTGAACTATATTTGGACCACATTTGGACTGTATTTGGGCTGTATTTGAACTGTATTTAGACTGCATTTGGGCTGAATTGGACTGCATCTGGGTTGCATTTAGACTGCATTTGGACTGTATTTGGACTGCATTTGGACTACATTTGAACTATATTTGGACCGTTATTTAGGCTGTATTTGGACTGCATTTGGGTTGCATTTAGACTGCATTTTGATTGCATTTGGACTGCATTTGGACTGTATTTTGGCTGTATTTGGACTGTAGTTTGGCTGTATTAGGACTGTAGTTTGGCTGTATTTGGTTGTAGGTAATCCTGCCAAACTCAGCCTCACACTGTCAGTCACCTCCACCCCACATTAAAGAGACATACAACATGGGAAGCTGGATAGAGAGCCTTCTGGTAAATGTATCTTTAATAACTCCTTCTCTATGTTCCAAAGTATCTGAAACAGAAGGGCGAGCTCCTGGTTATGGGGCTGGGACATGGGGGAGATTGATAGGTAGGAGTGAAATGCGTTCTCTATTGGTGCTGTTGTATGTGGTGGCGTCTTTGGTCCCAGTCAGTTTAAGATGGACCCCTTCCCTCCTGGCTTTAAACTGCCTCAAGGCTCTACTTCTCTCCCATCCTTCCAGCACTATATAACCTATACACTACTACTGCAACCGTGTGGCCTTTTCTAGTCACCGTTCGTCACTTCCCTCCTTGTCTCCCATCCTCCTTACTTACTCTTTACTCTATACTCTGTTCATGTACTGTAATGTTTGAGTCACCTTTGGACACTTAACTGCTTAACTTCTCTCACATCCTCCGTACTCTGTTCTCTGTTCTACATACTGCAATCTTAGAGTCACCTTTGCGCACTTTCCTTCTTTACTTCCATCCTCCATACTCTATACTCTGTTCTGCATACCGTAGTCTCGTGCCCTTTGTTTGAGCACCTTCAGTTCTGGTGTTTAGTTTATTCCCGAGGCAGATGCTGCTGTAATCAGCATTAGTTTTTCAGCGTGTGAAAGCTGTTCAGAGGACATTGTGCAATGGGGGATATTTCTGTGGAACAAAGCACAGCTTTACAGTACCAGCCCTGGAGTCCCTGCTCACCAAACAACACTTATGAATTCCACAAAATGTAATATCTTTCTGCCATGTGTCGGTGTACTACAATACAATACTGCCACTGGGACAAAAGCAATGTGCCAGTTTTCCCTTTTTTTCAATTGGTGTCTTTCCAAATCTAAAGCTGTCCTTGGATGTAGGTGTCTGTCCTTTGTAGTTTCTCCACCTTTTTTCTGGCATTTCTTCTGGCATCGTGGTCCACGCCCTCGCGCCGCACGCGCCTGACACCTCTATTCACGGGAAAATGAATGAGGGGGAAGGTTAGCCGAGACACTTAAACTTGTTAGCCGAAGTAAATTATCGTGAGGTCAGGGGAAAAAAAAGGGCACAATCAGCGCTGGAAGGAGATGAAGGACTCTCGTTTTGGGACAGGAGATTTGTAATCAGGCACTCCGAGGAAGAGAGGAGCGAGAGAAAGAGAGAGACAGAGAGAGAGAGAGATAAAGTATGGAGGGGGGAAGAGTGCACCTGTGGGCTGTTTCAAACAGCCTCTTTATCTTTTTGGCGGAGAAAAGTCCTTTAACTCTTTCATGTGTGAGATCATTAGCGTGTGATTAGACTGTACTTAAGTTAAAGTTCTGGATGGGCTGTGGAAATCGAAAGGTGTGCAATTCTGGGATACTGCCTTTCAAAAACTCTCCAGTAAAATGTACTCTAATGCAGGGGACAAAGGGGGAGGAGCCTTTGAGATCTTGTGATGGGGGGGTGTCACATGCTATTCTGTCTGAGAGATTTAGAGCAACTGACACAAGGCACATAAGACATTTATTAATACCGTCTTCTTCTATTGTGTACATAATTCCGGGAGAACAAGTCTTGTTTTTACACTGGGATTGTTGTTTGGTTGTGGTTTATTGCATTGCTTTTTAATTTTAGAAGCATATGGGAAAATGTAGTGGTGAATACCTACAGCATGCCAAAAGGGATGGGAGTTTTTGTGAATTGAACAGTCACACCATCTCATGGCCTCTGGCTTGTGGAGAGACCATTAAGCAGAATTTCTGTTTGTTATAAAAGCCGTGTTTGTTATGTCCGTGATAAACACTGGTACGATGAGTATTACCACTCGCCTTCCGCTGAGTGGCTGATACTGTACTTTATCTGGCTAAGTCTTGGAATATGCGCATTTATCCCACATACTGTTTTCACGAATGTAATGTAATCTTTAGGAGATATCCATGCATCCTGTCCCTGAATGATGACATCACAGAGCTCAATCTCTCCAGGTACAAAGTTGTTTGCTTTATTAGTGTCTGCTATGTGTTGGATATTTCGAAAAACGCAGGCATGGAGTTAGCGACCTGTAATCATGACACCAATACAGGAGCATAATGTCACTGGAATTGTCAAAAACCATCTGTTTCTAAAAGATAAAGAATAAAATAATGCTGATTAGTGAGATTGGCCCTTGGTCAGCCTAATCACCTCTACGTCACTTTGGAAAGGGCCAGAGCTGAAAAAACTGCAAAAGTAGAGGTGGGAAGATGAACAAGGGGAGGGAAGGATGGAATAAGAGAGAGAGGAAGAGCTGAGAGGATTGCGGTAGTGGAAGAGGGGTAGACTGGAGGAGCGCTCGTTTGATCTGGTAATGAGACGACTCGTACGCCAGTAGCGTGAGCTGATTAATCTGGCCTGTGCTGAATCCTCTCCCCAGGCCCTGATGCAGCGATTGATCACACGAGCCGCTTCTCCCGCGATTCAGAAGAACAGGGCCCAGAGAAACTCTGAGAACGAACACCCAAACCCTGCCATTAATTTAGCTCCCTGCGACTGAACTAGCTGAGCGCGCTCGGTGAAGGCTGCACGCATGTGGGACTCGGCACCAACAATAGAGAAACACTGGCATTGTCTCTCTTACTCATTACGGGCATGAAGACATTAGCTTTGAGTTCGAAACATCATTCCCAAGAGCCGGTATTTTTCATGACTGGCAAAACATGACGATCTTAGGCACGATATCAGCAGGATTAACGGCCAGCAAACCTGCAGAACTACAAAGAGAGAGTAAAAAAAGAAAGTGAGAGAGAGAGAGAGAGATTTCAGTATGAAAGCACAGTACTGCACTCAGAGTGCCGTGCGTGGTTCTGAAATGCAAAGAGCTGTATCGCGCTCGGAAAAATCCATGCGTGCAAAAATATAACTGGCTTGCGTGGAAAAGTTCCAATTTTTATCTGCTGTGCTATTGCTCTCTTGTGAGACGGCTGAGAAAGTAAGCTTCAAAGTACAAGCCTTTACATTCTGTTATTTCATCATTCAGATTACCCTGTGAATACACTCTGTCACCCGTTTGACTTAACTTATTGGGTTCCGGCAAATTCGGTTTTCATACCTTGTCTTAACATGCAGGTATCTCCCTTTTTAAGATTTTTATGAATGCGGAGTGCTTTCATCCATCCAAGTTTGTACCGCTGTGCCATTATTCGGTAATAGGTTAGTAATAGGACAGATAAATCCGGCCACCGCTATATTCGCTCTGCTGTCTTGTGACACCGCTGTTACGGCAGTGGCAAAAGTCATGATGTGATGATGACCGAATGATGTTCACTTTGTAGTCATTAGGTTGCTCTAGTTAAAGCAATTAACAGTATAGTTTGCATTTCACAATAATGCTGCAGTTAGCTAACTGATTGAGCTAGTTTATTCTTTGCGACCACTGTGGCCCTGATAGACTGACTTCGCCCATGCCTACATTAGTGGGGTGTGACTCTCTCTATGGCCTGCGGTGGATGCACAGAATAAATTATGTATGAAGTGGCTCAAGAATACCAAGAGAAAGGATTTTGTTCCCAATAACAACAGCACAGCAGGTTTTAGTAAACTGTTATCAATCTCTATTCATGCCTTAATGACTAGCATGCAGCTGCCTAGCCTAACATAGTGAAATAAGTTACTTGTCAGCAAAAGCCTCTTTTCTACTAAGCAGTCCGCATCAGTTCAGTTCAGTTCGTTACACATTAGAGCGGTTATTTTTGCTCGTCCTCTGTGAAAAGTTGCCGATGGGGCCAAAATAACAAATTTGTCCCGTTTCTTCCTTGCCCTTCAGTAGGGGTACCTCACACACTGATCTGATACTAAAAGGTCGAGCTAGAAGCACCACAGTCCGTTGATTCATCAAGAGAGAATCGTCACTTGTGCTCAGCGAGATGTAGACACGAATCCACCACTTATGTGGTTGACGAGGCTATTTCCATCCGGTAACAGTCCCGCCTACATTTAAGAGTCTGTTTGCGATAGAAATGCTGACCATATCGAGGGTTTCGGTACCTATCCAAACAGATTACTTACCGGTTTCAAGGGTACCATACCAAAAGTGTTTCAGAGAGAAGCGACTTAAGAGCACATAGCTTAGCTAAAGTCAGCTGAGCAGTGTTAACATAACTGACACTGAGATAGATCAGTATTGTTCTCTCCATGTGCACGTGACTGTCAGTGATCCGCAGTAAATCTTCTCTAATCTTGATTTTAACATATTCCAGTCTGATTACTACATTGTCATTTTTATTGCGAAAATCCAATGACACTTAACAGTCCACCAAAAAGCTCTTTTCTGCCTCTCTTCATATGCAGCGCCATTCAAAATTAAGAATTGCTCGGTCATTTTGACGTTCCTAAAAGAAAATGATACTTTAGATCAAAGAGATAGCGTTACGTTGATCAAAAGTAAAACCTAGGCATACACGTTTCAAATTACTACTTCTGTTTCAAATTATTGTTTTCAATACAAATTTAACTAGTGATTGCATAGCCCATATTCTACAACTGCCTCTTGAATATACCAACACAACACCGTGTCACCCCAATCTGAAGTAAACGTGCTGATGTGCTGATGGAGTACTAGATCAATCAGCTGCTATGCCATCTAGTACGCTGTCATTTAATAACTTCAGTTTTGGTTTAAAAATACCCAAAAATAATTTAGCTTTCTATAGAAACTTGTCAGTCCTGTCGGTTGCTGGATATTATCCCTTGTGTGAGTTGCCCAAGAAACTGAAGAGTTCACACAAAGATTAAGTGCTGTGTTATAAAGAAGAGCAGACAATTGTGAGGATCTGTGGAGAATTTTAGATTTCCCCGTCAAAAAAGTAGGCCTACATCCACAGACAACTGCTTATAACGGCATCAACATAAAAACAAACGCACACACAACACGCCAGACCCCCCGGTCCTTTTCTGACAGCCGCACGGCCGCCATCGCCAGCTACGGCTTAACGTGTTTAATTCCGCCTACTGAATCTTTTATGAGCCGCAATTCCATTAGACTTTTCTAATTGGGAGCCGTGCGAGTCATAAAGCCTTGTTTTTTTTTCTCGCGGCTGTTTTGGTCCGCCAGTGACGACGAGCGGTCTGATGCACCGCGGGGACGTGTTTTGCGCTTTTTCAGTAACAGGTGATTACAGTTCTCACGAGTGCCTGAATGCCTCAGACGCGCGACGGTTTACTCAGAGTCTGCCCGAGTGCGGCTTTGTGCTGGCTCTGTGCGCCAGATACATGCGCTTCCATTTTAGATAGCAGTGGTGTAACCTTTGACCTTTAGACTTCCTGAGGAGGATGGGAGCTCTGCTATTGGCAGGGTCAAATGTGCCCCGTCAGTAGCCAGCCTCCGCCTTTCAGCCAAAGCAGACCAATCTCGATCCTGACGTTTTCACCATCACTCAGTTCCTGAGAAGTGGAAGAACGGTCAACAAAATGAGACTGTGGGAGCGAGAGATAGTGGAAGAGAATTGAAAATTGAATTGCAGGTGTGCTGAATAACGTGGCGGTACGCTCAGGTTGAAAAGCAGAGACAGAACTGAGCCGACGTGCGCCTGACTTTTTGGGCAGTTTACTATTTCCACCTGCGCAATGAGCCATTTAAAGGCCGATATCAGCCTTCCCCATTCTGTTATTCCACACCTGAATGCTCTAACTGCTCATTGGCCCCCACTAATCCACAGAATGAGCTAATCATTGAAATTAGCTGCCTAGCACTTTATCTGCGGTGACCTCACCCTTCCCAGCATGCCCTTTGCAGTAGTGGAAATGGAGCGGCGTTTCTAGCATTAAGGTAGTATGGACAACTGCCACCTCCACTGGCCGAGACAGTGATTTGTGTTCCTTATAACCGCGGGTCCATCTAATGGCATTTATTGACTTCTGATTTATCAGTGAAGGCCCATGAAGCTCTGTGATAGAGCGGTGTTGTGTGGCCATTCGTGGAGAAGATAAGGCGGTATGGGGGTGCTGCCGGTGTGCAAGAGCTGAGTCAGAGATGCGGGGATAAAGGCGCGCAGGGACCCTATGTACTCCAGGTATAGCAAACAAAACTAGTCTCCCAGAAACCTCAACACAAGCAGTTTCTTTTGGGATTTTGCTCTAAAACTTTCCGACACCTCTTTTAATGTATCCATTTGAGACACCTCATTGGGCAGAACTGAATCATATTGTTGCTGTGGCTTCAGACAGTCTGTCGAGCCTGTAGCCATGTTTCTAGGTTGACTGTAATCCAGGATTTGGAGAGGGTGTTGTGGAGCAGTGTAGAGGCTGGACTGAGGGAGGAACTGACTTAACAGCTGTCAACTAATTGGTTGAGCTATCAATCACAGTTGGATCTTGACCAATCCTGAAGCCATTTCCTGACACAGGTTTTAGCAAGTATTGGTTGGCGAGGCATGTAGTAGCGTGTACCATTTGTCACCTTCTGATCCAGCAGGGAGTGATGGACAGCTGTGAGGATTGAACCTTTAACGCCAAACGTGTCGTTGCCAACACAGATATGCGCGTAATTTTGAAAGTATGATAATTGCTGTAAGTTTTACGCAATCAAATAAATTCCAACTGTTCCTGAAAGCTGAGAAGCTGTCCTTCAGCCCAAATACAGATTACTATGGTAAACACGGCAGCGTGATTCTCTGCTGGGATTTTTGCATTTGGCCTTAAAAGGTTAAGGCTCATTTATACACCCTTTACAGATGAAAATAAACGTGTCCGCTTCAAATGATGCTACTGTCACTGCCCGCATTCTTCTGTGCATCCCTTACAGTGGTATCAACGTTCAGCATTACATCCAGTAAACGGCAGCTCTGTTTCTGACAGCAATGAAGATGCCGACAGTGGACGAGGTGGTAATAATTTACCTGCTAAAACAAAGAGGCAAAAATGGAGGGCAGTGGTTAGTGTGGACATTAAATACAGCGCAACAGGAGGACAAATATGTATCTTCTCTAACACTACCAATGAGAGATATTGAGTTTAAATTACATTTTCAATAGCTTGAACTGTTGGCAGTACTGGCCTGACTATTTCCGGTGGTGTAACTTCGTTTGTCCGTATTTGTTAGCGTCCTGAAAACGTGCTAGAATAAAGTCAAAACGTAGGTAGAGATTTGTTCATATCCGTATACGTATTTAAGGTTGAACATAGTAAAAAAGCCTTTTATTTACTTAAAGTGGAAGGAGTTTCTGGCTGGCTTTTTGGGAGCTGGATCTTTTGAATATTGTGATGCCGTTTTTATCAAGTCCTTATTTTACAGCTCAGCATGAGCCTTACTGCTTTCCCTCAACATCACTGCATTCCCCTCACAACAAACCTCCACTTTTGCATCGCAAAGAGTCTCTCTGAGATCAAGCTTATTCCACCTGCATTCTGTCTCTCTACCCCTCGCCCTCTCTCTCACTCCCTCATTCTCTCTCTCGTACATAACCTATCCTTCTCGTACCCACTCTTATTCATGCACACTTTCTCTCATACCTTTTCAAGCTCATACTCTCTCTTTCGTAAACACACTCTCTCACAGTCATTCTCTCCGGCGAAAACTCTTTATCATGAACTTTCTGTCTCTCATACAGTCGATGCCTATAAAAGACATTCTCCCTCTTTCTCTCTCCCATTCTTCTCTTCCACTCCCACACGTCTCACCTGCACTATACTCATCTATCTTTCTATTATTACTCTTTCACAATTTTTTCCCCCTCACTTTTTCACTTTTTTGATAGTTGTGTTGTGGAGTTTATATTGGTTTTTGGTCTTATTTTTTATTTTCGATCCCCCTCGCTCTCCTCCGTGTCTCTTTCTGTGGCTGCCTGTTTCTATCAGTGCGTGTTTCAGCTGCGAACTCTGTGCTTTCGGCTCGTTCCCCGAGAGGCTGTGTTCAAGGACACTGCAGAGAAAGAGTGATGGAGGCATTTAATAGTCACCCTGTCCTGCTGCTTATACAGTGAGCCCTGTCTCAGATGGGCTCTGTGTCTGCCTAATACCCACATTCTCACTTAACTGCTGACTGACAGGGCTCTGTGTCTGCCTAATACCCACATCCTCATTTAACTGCTGACTGACAGGGCTCTGTGTCTACCTAATGCCCGCATCCTCACCTAACTGCAGACAGACAGCACTCTGTGTCTGCCTAATACCCACATCCTCACTTAACTGCTGACTGACAGGGCTCTGTGTCTGCCTAATACCCACATCCTCACTTAACTGCTGACTGACAGGGCTCTGTGTCTGCCTAATACCCACATCCTCATTTAATTGCTGACTGACAGGGCTCTGTGTCTACCTAATGCCCGCATCCTCACCTAACTGCAGACAGACAGCACTCTGTGTCTGCCTTATACTCACATCCTCACTTAACTGCTGACTGACAGGGCCCTGTGTCTGCCTAATACCCACATCCTCACTTATCTGCTGTTGGACAGGGCTCTATGTTTTCCTAATACCCACATCCTCACATAACCGCTGGCAGACAGGGCTCTGTGTCTGCCTAATACCCACATCCTCACATTACTGCAGACAGACAGAGCTTTGTGTCTGCCTAAACCCACATCCCTACATGGCTGCAGATAGACGGATGAGATATCTCCCCATATTGACCTGTTATTGAAACGACACGGAGGAGATGGGGCAGGAGAAATCTGAGGGATGTCAGTGGGGGGAGATTAGGAAGCACAAATGAACCAGCTAACTATGAAGCAGGTAGAGCCAAACGCAAAAACATTCACCCCTCCTACTTACGAACAAATGCGTGTGTGAGCACACTGACACACACAACAGCACTTATCAACAAGTAGAGCCATACACACATGAACACATGCATATAAACCTACTAGTGCACTCACTCACACACACACATACACACACCTACACTTATGTGCAGTGACAAGTGTGAGTATACACACGCTCAAACGCATCAGCCACCATCCCCAGCCAATGTGGGAGCTGGACTTCACTGGCCCAGAGGAGACGCAGTCACTGGGAAAGCAGGGTCCTCGCTGCATGAGTGGAGGCTGTCCATCTTGCTGCCAGTGCAGAAGTGCCCTCATCATTACCACAGTGCACGCTTTGCTGAGTATTGTATTTCCACAATCAATACAGCCAGTGCTGTAAGGCCCCGCGGGCTGGGTTTCTGAGGCTAACAGTAGATGGGCTGCACGGCTCGGCAGGGTTTATACGGGATGTCTTACAGTCCTGCTGTAATGTGTCCCCGCTCCTCAGGGTCATCTCATTCTCCAGCTCATGCGCTTGCGTATGTGGTTCAGCCGGCCCGCGGAAAGAGGCAGATGAGTCGCGCGGCGACAGTACAGCGCTAATCGAATGGAAAATGAATCCATTACTGTAACGAAGCAATTAAAAGGCTGTCACGCACCGCGGCGCGCGGATTGGGCTGGCCAGCGCTGCTCACCCCGCCTCTGATCCGTCTCGAAAGGCTCGATCCAAACCCAAACTTTCAGCTGCCTCGGGAGGGAGAAAGATGGAGGTTCTGTCCCCTCTCTCGCTGGGGGAATGTGGAGCTGCAGGGAGATGATGGGGGGGCAGTCTGAGTGTTCCTGTTCCCGGGAAACAGACTGGAGTATAAATCCCCATTCCTCGGCCCGGCTCGGCTCGGCTGAGGGACGTCTTCTACTCGCTCTGCTGTTAAATATTTCACCAGACCCCAGTGGGAGTAGGGCTGGCTGTGGCTCTGCCTGTCTGCCGGGTATAAATCAGGGCCCTTCGCCACACCCGCTGAGGGGGTATGGAGTGCTGGGTGTGCGATGTAGGGGAGCCTGCATATTACCCTCTGCCAAGGAGCCAGCTCCACTGCCTGGCAGGTGACAAATAGTTTTTTAATTGCTGGGAGCAGGAAAATCATTAGTCTCTTCCCTTTCCTGAGCCGCGGCCGGAGCGAGACGTGAGCGCAATAATAATAGCAGCTCCCGCTATCCCGCCGCCTATTTTTAGAGTGAGAGTTTTACAGAGGGTTCAGTGCGTGCGTGGGTGTGTGTGTGTGTGTGTGCGCGCGTGTCTGTGTGTGTATGCATGCTTATATCTTTGTCCTTGTGTTCTGTGCCTCAGCCCGTATCATTCAGTACAGGCACGCGTTGGCCTTACTCTGAGCAGAGCTCCTGCAGTTTACCTCACTGCTGTCTGATCACTGCTGTCTCATGTTGTTTCAGTTCTCATCTTGTCAGCTCTAGCGTCTGATTGGCTCAAAGGCCAGACAATGCAGTCTTGGTTGGTGTGAGACAGTGTTTACTCAATGTTGAAGTGCAATTTCAAATCTCAGTGTTCTGGGTATGTGACTGTTAATCTTCAGAGCCCCATGTTAGTAAACGACTCCAGGACTCTTCATCCTGGACTTTTTGTCCCAGGACTCTTCGTTCCCTTGACGTTTTCAACCCTGGATTGTTCGTCCCCTATTATGTTTTGCCCTCATCCTGCAATATAATCCTAAAGTTCAGCCTAACCCTAATTTCATGGTGATCTGTCTTTCATCCGTCCGTCCATCCATCTGTCAACAATAGTAGCATGTTTTGTTATCATTAGGGGACGAAGTCCTCGGAGGCGAAAAGTCTGATCAGGAAAAATCCATGAGGATGAAAAATCCCGGGACGAAGAGTCCTGTGAGTGCTGGCATACTCCAAAGATCTGATGAGCAGCACTCCTTTACCATCCTGTGTACGCATTCTCCCTTCAGTCCTAATGAAGCCCACAGCGCTCAGGGCCTGGACAAGCTGTTGAGCTGCTCATTACTGGAGTAAGATGAGCCAAATTCTGGTCGATCTGAACCCCAGCAGGATGCTTGGTCTCCGGAAGCTTGGTAGGGATCTGCTGCTGAGGAGCATCGGGGGGGAGCTTAATTTCATCCACACAGTATCAGCTCTGAAGCGAGTACATCCCTCACGCACACCGCACCTCCCATCGCTCCAGAAACAAGCTGAGCCACGCCCCCACAGCAGCCCCGGGCCACACCCAACCGGCTGTCGACCCCACCCCTCATACCCCCCCCCCGCACATCCACCTCTTAGCTCGCCGGGCCCGCCGGACCAGAAAACGAACGCTCATTTGCAAGTTAGATAAATCCTTTCAATGTTTTATTGATGCAAACAAATTAGCCCGTGGGCCCTAGACAATAACTAATGGAAGCTGTGGCTCACGGTTGGGTAGCAGCTTTCCCCCCGTTTCCAAAGACTGATGCCTGAGCTCCGGCCCCTTAATTATTCCTGCAGCAAACCATCCACTGCCTCCCTCCCTGCAGCCTCACTGATGTGCAGCTACCAGCCCTGCAATTCTCATTAGCTTCTGTGGGAGAAAACACTCCACAACAACACAACAAAACAGCTCGCAGGAAATTAAAATGCAGCTCGCTAACATGTAATCCCAGTGAGAGTGCAGGCCGGCTGGAGCGTGTGTGTGTGTGTGTTTGAGAGAGTGTGTGTTAGTTTGTGACTGTGTGTTTATTTGTTAATTTGTGAGCATGTTTGAGAGTGTGTTTGTATTTCATTGTGTGAGTCTGTTTCAGAGTGTGTGTTGCAGTTTTTTCCAATTGCCTAAACTCTAAAATCAAAAGTATTACGCAATTTTCAAAATCTTAAACGCAAGGAGCAAAACATCGGCCCAGATTTCCACAACTGTAAGTACAATGCCAGCCTCACACTTTTTGCTAAACAATACACGCAGTGATTTGAAAAACACTACACATACTTGCATACATTAGACACAGAAGTATACCATGATGCCACTTCCTTTCAATTCCAAAGCACTGACTATCAAATAACCAAACCTATGGGCCAATTGGTTAAACACAGCCATCAAGTGCGGAAACACATGATTGGTTAATTGTAGACACACCAATCAGGTTTAAGCACTATTAAAATGCAGCTGGTGAGTTCAGCTGTCTTCAGTCAAAATGGCAGGAATCAGAAGAAGAGGAGTGAGGGTGAGAGGGGAATCCTGCAAGGAGGAGGAGGTGGAGGTAGAGGGAGAGCCGGAGGCCTTGCCCAGAGAGAGAGGGAGAGGCGGAGGTGGAGGTGGAGGAAGAGGAAGACCTGAGGCAGGAGGAGAACGGGCTCAAAGGAAAAGAGGATCAAATTTATCAAAGGAAGTTCGCGCCACACTAGTTGACCATGTCGTGAACCACAGACTGACGCTTAAGGAGGCTGGACTAAGAGTTCAGCCAAATCTGAACAGATATACATCTAAAGTGACTAGTGTATACTTGACCAGTGCTGAACTACACAATCTTGTCTTTCATTGTATTTCAGAGAGTTTTACAAAGGAATTCCTGCATGAATTCATTTACATTGATGAGGCAGGGTTTTACCTCACGAAAGCAAGAAGGCAGAAATATCATGGGCCACAGGACTATAATCAATGTCCCAGGGTAACGTAGGGGTAACATCACAAATTGCAATGCATTACACAGAATGGGATCCTCCACCATCATGCCAATATGGAGCCTTACAACACACCTCACACTCTCACACTTTTGGACCGATTGCACAACATCGTCACAGCAGTAAAACTGATGCAATACGCTCTCACCTGGGACAATGTGTCTTTCCACCACTGGTCCAGAACTGGTTTCAACACCATCCACAGCTTGCAGTACTATTCCTTCCACCATACTCTCCTTTTTTGAACCCAATTGAAGAGTTCATCTCAGCATGACAGCGGAAAGTTTACGATCTGCGGCCCCAGACTCAGGTACCCCTCATTTAGGCCATGGAGGAGGGCTGTGACCAAATCGACGCTGCAGCTGTGCAAGGATGGTTCGACATTCAAGATGGTTCTTCCCACGTTGTCTTGCCACAGAGGATATCGCCTGTGATGTTGATGAAATTCTCTGGCCAGATCCAGCTCAGTGAAGAGATATATCGTGTCTAACATTTCCTGTACTACATACATACATTTTTTTATTTTTTTTTACTGTAATTATATCCCCGAATGGCATTTTGCCGCCGCCGCGCCGCCCTACGTGTTAACGCTATAACTTCAGTAATATTTCAATTAGAAATTTCATGTTTTGCATATTGGTAAGTATCATAAAGAGGAAGAACTGATTTGATTTTGGACGATTTACAATTTCTAAATGGGCCACCAGGGGCCAAAAACTGAAAAATCACTGTTTTTATCATATCTCTGGATTTATTTGTCTGATTGACCTCAAATCAAGTGCAAATGAAAGGTCATGACCTGAGGATGTGTCCCACGATGACATTATACCTATTTGGTACAAAATATTGACACAAGGTGGAGCTTTGTCACATAAAATTCACCATTTTTGCCATATCTTTGGAACAATTTGTCATACTGACATGAAACTATGTGCAACTGCACGGTCATGACCTCACAACGTGTTATATGATGACATCATAACTGTATGGTTCAAATTTTGCCACCAGGTGGCGTTTTGTGATGGAAAATGACCATTTTGGCCACATCTTCAGAACTATTTGCCCGATTGACCTGAAATTAACTTCAAATGCAAGTCTATTCAAGGTCCATTCAAGGATTGGGGAATTGGAGGATTGGGGGCGTTCAGGGATATACCCCAAGCCGTCGCCTCCGGCGGCATAAGCCTAGTTGTAACCTGTACTGGATACAGTATTACAGTATTAGGTATGTTTGTCTGATATTTGCTGAGCTAACAGTGTTGTGCACACTACTGTAGCAGCATGAAAACTGGGACATGGTTTGTTGTGATTCATCATGATGTTGACTGATTTGGGTATAAGGAGTCAGTTTGCAGCATTAGTCTTGTATAGTGTTTGGTGTATTCATTCATTCATTCATCTTCTATACCCGCTTATTCCTCACTAGGGTCACGGGGCGAGCTGGAGCCTATCCCAGCTGACTACAGGCTAAGGCAGGACATGGAAGTAGAATTGCTAAAAGTGTTTTAGGTTAAACACAGCAGTGTGTGGTTCAAATAGAATTAAGTTATATGAAATGTATGTGTTTTATATGGAAACAAAATATGGTTTTTAAGAATTAGTTTATAGTTTTTACAAGAGTGTTTCATTTTGATCTGAGGTGTTCTGCTTATTGGGTGCATGGTTGTGCTAATTGTAGTGTTTTGAAAAACCGGGCCCTATTTTCAAAATTGTGCTTAATATTTGAGTGTGTGAGTATGTTTCAGAGTG
>CM056581.1:56515000-56600000 GCA_029721435.1 Gymnothorax reevesii
TAATTTTAGACAAGGCACCTTTAAAATTGGGGAGATAAAATATATAAACCTAATGTGATTGGGCAGACAGGAGACAGGGCAGTGCAGTCTCTTACAGAAGCAAGAATAATTGAGCCAATAAGTCATTTGCACTTCCTCACATGGCCCGGAGTCACCAAGCGACAGCTAAAAATACAATTCAATCTCATCTCGCTCACTAAATGCACAGAATGCTAATGACTGGCCAGACATGGGGTTTGTGAGGCACAAAGGAGTTTAATGTGGTTAATGGGAATGGCCTTGTGTGGATCCAGGCGTCAGACAATACGGCAGGTCACAAAAGCCAAAGATGACGGCGCGCCCCTCCCCTCCCCTGTCTTTGAGGAGAGGGGGGCGGGTCCCCTGGGACATGAAGCCCGCCCCCTGACCCTCCTGTCCACGGTTAGAGGAGGGCGGAGAAGAAGTCCCTGAACCATTGAGCTGACAGGTGATTGACAGGCTTTGTTCAAAGACGTCACACATCGGTCACTTGAGAGTGCAAGGAGAAGTCCTGCCCACACATAATGCTCTTACAGCGTTACTGGAATGTTTGGTCATCAGAAATGTGGGCGATCATGAAGAAAAACAGTAAAAAATAAGTTTTCTTTGGGGAGAGATGAATGGAGACACTTTGAAGAATTGAATTATTGTGGTGCAACGAATATCCCGTCAAGTTTTTGATGGACAACAGAATGTGCAACCACATTTCCAAGAGCACATAATATGCTGACTGTTCCCCATAATGCTTATATGAGCCAAAGGACTTAGTCATTTCAGTAGATGACTATTCTCTGACATTCAGCTCAGCCCCCAGACACCAAGACCTTTGAACCCTTGACTTACAAACGCATTTAAGACAGAGAAGCCCTTGAAGGCTTCTTCTCTGAGCTTGAGAATTAAAGTTAAATTCTGAGAAACTGGTTGTGTGGCTGAATTAACTGTACTTGCTAGTTTAATAACCTCAAATTGTAACCAGCGCAGTCCTTTCCATTTTATTTTGCACTCAGATTCCTCATTTTGGCTGTTGTTTCATTGCAATTAAATTATTACTCAGGGGCAGCAAACAGATGAGCAGCCCTTCTACACACAGGCTCCTATCCGGCTTCCGCCCCATCTGGAGTGTTTTTTACCACATGCCGAAATTCAACTGAATTTAAATCTGAAGGATTCGGACTACAGAGGGATTCCATTCAATCACACACCATACCTGGGTGTGAGTGAGTGTCTGCGAGCGTGTGTGTGTGTGTGTGTGTGTGTGTGCGTGTGTGTGCGCTCGTGCGCATGCATGCGTGGGGGGGGTTGTTACTTTAAAAAAGGATGCATTTGTGGCTGAATGTCCCCTTGATGTTGCCGTCCCTCCACAGAACCCCCAGGGCACTTCTTAAGAGCTCCTTGAGCAGAGAAGCAACACAGAGCCAGTGTTTGCAGAGAGGATCTGCGTCAGCCCTATCTGATCTATGTGGACAGTAAGCGGAGTAAAGGTGACCTTTGACCCCTCCCCAGTCAATGCAGGGATGTCAGCTTGCGCAAAGACACAGAGCACGCAACGCAGAGATACTTTGATAGGAGATACTACGGGAGCAGATGGAGTGCATTTCGGACCGCTAGCGCACGATCTCACATGCGTATAGTGCTCTCGTCCCAACTCCGATTAACTGAGATTTATGAAATGCTCCGCTGCTCTGTCATGGACTTTTTCTGCCCGGTAACCGGTTGAGCACTGTAGCAAAATTACCCCTTAATTACCAAATTACCAATTACCAAAATTGTCCAAACCTTGGCAATTCCCATTGACAGCAAGACTTTTTACCTATTGCGACCATTCGTTCCTCGAGCGCTATGGCTTTTCCTTGAAACAGTACCAAGCAAAAGTTTTTTCGGCACATATAAAACAATTCCAAGATTCCAAGCATTCAAAGATGCTTCCAAAATCATGGGAATGACAGGTTTATGAATATTCGAAAATGGACTATGAAGACCTGTGAACTGTTAAAAACTAAATCAAAATATGCGGTATAACTGACCTTATGCTGAGGAAAACTGTCCTGCAGTTCTACAGTTTCATAACATAACAGGCTGTTTGGTTTTTTCCAAGCATTTTAGAGAACTTTCCGCAGTTCTGCAAGTTCACAGTCTCACTTCAGTCTGTCTCCGGAGAATCCCAGACAGTCAAAATGACGTTGAGTGCAGGGCACTAATCAAGGCAGTATAACCTGTGTCAACTGTCTTTTATAAATAGAGATGCATTTTTGGAAGAGTAGTTTACATGTGAACATTAGGTGCCATAAATGTGCCTTTTTCTTCTACAGGACTAATGTGAAAAAGAAAAATATAAACACCTGGGGTGCCCAAAAATTTGGCACTAGACCGCATCTCTGATCAAAGTTTTTCTGCCCGAAAGCTTAGGCTTCCCATGATGCAGAGGGAGAGCCTACCTTGCCGAAGGGTCCCGTGACGGTTCCGCCGGAGCTGAAGAAGCCGCTGAAGCGGCTGGCGGCGCGGTTCTTCCAGCTGTCTGGCCCACCGGCGCCCCCACTGGGGAGGGAGCCGCCCAGCTGTGCCAGGGAGTCCGGGGACGGGATGCTGGAGTCGCCCAGAAACTCAGTCATGTTCTTCCGCCGACGAGCCTGGCCCTGAGCGGAGAGATAGAGAGAGAGAGAGAGAGAGAGACCAGGGACAGAAAGGTCAGACATGACAGACTCAGTGCAGGCGAGTGCAAGACACACGAAGAATCCTTTGGGCAACGAAAAAGACAATGGACTCACGGACATGATCTACGTAGGACAATAACTCATTCCCCTAGACCGAAAATACACCCAAAAAATTACCATGTTTCACTGGGCAGCACTGAGTGGCCTCCACCTAGAAAAACCCTGACACATCAAGGAAGAGCACAATATTGCTGAACCTCTAATTTATTGGATTTCAAAAAAAGCATGTGACGAGCAACAGGCACATTTTCGCATGAGTGAAATTCTGCCGATGGTCCTCTGGGGGGAGGGGGGGACAGGAAACACAGGAATAAGATGAAGGATAGGAAGATGTCAGGATTGGACGGGAAGGATAGGGGCAGAGGCTGTGCGGGGGGCCTTTTCCTGAGTATGGACAGGCCTCATTTATGCCCAGGTGGAAATATCATCATAAAGGACAATGAAGCGGTCAGGACAGGCATTCCTCTGGCGGAGGTGCCGTTACGTAATAAATAACCCGGAGAAAACAGCGCTCTTCCGACAGCCTGAGCGCTGAGATCATCGCTCTGTAAACACTGCGAGGTCTCCCAGGTCGGGACGCCCCGCAGGGCTGATCCCCGTACCTGTGACCCCCCGACCTCTCCTCTCCCACCAGGACGCAAGGCGAAAACAACAGGGCGCTCCAGCGCTCACACGCGATCCAACAAACCTGCTCTTGAACGCTCCCCTCAAAACAAAATGACTGTAGAGCGCACGCCAGAAGCAAGGGCAATTTAACCCAATTTAACCACCGACAGGGAGCTGGAATTTGCTGGAAGAAGCAGAGGATGAAAAATGACCATCCCTGCACAAACAGATACTGAGCACCTGGGGTCTTTAAAAGCTTAGCAGAGGAGCACTGGCATCCCCCCCCCCATTCCCATCATGCATCAGAGAAGCAAAGGAAAGGAGAGAAAGAGTGAGAGTGACCAAGCGCGCCATCAGGCAGCCAGGAGATGACCGCTAAACCTGGGAAGCAAGGTGGAAATAAGTGACTAGTGCAAATACAAACCAAGTGCCCATTTCTGAGATTGTTGTGGAGCGGCAAGCACAGCATCAGACCCTCACATCACAGACTACGATGTAACTGTCAATATGTTCATACTGTCACCTGTCAAAGATATGCATCCCCTTTTTAAAAATATTTTGAACCCGTAACTGAAAAATCTAAAATAGTTCATACACAGTCTTAATGCTACAGTGCGAGGCTTAGTCAGTGCTATATGATAAAGTGAAAATGCGCGCACTCTATGAAAAAGTAACCATGTCTCTTACCGGGTGCACGGTCAGGGCAGACGTATAGCAAAAAAAAATTAATCCAGCACTCACGGATCAAAGTAAATAAATTTTATTTCGGCACAGGCAGCAGTACACGAACGTTTCAGCCTACTGGCTTTCTTCAGCGCTGAAGAAAGCCAGTAGGCTGAAACGTTCGTGTATTGCTGCACGTGCCGAAATAATTTTTTTTGCTATAGTCAGTGCTATAACCACCCAGTTTTAGAACACAGTTTTAGGGACTCGGGAGAAGGGCAGATGCTCGGCCTCAACTGTGAAGTGTTGTTGGGACTGACGTTCATTCAGTTAAATGCACAATACTAATAAAATTGAGTCATATGTCCTTGAGTTTTGTTGTTCTGGCCCAGTTGAATTCAGGCAGATTGTTTTGCCAGTCTACGCACAAAAACATTGTTGGCACTCAAACAATACCCTCTGTTCAACTCCTGAGGAAAGAAACCATGAGATGAAAAGAAGGGAAACTAGTGTTCACCATGTCTCCAAACAGGAAACTGTAAGAACAGCAATGTTGTTTAGTGGAAACCCTCCACTCCCAATGCAAGGAATGCCCAGGCAGCTCTGTCTGATGTGGACAATAGACATAATGAAAGAAAAGCAATGGTGCTCTGCAAGGTCGAGCCAAGTTTATCGCCAACTCCGATAAACACAGTCCCTGCTCCGCTCATTTCCAAAAGGAACTTACTCACCTAATCTTGCAGCACAAAGCAACTGACTTCAAGTACAACTGAAGGGTACTAAAGCAGCAACTGGGGGTTAACCAAGCTCCGCGGCCATTAACGCATGTTTGTAATGCCGTTTGGCTGCTGCGAGGCACCTTCATTCAACACTCACTCAGGGGTACAAGATAAACTGCAGCGATGACAGCACTCAAGTGCTGAACACACCAACACGAGACGAATTGTGAGTTCACAGCAGCCCATCAGTAAGCACTGGCGCAATCCGTCAGCACACGCTGACAGCTAGTGTTAAAGAGCACTGCCTCGGGATTCGAGACACTCACATTCCGTCCTGCATTTACACTTTTTATTGCAGCCGCATATTTAGTACTACTCAGCCCTATAAACACAGTGGGGTCCATAAAATCTCTCGATGGTGACCCCAGTTTTAACCGCTTAAGCTCTGATTTTCGCTCAAATTTTTCCTTGAGTACTTTCAAAATCACAAAAAAAATATTGTTTTTAATTGTAGGACAATGCCAAGTGCATTTTCTATATCTGCTGGTTGCAGCACTGAAGCTACATCACACCCATAGTGAGTGAAATATTCAAACCCTGGACACCTTGTTTTTATGGCTGCAGGTCTACATCAAATAGAGAATATCTAGATCCTCCGCAACATTTCATAAACATCTTCCCGTAATTCAGCAGGACATATTTGGGATCTTTGGAAACCTGGGTATCTCAACTAGAATTTAAAATGGGCATAAAGTTCCACATATTTGAATAAAGCAGCGGCATTAAACAAACCCATATAAGGCTGTGCAGGATTTTCACGGTTAAGGGCTTTAATTCCGATGAAATTCACTCGATGTGGATGTACATGTGCTAAAAAATTCTGAATGTCAGCTTTAATGCAAGACATGGAAATTTCTAAATTGTGTCACCCCCCCAAATAACTTGTGGATCCCAGGGTAAGGTAGCAAGCCTGAGGGTGAGAGATGTATCAGCTCTAATAAGCTGTCCCTCTCATACGAGCGCAGTGAGGAAACCCCAGATTCTGCTCACACAGACCCTGTCATGCAAGCCAGCTCAGCACACCAACATGTGCCTAATGTCAGCTGCCTCCACACAACATCACTGCCACTTCAGTTTTTCAGAAAACAAAGATATTAAACAAAAATTTTTTTTGGAGATGATCCAATTTCCCACCAACAGAGGCATCACAAATGGAACAGACTCAAGTCACCTCTCTGAGTGTTTTTTCTCAATCCCATTCAATGTTTTAGTAAACATTACATAAAATATTTGGGGTCTGACTGACAGAGGCACTGAACATGCACAACCAATCAGCACAACCAATGATAGATGCAAAACTGACATGATTGCAGATGCCGTGCTGTCTGTCTTTAGAGCGCTAAATGGCTTGACGCGTGCTAAAGGTCATAGTAAATCAGCTCCAAAGAGCAGTGGAATGTTAACGGCCATCTCGTGAGGTGAGCGTCCCTATAAAACTGTCCCTCGCTATTTTAACAACTGTGGATGGGGTGAGCAAACAGTCCCCTGCGAACCGAGAGGCCCTTTGATCCAGAGGAGCCCCTGTCCCCAGCCCTTAGAGCACACAGGTGTCAGGGGCCTATTCAGACCAGGGGGAAAATGGGCATATCAATCTCCGCTAATGTGAGGCCAATGCCCTGCAAAATGAAACAAGGAGAAGGACGGCATTCCTATTCCTCTGCGGCAGGGTTCTTCCCACGGCAGCATCAAAAACCCCGGCCGAAACCTTATCCATCAAAATGATGTCATGTCTTCTCCACCTCTGGGAGGAGAACGGCTGCTTTTGGCGGGATTTTACATTTATTATAAACGACAAAAAAATGTAAATTAAATTTGCAAAGCCCTCTGTTGTACACCCTGTTGAGTACATTACCACAGTCAAGAGTCAAAAATAAATCCTGCTTTACACCCTGCTGACACAACAGTGCAACAGGAGTGCAATATGGACAACAGTAATACTTCATGTATGTCAATCAATAGCCAGTTCTGAGCTTCACTTAAGTACTTCAGCTACAGTATAGATACACAGCTCTAATAATGTGACCAGACAACTCTCCTGAACTACAATAAATTATTCCTAGAAAAAGATATAAAATTAGCTCCTCTTACCATGGATGTCAAAGGCATGTCAAAAGCAACAAAGACCATGGTGCGCCTTTAGCATGGAGGCCAGCCCATGCTGTACTGAGCCGCTCGACTCCAAAGTCCGCTGCCGAGAAATGCAATTCCCAGGCACAAGCCCCCGGGCAAATTTAACAGCTGAATCCAGCGTAGCCCGAGCCTTCGCAAGACACAGAAACGGACAGGAGAGACGCTAGTTTTGAAGACGAGGACCGTCCTGTATGAGAAGTAACGGGTGCAATGGGTAGGTAAGCTCCGGTTCGGGCTGCAGTGCCAAGTTTCCCCGGCGGGTCGGTGTCAGCTGTCCTGCTCCGCGGGGTAAAGTCTGCTAACTGAGCCGCCTGCCTGCCTGCATTGCTGAGGGGGGCTGCCCCGGTGTCATGGTAACTCCAGGATCCTGCCCCATTGTGTGAACAGGAAAAGGGGGCGGGGCTCCAAATGTGCTAATATGTATACAGGGGAGGAGCCAGAGAAAAAAATAACAGCTTGCAGATAAAGCCTGGGGGTCTGCAGGGCAACAGATGCTGGGAATTCATCAAGCACCCGAAATTACTGCTGTTTACAGCTCCGCGCTGACACCGGACCCCTGAGCCCTGCACAGACAGACAGACTGAAACTCGTGAGCCGTTTTGCCCAGCATTTCGATCTGTCCGCGTACAGCACATCACAGGACCCAGCCGACTGCTAAGAACAGCATTTGTAGTCACGTTCACACCCAGAGCCTGTAACTTTAGCTGAGTGCATGTACAGAACTCAGACCGGGGAATGCAAGCCACATTCCTTGTAAAGGAAACTGAAATTCACCTACAAAAGACACAAGGGGAGTAATTACAGACTGACAAGCAGAAAGCACCAGATTTACCCGTAAGGGATCGCGTGATGATACTGTTGCCCTTGGAATGACCTTGGATTTTTGACGAGGTGTACCGCCGGGTTTATCTCCCGACCCACTTCCTGCTCAAATCTTCTCTGTGTTGAGATTTACGGGACGCTGCGTGCCCTCTTGGGCATCAAGTACGCAGAGCAAATGCGGGGGGAAATCCCGTCAGTCCCGGACTCTTGGTAATTTTCTGCCGGAGCTTCATGACACAATCACACAGAACCTACCTCTGCCCGGAAAAGCACCTTAATATAGATTCTATCAGCAGTCTCGTCTGAGAATGCAGATACCAGGTACCGGGTGACAGTTGCAATAAGATCTTCCGCCCAACATGCCTACTGGAGGGTTGCCATCTACCTACTCTATGTGGCAGAGGTGACAGACGAAAGTATAATCGATGTGATCTGCACTTGATGACCCCCCTAAGTGCAGTCAGTTAATCTACAGGTACCTCACTGATTTTCACATCCCCTCTCCTAGGGCTGCTTACTCAGAGAGGCTTGAGGAACAGCAAAAGCTAATCTCAGGCAGACCCTATTGTTCTTATTTACTGTAAAGATAAGAAAGTCTCTTTCATCAACACTGTTGATTAAGAGTACAAATAGCCAGGCACAGTCCTGCACAGCACACACATGGCTTTAGAGAGATCACACATTCAGAGAGAGGGGGTCATGTTACAATTACGGAAACTACTTCAGAGCGTCTCTCGGGAAAACCCAAAACAAGCGCCCACGTCCAGTAAGAGGGAGAGCTTCCTGTTTACACCGTCCCGGGTTTCCCAAACCCTGAGCTACACGAAAAGCAAGTCTAAGCCAGTCAGTCGGCTTGTCATGTAGCTGTCATCGGTAGCGGCAGGTATAAACAAAACAAATGACTCACCTGCACAGTTAGCATAACTCAGAGAACCGATACTGAATGATAATGAATGCAAAATTGGAACCTGGCAACGTACTTTAGCAGAGGCTAATCACTGCATGGCTTCACAGAGCAAGGGGTCCGAGGTTGGACCCCCGGGGCAGTTGGCAGGGGCGCAGTGGCCCCTCTCACCTGGAACAGGGTGGGCATCGGATCCGGCCCTGGACCCTCATCTTGCTCCAGGTGACTCTCAGGCGTTAGCTGGAGCAGGTCCCAGCTGTGTCTGGACGTGAGTCGAGCAATTCGCACCATGATGGCCTCTCCACTGCCCACTGACAGATTAATCCAGTGACCTGGTGAACTCCCCCTGACCTCCCGAGCTCTCTTAATTAACCAGCCAGAATACAGCGATCCCCAATTTCATCCGACAGGTGTTCGATCAGCAGTATCCACACAGGCAGGAGTCAAATGAGTTGAGAGAACTTATCTTTGACTACTCTGCAAGTCAGTCACAAGCGGAATAGCGCACACACTCTCACGCACACATCTACGCACACACAGAGGCAACGGTACAGTCCCCGCCCATGCAGTCAAACAAGGCTGGCTCCGCCCACGCAGGTGACAACCACAATCCCCAGCTGCGGCTCGTCCCTGTGACACGGCGTTACATGATACCGCGCAGCCATTAATCAAACACAAACCGCAGCACAGGTGTGTGGCGGGGATCGCCGTGTTCCCTCGCATTCGCAAACAGACGCGCAAACACAAGCCCTGAAAGCACACAGCCAGGTTTAAAAAGATTCTCATTTTAATATAAAAAAAAAAATCACCTGTGCAGATGAGATAAAGGGAAACGTCCAAGCAGGAGGAACTGGGACACTACCAGTCAGGCACAAACCACAAAATGGAGCGCAATGCAGGAACAGCTCAACTGCTTTAGTTTTTAAAACCTAATTTTTTGCAGAAGTTTACCCAGTGAGATTGAGTGAAGCTCGGACCAGGTACAGAGTTGCAAAACTGAGGGAAGCGTGTATCTCCATCTCCTCAAACAAATGACAGACACTACTGTGCCCGGCATCGTAACACTATGTCCCATTTGGCTTCACAGAGTTGCATGTTTGACTTCTTTTGTAACAAAAGACTGACTGTTGAAATTCACTCTGAGAAATGTGTGTTATCAGGGCAATATTTCAGCATTCGATTGAAGGGACTCTGGCACACAATCACACATTTTCACAATACGTGAGGTTTTTCCAAAACGTTTTTTTTTTTTTTTTTTTTTTTTTAAACATTCAGTGTATATGTTCCAGAACTGCCATCAGTAAAAAGCATTGATTTTTACATCAGCATTAGAATGTTCAGCTAAGTACTTTGTAATCACTCGTGTAACCTGTAAGGGTTAAACGCTGTTCTACATCTAAAGCAAGGGGAAAGGTAGACAAGGCCTTATCTGCCAGACACGTTCGTGACGAGGGAGTGAGAGCAGCCCTTTGTCAATTGTATGCGGATTCTATTCTGAAACTGCCCAATATTAATTGTGTTAGCCTAATTAGCCCAACCGTCAACAGACCCATTAATCATGTCCATTGTGTGGGGCAGGTTAGGTCAGGGCTTGTGAACAGTCTCCTTTCAGAGCGAGATAACAGCTCTTAAATGATGGGAAATGAACACCGTGGAGTATTTGTGTGAGCCCGCACGGATGGCTTCCTCCCAGCCGCAGTCAACCTGAGTCGGCCTCGTTTAGCCCCGCTATTACCGCTGGTGCTCAGGAGAGCGCGACCGGGGGAGACGATACGAGAATGCAGCGGTCGACCCTCCAACCCGAAACAACCGGCGAAGAATCACCTCTAACATCTCATTCAGAGATACCGACCACTTCATGAGAACAGTGGAGTGCACAATGTGCTCTGCCAACAGTTCCCTCACAGCTGATTCGTGAATTAAGGTTACCATTGCGTATTAACAATATATGTTCAAGTTTCTTGGAAGGACATAGTCGTAATCTTTAAAAAAAACAAACAGCTTCAAAAACAAAAGAATAAGACAAACACCATTTGGGCTTGGTTACACTCCGTAGGGAGGAGCTGCTACAGTGCAGCCCAAAGGGAGCACAATGGAGCCGTGAGCCGTGTTACTGGCAGGGCCAGAGGAGTGTGAGGGTTGTTTCCTGCAGGGCATTGCATTATGGGTGTGGACCTCCATTAATCTCACTCTTCAGGCTGGGTCAGACTGACTCTGTGCACGGCTCAGGCGCAGGTCTTTGGCGGTTATCCTCCGCCACGTGTAAGCAGCTCCGTGGGAAAGTAAAGTGGTGTTCTGGACTGTAAGGGAAGTGCCATGTCATGTGTAAGGTGGGACTTCAGGGCGGAGTCATGTAATCGTTGCGTTGTTAGCCGTGAAGCACAATTAGCAGCACTGCTGAAGTGTGCACAGTTTTAACTGGAGGGCGGGATTTTTAACTCTGTTTTTCACCCCCAGAATGCAAGGACGGTATCAGAGAACATAACTGCTTCCAGTTGCCAGTTTTGATTGCCACATCAGCATTACAACTCTCATTAAGGACTTTCTAATCAGATATTTGCGGACTTGCAAGATAAAGTACTTAGCGTTTAACAACAGAAGAGATGAAAGACCCAACCCTCAGTGTTGAAAAGTTATACTGTAGACAGAGCAATCTCTGCACTGCAAATTTTACCTCCATTTCCTGTAGTTTTCTGCCTCAGTCTCCACATACTGGGAGTTTATGCACAACATAATCAGAAGGGATTTTGTCCAACAAAGTTCAAAGTACTTATTTAATAATATGTGCATAATGAAAATGATTGATTCATAATTATGGTCAAGTCTAATGAAGGAGCACAAACATTATTGTACATTTCGTTATTATAGTACACCAAAAGCCACATCTCAGTTTGAACAGCTATTTTGAATTCTTAATCCTTATGCTGCATTTCCATCAATGCGAAACAAATTTTTCATGCCACCAGATGACATTCAAATTCAATGCAAAGAGGCGAATACATGCAAAAAGACGCTAGTCCGCGCCGGGCAACGCAAATTGGTGCGGCGCGATGTGAATGGCTTGCAAAAACTGTGCAAATGCACGAAATTCGCATTTTGCTCCACGTCATATTATTATTTTGTAAAATATTTGCGTGAGTGGAGCAGTGTTCTGAATGGCATCATTGGCCAGCTAGGCTACCTAGCTTCATATTCAATGGATCTCAATTTCACAACAAAATAGTGGTCTAGCTGAACATCAGACAACGTTATCAGTTTTTCGAGTATTTTTATTCTCAAGCTGGCCAGATGTTCATAAAGTAAAATGTTTGTGACGTTAGCTTAGCAATATTAGTGTCGCCATCTGGCTAATGATTTTTGGGGATATCAAGAAGTTCCGCCCCTTGAGTGTAAACAAGGCTTGACTGGCATTGCTTTCGGTTGTCAGTGTTAATTTCCATGTCAGTCATCTGCCAGGTTGTTCTCCCACAGAAATGAACAAGATCTTCATGCAAACAGGGCGGAAGATCTTCAAAGCAGAACAATAACAAGAGTTGTCCGAAAGACAACAAAGCTCGCCAGGGGGCAAGGTTAAAGTTTTTCTGCACGCGGACGGACGCGGACGCCGGGGGTACGACAATAGCTCTCCGGACGTTATTCGTCCCGGCGAGCTAAAAAGGTCAGGTAAAGGTCATGGTCAAGGTCACCAGGTCAAAATTTCAGTTCGTAGGTTTTCCACCAAGGAGTATACAAGCAAAGTATGAAAGCCCTATCTCTCATGGTTTAAAAGTTATAGACAAGGTTTAAGTTTTTGTTATGGGCAAGGTTAAAGTTTTTTAAAGGTCAGGTAAAGGTCAAGGTCATCAGGTCCAACTTCGGCATCAGTAGGCAGGTCTTGCACCAAGGAGTACACATGCAAACTATGACAGCCCTGTCTCTCACGGTTCAAAAGTTATGGGCAAGGTTAAAGTTTTGTAAAGGTCGGTCAAGGTCAAGGTCACGAGGTCAGATATTTTGGCATCGCTAGGTAGGTCTGGCATCAAGGAGTACACATGCAAAGTAGGAAAGCCCTGTCTCTCACAGTTCAAAAGTTATAGGCAAGGTTTAAGTTTTCTAAAGGTCGGTCAGAGGTCAAGGTCAAGGTCACGAGGTCAGAAATTTTGGCATCGGTAGGTAGGTCTGGCATCAAGGAGCACACATGCAAAGTAGGAAAGCCCCATCTCTCACGGTTCAAAAGTTATGGGCAAGGTTAAAGTTTTCTAAAGGTCGGTCAAAGGTCAAGGTCAAGGTCACGAGGTCAGACATTTAGGCATCGGTGAGTAGGTCTGGCATCAAGGAGTACACATGCAAAGTATGAAAGCCCCATCTCTCACGGTTCAAAAGTTATGGGCAAGGTTAAAGTTTTCTAAAGGTCGGACATAGGTCAAGGTCACGAGGTCAGAAATTTTGGCATCGGTGGGTAGGTCTGGCATCAAGGAGTACACATGCAAAGAATGAAAGCCCTATCTCTCACAGTTCAAAAGTTATGGGCAAGGTTAAAGTTTTCTAAAGGTCGGACAAAGGTCAAGGTCAAGGTCACGAGGTCAGAAATTTTTGCATCGGTGGGTAGGTCTGGCATCAAGGAGTACAAATGCGAAGTATGAAAGCCCTATCTCTCACGATTCAAAAGTTATGGGCAAGGTTAAAGTTTTCTAAAGGTCGGTCAAAGGTGAAGGTCAAGGTCACGAGGTCACGAGGTCAGAAATTTTGGCATCGATAGGTAGGTCTGGCATCAAGGAGTACAAATGCAAAGTATGAAAGCCCTATCTCTCACGGTTCAAAAGTTATGGGCAAGGTTAAAGTTTTCTAATGGTCGGTCAAAGGTCAAGGTCAAGGTCACGAGGTCAGAAATTTTGGCATCGGTAGGTAGGTCTGGCATCAAGGAGTACACATGCAAAGTATGAAAGCCCTATCTCTCACGGTTCAAAAGTTATAGGCAAGGTTAAAGTTTTTCTGCACGCGGACGGACGTGGACGCGGACGCCGGGGGTACGACAATAGCCCTCCGGACATTCGTCCCGGCGAGCTAAAAACGGTCCTGCAGTCAAACTCCTGTGAATAACGGTAAGAGAAATTTCACTTCACGTCCAGTGGAAACGCAGCTTTAGAGCACTGAAATAAATTTTCAAAAAAATAATAAATTCAATTATCTTGTGCTGCTGAAAACCTGTCACGTGGTGACTAGTTTAAAAGTGCTCCCCTGCTTTGAATTTGATATCTTACATCCTTGAGTAACACTATTTGTATTTTGCACTCTACGGGTTAATTTTGGCACCAGAATTGTTGACTTTGTTTTGACAACTGACTGGAGGTCACGTCACGGTAAAATCTGGAATTTGGAGGTCATTCTGGGCTGTGTCACTGGGGTAACAGGCCACTCAAAAGCAGCATGGGAGTAAAGTGCATTTCTACCTTGCGTTTGCCTCTTCCTGTTGCTTCCTGGCAGCTGAGGCTGCTGGGGCTGGTGGGGCTGATGGGGCTGCTGGGGATGCGGGGGATGCTGGTATTGCTGGGGCTGATGGGGCTACTGGAGTTGCTGGGGCTGATGGGGCTGCTGGGGTTGCTGGGGCTGGTGGGGCTGGTGGAGTTGCTGGGGCTGGTGGGGCTGCTGGGGGATTTGGGGTCTCTCTGCAGGGCCACGGCCTCAAAACGCTGCACACGAGCCGCCACCAGGCCAGCTGCAGGGCCCCGCAGGAACTGCAGGTCGTTCCGTGGGCTGTAGCGGGTAAGCACCCCCGCCTGGCGCTCGCGGAGGGGGGAAGAGCTGTGCACGTGCCATGTCCTCTGGCGAAAAGTGAGCATGCTGGCTCCCCGGTGTGGTGTGCGGGGAGGTGGGCTGTCTCAGAGGAAAAGGGAAGGGCCTAGCAGCAACCAACCAGACGCTCCTAAAAACCAACTGGAGATTCGACGCTGACACCACCCAGCCCTTGAATCGTTCCTGGTCCAAAACTGAAAGCAAGCTCTTTGGTTCCGATCCAAAACTGGGGCCAATGCAGTCAGGTCCAATCCACAGCTCAGGCCAACCATTTAATGTCCAATCCAGTGACCCAGACACCACTTAAGGTTCAATCCGGAACTGAAAGCAACCATTTGAGGACGAATCCAGAACAAAGACCGAAGGCCCAAACAAACAACTGAGTGGCTACTTAAGGTAGAAACGAGAATTGCAGCCAACCACTTCAAGTCAAAGACAGAGCAGAAACGAGGAACCGAAATGTCAGACAGGCAGTCAGTCTTCCTGTTTGTCTTCCATCGCAGAGGTGGTCTGGCTTTAGGTGGGGTCAAGAGAGCAGACAGTTGAGTCCTTGACTTCCAAAGATGCAAAAATATCTGACCACAGATGGTTTTCTCAGAAGAACACATCAGATGGCGGGTGGCACTGACCCGAGGAGGCAGCTTGTACTTCCTTGATTTCACAGCCAGCCACAGTGATCATACGCCAGTACGGAAGCTTCGCCCAGAGAGTTTCAGCTACGACCACAAACAAATCCCTCATGGAAATGACAGTGAAATAGAGGGGGTTTTCCCAGACAATAATCAGTCAAGTGCTCTGCAAGACTGGACTATGTTCAGCCCAGCCTACCGCTGGCTAACCGCATCATAGCACAAGTTATCAAAGACATAACTCAGCAAATTATTTGCCTGGAGTGCACTGTATACTCAGCCGATTTTCGTTGTCCATTACCGTCGTCCTTCACAAGCAGTTCCTTAACTCTCATCCTCCGACATGCAGGAGTTTCCATTGACAGCCCTCCTCTGGAGTTCAGGCATAATCTTCAAGATTTTCCACAACTGCTTCTCTCGCTCATCATTTCCCTCTTCAGAGCGTGTCCCGCCATTACTCGTTGAATTATAGAGTTCCTCAAAACACAAGAGTATTTTCAACAGAAGCCTTTAGGGGTAGGAGAAGAGAAATTTATTACCGCTGAGATCCCATCCTCATATCCCAGCTTCACCACCCAAAAAGGGCCGTGGGGCTGACGAGGCCACGGTAGCAGAGATCAGATGCCACTCACTACTCCTCTCTTTCAGCCCTTATTCTCACAAAAGCCCACAACCCCGCTGCGAATCGATGTCGTCTTCGTCCGAGGCTTCACACAGCTGATATCAGCAACTCTGCGTCACTTGCCGTCCTGAGAGCTCCGCGTGTGCGCAGGGCGACCTTTGACCCCTCAGTCAGAGCGGGAGCCGTTCAGGGGCAAGATAACGCGAAGGGCGGCTGGCTCAGATCCAGGCGCTGCTCTCCATATGCCGTCTTTCAATCCACGTCCAGCAACTTTGCTACCAAGGAAACCTCTCTTATCTCCCCCAACGCTTGAGGAGAGCTTCCTTTATCAGCCACTTATGTAAGGCCGTCCATCGAACATGCAAAGCTATCTTTACCACTGCAGCAGCAGACATCTGTCAGGGATCGCTGTGTATGGTATTTATGACAGGATGAGGTGGGTTATTATCTATCATGTACTGTTATCAGCACGATTTTACAGGAGGACTCTTACATCAGTCACTGATCTGGTGGTTAAACCCAGCTTGAGTGAACTATGCAACTAACTCCCAAACGATGGCTGTGGGGGCAAGACGACCCTACAACAGCCTGGGAGCCCCACATATAAAAACAATGATGTCCAGCAGGACGATATTGTCCGTTTCTGTTCCGCAGGTCAAGGAAGTATAAAGGTGAAAAATAACTCCACTGTAAACAGTCAAGCTGGCAAACGAGGACTTTGGCCCCACGGGAAACACTTTCCCTTCAGAGATTGCGGGAAACCACGTCAGCAGGGGTAAACGGAACCAACTTGAAACAGGAACTCCTTTCACCAGACTCAGAAATCACTACCACACTGCATCTGCTGCTCCTTCAGAAAACACTTCTGACAGACAAACTCAGGCACTTCATGGAACACACACATGCACACACACACACACACACACACACACACACTCTCAATGTGTGTGCGATTACATCAAGTGAGTTTGAGGTGGGCACCAGACCTCAGTGAGGGCTCAGGTTATACCCCACACCTGTCCCAACCGAAACATATGCAGCGCAGGACCACCTCCTGCACATCCCCAAAAACAGGTCAAGAGAAGTGATTATTAACCAAGTCAAATAAGGATCCACAGCAGCGCTGCCACAAGGTCTGTTTACCTCAGCAGAGTTGGACAAAATCAAATCCAATAACGAAACAGTAATATATCAAAACCGCACTCATTAATTAAAAGCCCCAAACAAACCGGGTCGGCCTTGCGTGTCCTTGGGGGGCGGAGATAAGTAAAAGACTGCCGTATGTCACTACTGCGGTCACGGCTTTAGGCCAGGGAGACCACTCAATCTATTTTATATACATCTGACAGACACATACAAACCAGAGGTCATTCAGGCACCAGAGAATTCCTTACATGTCCGCTCAACCGTTTTCAAAAAAATCCTCTCTCAATACCTGCCTCTTCAGAAATATGCCCTAATCATCTTCTACTGCTTTATTCATCATTTTCATATGTTTGCGTTAATATTTCATACTGCACAATTTTCTAAGTTACTGGCCTGGGTGTCCTCTTTGATGTACAATGTACATCAGTAAAGATTTTTAACTTGAATAATTCGCTCATCGAGACCTGATGTTCCCTTAATTTTTTTTGAGCAGTTTATTTATCATAAACGGACGATAACAAACAACAGCAACAACAATAATATAAACCCATTATTATGATTATTATTAATGCAGTATCCATTCACATAGCAGGATGAACACTGAAGAATTTGATGTTAATGACACTACTCAGGGGTACAGCGTCAGCCTGTGGGCTGCAGGCCCAATTAAGTCCTGGACGACATTAACACCCATGCACACATCCCTCTGGTCACACAGACACACACACACCCAAAATACAGGTTTCTAGAACTCCAATTGGGCTGAATGCAACACAGATACTGTCACAAAATCCTTACCACAAAATTTAACTCTACGGCCACTCCAAAATTGTTGGAAGGCCCAAAACGTATAAAAATCGTGACTGTAAATATAGAAAACAAAAAGGACATGATTGTGGACAGAATCCACATCCTTTGCAAAGAAAACTGCAAAGAAAAGTACCTTTTGTAATAATAGTTTAATGTGACAGAAGAACATTTTTTCTTTTTTAATTGTTCAGAAAATAAGCAGGATAACGGAACGTGTCTGCATTAAGCGGACACACGGCCCAGCTGTACTCAGAGAAGGTCAGATACGAACTAACAGCACAGAGAAATAACATTGTGCTGACGTGCGTGAGAGGGCAGGGAGAGTCGTGTTTTTACCTCTGCCAGGAGGTAATGTTTTTGCTTCCATTCGTTTATTTATTTGTTTGTCTGTCTGTTAGCAGGATCTCTCAAAAACGGCCTCATCGATTTTAACCAAACTTTGCAGGATGTTGGAGTACCACAAGAGGAACACGCAATAAAATTTTGCCATATCTAGGCCAAAGTGCAGGTGAGATATAGGCCAAAGTTTAAATCCAGCTATGCTGGCGGAGGTATGGGCTCCCGTGAGTCCAGCTCTAGTTCATAGTGAGATTATCCTGGTCATAATCGCCCTGCATTAACCTGAGGGATGCAGAGTGGCCATTAACTTCACAGGTCAATTTAATCAAACTATCAGAAAACATCTTCTGCAGTTTTTGCTCAATACCCACAAGCATCAGCAATATTTACTGCACCAGGAGTTTCCTGCCCAAATAATATTTTTGGAACTAGAGATACAAAGAACCGCTGCAGACCGCTACATGTGTGTACTGCTACAAAGAAGCCGAGAAATAAATAGTTAGAGAAGTTAGAGAAAGATATTTATCCTTTACTTAATTGATGTTCGTTGTTATTGTTGTAATTACTATTTAATATTATTAATGAGTATTTTTATTAATATTTTATATTGGGTTTCATTGGAAACCAATTGTAGAGGTATTAATAATAATTAATTTCACACTTCTTGCATTGTGGTAACACGTTACACGTGTCTTGTTTGCTTTAGCAATATGTGCAATATGTATCTCGTGCCAATAAAACACAATGAATTTCACTGAAAGAGAGACAATGTATAAATAGAGATAGTGAAGAGAGAGAGAATGAGAGACCGAGAGAGAGAGGAAGAGAGAAAGGGAGAGAGACTGGGAGAGACGGAGAGAGGAAGAGCGAAAGAATGAATGACAGTAATCTAAAACTCCAACTTGCCATAAAAAAAACACTATCCTGCTGTTAGTAACTGGATATTACCCCAGTGTCTGGAATAAAGGTCTCATTTCTCCTTAAAAATGCAGATAAGTACAACCCCAGCAATTATAGAGGCATCTGTATTAACAGCAACCTGAGTAAACTCTTCCGCAGCGTCCTTAACTTCAGATTAATTACATATCTCACTGATCACATCATATCCTGTCTAGAAGCCAAATTGGCTTTTTACCCAACCATTAAACATCTGACCACATCTACACTCTCCATACACTCATCCAGAACCATGTTCACAACAACCACTTAGGGAGGAGATCTGCATGTTTTGTAAATCTACAAAAGGCTTTTGATACAATTTGGCACAATGGGTTATTTTTTACAGCTCTTACAATGTGGGATTGGTGATATGACCAAATCAAATCAAAATATTCTGACAAACACTGCTGTGTTAAAATTGGAAACAAAAGAACAGAGTTCTTCAAACAAGGAAGAGGGGTGCATCAGGGGGGTAACCCATCTCCCACCCTCTTCAACATTTATATCAATAACTTGGCCACCGTTCTTGAACAATTCTCAAGCCCAGAATTACATCTATGAGGCAAAACAATTAAATTCCTCGTTCTTCTGTCCCCAAGAGAACATAGCCTACGGCAGAATCACTCTCTGCTGTGTTAGATCTTAACATGGACAAAACTAAAGTCATGGTATTCCAGAAAAAGGCCAGGTCACAATAATCCAAGCATGTTTACACTGCAAGAGAGACCACACTTCAGCATACAAAGGAATACAATTACCTGGGCGTCATCATCAGTGCATCTGGCAGCTTTAACAAAGCAATAAACTCCCTCACAGATGAGGCAGGCAGGGCTTACTATAGCTTTAAAAGTTCACTACATAAATTCAAACCTCCAATTAAAATTTGGCTAAAACTATTTAGCAGTGTAATTCAACCCATCCTTATGTATGGAAGTGAAGTGTGGGGCCCTGAAATTACCCAGAGACACACCTCATGGGATACAACACCCACAGAAAAATTTAATTAATTTTGCAAGGACATCCTCAAGGTCCACAGGAACCGTCCGAACACTGCATGTACAGCAGAGCTGGGACGCTTCCCTCTCTCTACACATGTACAAAAGGTCTGTTGAGTTTCAGATTCCCTTAGCACAAGCTGATCCTGATTCCCATCACCACAAAGCCTTTCTCAGTAACAGCCTCCGTCCAGAAACAGACCCTCTGAGAAACATCAGAGAAACCTGCCACCTCACAATCAAGGACCTTCATGATCTCTCCAAAACTCACCTGGCATCTACAGACAAAGAGAACTACTTACATTGACAATGGGAAAAATGAAATTGAATCCATCAATAAATTAGAATGCTATCGCTTATTGAATAGAGAACATTCTCCAGCACAGGGTCTGGTCAGTGTAAAAAAAACCCAAACAGAGATTCACATTTACAACGTACAGACTCAATAAAAAGTCGGTATAGAAAAGACTGGAAGCCCAGAGAAGTGAGAGTCTGTAAAAACTCTTCTTCAGGGGAAATAGAAGCTGAGCTCCATTTTCTGCTCTCCTGTCCCCAGTACCAAACTGTGAGAGAGGTTTTCCTACAGCAGATCACAGCAGCAGACCCAACATATCAGAGAAAAACACCTGCTGAACTGTTGAAACTCTGTTTGGGAGAAGATCCACCGTTTACACATTTAGCTGCACAATATGCAACACTCTGCCATGACATTAGAAAAAAACTCGAAGGTTGAATCAGAACTCCCAGACTACATATGTAGTCAGATTTCACAAGCAAGACCATTACTACTATTTGAACTGTATATAAATATATCTTTTTCATTACATCTCAAGTACCCAATTTATGTTGTGTATATTGTATATGATTGTTCATTATTATGCTTTGGCAACAATGCTTATTGCATTCACGCCAATAAAGCTTCTTTGAATTGAATTGAAATTGAGTGAGAGAGAGAGAGAGAGACACACATGACTGACCAGCAGGTCCAGGGACCCGTGCTCCACCCTCTCGTTGCCAGGGGTCATGATGTAGGGGCTGGTCTGACTCCCCACCGGCCTCATGATGGGCAGACTGAGGGAGCGCAGGTCCTTCACCCCCTGCTCCACCTTCTGCTCCTCTCCAGACCTCGCTGAGAGAGAGAGAGAGAGAGAGAGAGAGAGAGAGAGAGAGAGTGTGTAAGTTGAGATCCTACAGTGAGTTCTGTTAATAAACCCAGAGAAAGAATAAGAGGGGGGCACATATCACTCACCTGGTTTGACATTAAAACAATTCTTTACGGTCATGCACTACTGCAAAGTAAACACAAATCTACTGTATGACAAACTTACACGGTCAACTAATCATCAATATCAAGTACTGAAGTGACGTTAAACTCATTTGTAGAACTACATGCAGTATTAACTTGGTGTGTATTCACTGAATATAAGACAATGTGGGTTGGCAAGTCAGTCTTGAAAATTCAATAATAAATCGATTTTTAATCCATGCACACATAAAATGAACAACTTACAATCTTACTGGATTGCACAGGGCCCTGCAGCGCGGTGGCTTTTGCATATTAAGTGTGATGAAACGAGGCTGAAGTGCCAGTTGTAAATGACAGATCTGTTCAAAGAATGTATCTAGCTGATAAAGGTAATACCTAAATTATTCCTACCCAGCTAGAATAATTTCACATCTACAGTAGCCAGTTAGCAAACTACAGAGCTACATAAAAAACAGGCTGCTAAACACCACGGTTTTGATGTAGCTCTGTACCTAGCTAGCTGGCTATTGTAGTTGTGCAATGAAGGTATGCGCACAAAATGTAAATGCAGTGCACTTCAGCTGAACCAGAAACACAAAACAAACATCGCTTGCAGAAATACTGGTGAAATCAAGCCTTTATTATGCTTTGACTGAATCGCTATATAATTTCATTCACGTGCTGGCTAGCTTGGTTAGCAAGCTAAGTGATAGAAGCAACGTGCAGTGCTATTGGATTGTACAGGATCATGAAATGTAGTGCATTTTTGCATATTAATTTAGTATGATGCATCTTCACACATTCAACCAAATTATAATCAGCTAATCTGCTACACTATATCTGTGCAAATTTAGGAGGTTATGGCTCGTACCATTCTAGAGATATTGGGTGTGAAATGATAGCTTGCTCACTCACTCACTCGCTCACCATCTATCACAGGGAATATAAGCATTCCAAGTTTGATCCAAATCAAGTAACCACTAAGACCAGAGAAAAGTCAAAAATGTGTCAGCAATCATACCAGGACAGCCATACTGGGTTCTAAATTGACCCAATATTTAAGACCACTTGGTCAGGGTTTAGAGGACAACAGCTGTAGCAAGTTTGATCCAAATCAACCACATAGCAAGAAGCCTATAATGTGTCAGCCAATCAAAGGCTAAGGTAGCCATATTGGATCCTGCATCAACCTGAAAATAACAACACAAGACCGGGCCAGGAGGTGTTGAGGGTTATATTTCATGCAGGGAAAAGAGATCGGTGAGAGATCGACATACAGAAGTCAGAAGAGAATAGGAGAAAGGGGGGTCTAAGCAATGCAATTGCATGTGGAATTTTCTTCATTTATTTAACAAGAATAAGTTCTGCCCAGAAAATGAGACATGTGAAGGATCAAATTTTATAACAAGTGGCATTGTGATTTAAAAAGTGACTGAAAGCTTTCCTGACCAAAGAAATGCGATTATTAAATTCATGATCTTTTCTCTAATTAATAATTAAGGTGACATTGATGATTTTGTAAAGCACATTCAGACCGAGGGGAAAAATACACAAGACAAATTTCCTGAATTGGGACTTATTCAGAAGGTTAAAGAAGAATCTAAGCGTCAGGACTATAATCGCAGCATCTGATTCAAATTGTTATTGATGAGTCGTTACTTTAAGTGATGAAGGTATAAAAACTGGGTGTGAAAAGTAAGAATCAGTTCTTCTTGCGCAAAAAGAACTCTGCTTTACATTTATCAGTATGCCTCAATAAAGCCAAATTGTCTGAAGAATCGGTCTCTCTCCGATTGCTTGAGGATGGAGGAACCTCATGATATGAAAATATGTCTGAATGAAAACCACAACAGAGGCAGACGAGACAGTCGGTCGCCTGTAGGTGGACATGTATCCCCGTACGCGCTAAAGCTCGCTCCAAAAATCGATAGATTTTGTGACCTTATCACACACAGGGCCCATGCCAAATATGAAATGAATCCATAAAGAACTGTGACCTGTAAAGTGCTCACAAGAGAAAAGTGCAGATGTGGTGGTGGACGCGGCGTAATGATCGCTGATCCATAGTACCCCAGACTCATTGTATGGAGATACAGAAACACACCATGTCTGATCCCAATCAGACCTGCAAAACTGTACAAGTCGAAATTGCGTCCGCCAGTTACAGGCGAGGGAGGCAAAGCTGGATTCCAAATTCAGCTGAAAAATAAAAAGTCTGTTTCAGGGCCATGAGACAAATAAACACACCACGTGTGATCCAAATCTGACCAGTGGAAGAGGAGAAATGCGTCAGCCAATCAAAGACTAGGGCCATATTGGATTCCGAATCGAGCCGAAAAATGACATCAGTGGGTCAGGGTCACGAAGCACACAAATTCAGCACATCTGATCCAAATCTGACCAGTGGAACTGAGGAAATAGTTGAAAATGAGTCAGCCTATCAGAGACCAGGGCAGCCATATTGGATTTCGAATTGCGCGCCCAAAAAAAAAAAAAAAAGGTCAGGGCCACGATAAACAAATACATCACCTCTGATTCAAGTCTGACTTGTATAACTTGAGATGTTGAAAATGCGTCAGCCAATCAGAGATCAGGGCGACGATACTGGATTCTGAATCGAGCCAAAGAACAACAGCAATTGGTCAGAGCCATGAGGGGAACGTTTGTACCAAATCTGATCCTAATCTACTCAGAAGAATTAGAGAAGTTGTCCTTTAAAGATGAGGGATGGATGATGGACGGACGGACGACCTTCGCACCAGGTGGGCTGAAATGCCCGTGTGTTCGGCCCATTCTAAGGCTCTTCACTTCAGTGCCAGCACCAGCAGCAGTGCACCTATCCCTGCGGATCTTACAGAGAAGATCAGAGAGACTCCCAAAAACACACAGCGCTTGACTCGGCGGTGTTGCCCTGATAAACACCAGAGGAAACCCCTCTGAAAGTGGCTCTCAGAGCCCACACACACCAGTCAGGCAAGAGCAGGCCGCCCAGATGAGCTCCCCTCCCCTGACACCACCACTACCTGCCTCCTCCTCCATCATCATCATCATCAGTGAGCTCTTCACTTCCCAAACCCAGACTCCCACCCCTCCCAGACACGCCCACACACTAACACACACTGACATGCCCACACGCTAACACACCCACACACAGACACACCCACACCCAAACACACCCACACACAGACACAAACACACCCACACATGGGCACAGGTCTGCTTCTCCTGCCAGTCACTCAACTCTCATGATTAACACAGCTCTGATTATTTACAGTGGGTAAAGCCAATAGGAAAAGGGGATTTCGGATAAAGCAGCAGTGGCCTCTGATTCGGTGCCGATCGAGTGCGGCTCTCCAGCTCACCCTGGGCACAGACACTGAGGCAGGAAGTGGAGGGACAAGAAATATGACGCCCTGGTTTCACGCTGACTGACGGTGGGGGGAGGAGCTCCAGCATTACGCAGGGGTCACTGAGCGCGTCAGCAAAGAACAGAGCATCAGAGCTCAGGAGCAGGTACAGGCCGTTTCCTGCCTTTGTTTCAGGGGCCCATACAGCCTGTGCTACTGTAAGACTTCTGTAGTACAGGCTGCTCACGTCTGACACTATGGTACTGACAGTATCCACAGTCTGTAAGGAGATGTACTCAAACACACACACACACACACATGCACATGCGCACACACACACAAACACAAACAAACACATGCACATGCGCACACGCACACAAACACAAACAAACACACACACACACACACACGCGCGCGCCTCTACACACACACATAAATCACACACACGCACACACATACACACCCAGAAATCTCTCACACACACACATGGTCTGACAAAAGAAATCTGCAGGACGAATTGCTGTGCAGGCCATGTTCCTGCTTTAATTGCTCGCCAAATAACATTCACAGCTCAAAACACGCAGCCCTCCCATTGGCCGGCGCGCCTGTCACTCAAATCCAGGTACATCCAGGAGGCCACACTGAAGTGGACCCTGCCGTGACCGCCACTGTGGGTGGGGGGCAGTGGGTGGGTGTGCGTTTGGGAAGGGGTAGGTCGCTGCGTACCTCTCACTTTCAGGTAATGGCCGCCGAATCGGTAGGCCTCAAAGTTGAGGGACAGTGGGGTGTTGGACTGGGCCAGGAACAGGTCAACCCGGGACAGCTCAATCCCCTTCCGCTCAAACACTGGGCCCAGCACTTCCCTAAAACACACAGAGGTGACATCAGACTGCACCAGCACTGCTCAGGATTACAGGAATTCCAGCGGGAAAATGTCCGCCCGAGGGCGGAGCTACAACAGAGAGATATGGTTGCTAGGTGCTATGGTCTGGCGATAAATACAAAATAAATGCCATTTTGGCCAGTGGAGACATACCTACTATATACTACAGAACTTAACTGGGAGTCAGCAAGGCTTTATCTGTCAGAACTTTAATGACATTAAATATTCTGGAGATTGAAGGACACTGATCTGCTCCAGCCGTTTAGCAGAGTCTCACCTCAGAGTCTTCTTCTTCATGGCTGGGACGATCTCCGTGTCGACATCCACGTTGAGATCAAACTTCAGGGAGAAGCACTCCTTGCTTGGATCCTGCAGGGGGCGACAGAAGCAAATTTCAGAAAATCTGCCCACAGCTGTCACAGCAATATTTACGCAATCTTTGCCTATGGCAGTGATTAAATCAAGATTTCCTGTATTGTGACTAAGCAGGACATGCAAGATTTACATTCTATTTTTACCATCATGGGCCCAGTTAAATGTGGCAATTTCAGAGATTAATAAACTTGCCAAGCGGTTTTTAAAGGAAAACATGTTTTTGGTTTTGTGAGTCAAAGTTAACCCTATGAAACCTAAAGACCCATACAAGGGTTTGCAAAATACAGCTGCTTTCCTCAAATCTGTGGAACTACAAGCCCATTTCAAACTCCAGGGAAGAACCAAATGCATTACCAAATGTGTATTGCTGAATTACAAGGGAAATGAGGATAAAATTATTTACAAGATGTAGATATTTTCCATTTGATGTAATACTATGCCATGAAAAGCATGGCATCCTGGGTTTGAATATTTCACTCAATAACAGGTTGGTGTAGCAAACTGTACTGCTGCAACCAGCAGATACAGTACATGTATGTGACACTGTCCTACAATATTGGAAAATGAAATGCTTTATCTAACTTTAAACCAACTTTGCTGGGAAATTCCAGCAAAAACCACAGTTTAAGGGGCTCAGCAGTCAGCGCAAATGAACTCTGATTTATACATGTGGCCGGCACATACAACAAGGACTCAGCAGTCAGGTGATTCAAGTCCCAGTGTCTCCACAATTGTAACATAATCATGTCATGAAATAAGATAGCCATGCAATGTGCATTAGTACGCTAACATGGCAGCCTAGCCGATGACATGTTATTTGACAATCATCTCCAAAGTCAATAGGGAACCTATTCTCATCTCCATTGACCCACTAAACATAATTGAAAAAACTCCAACAAAAATTGTTGTCTCTAGAGTAAATAAAATAAATTGTGGAAGAACCAACGATTGGACCAGCAGTTAGATGGATGGACCAATACGGGCAATCGCAATATAAGACCATCCAGTGGAATGGGTGTACAAAATCCAGGCTGCATGAGGGAGTAGGGTACTGGACCAGGGGTGCAAGTCAGATTAAACATGCATAACAGGACCGTAGAAATGAGGGTGAGGTCATATAACTAACAGGCAGCACAGATTTGGTTTAGGAGCTGACAGGCGATTACACAATCAGCAAACTCTTCCTTGAGGGCTTTGACAGGGATGAGGTCGCTTCCTGTTTCGGGAACTAACCTGGCGGAGTGTCACACGGTAGCGAATATCTAAAACCAAGAACTGTGAGCTCATTTCAAAATGCAGCCCTACAGGCTAAAAAGTGAATTTTCTAGACTATAATTGTGATATAAAAAAGAAAATATGCCTACGGTGGGACCTCTATCCCAAAATCAGGCAACAAAACACACTACAGTGCTGTACTTGACTGGGCGGAATGACAATCCCATTATTTCCCCATTCTGGGAACTCCACAGGTCTAGAGTGACTCATGTGTCGTCATACAGTACAGGTGTAATAAATCACAGGAGAGGTGCTTATATTTCTCGCTCATGACAATAATAACGGCGACAGACTTTCCGGCGACGCGCCTAAACACCGCCTACGTCGCGCCTCAATACCGTAAACAATATTTCCCCCCCTCAGCTTCCAGTCATTAAAAGAGGAGGTGGTGATAAAAGTGATTGGCCGTCGCCGTATTATACGAATCCAAACAGTCTTCAGATGACATACTTTAGCGCGAGACATTATCCCACGCTTCTTCAGAAGTAAAAAAAAACAACACATGCTTACAGAGACGCCTTGTAATTTGCTCTGGATAACAACCACAAACACACGCACAGCCAGTGATCTGAAGTGGCCCCCTTTGATTATACGCCGCCCCAAAACTGCAGCTGCCGTGGCAGCGCGGTTCCAGCAGCCTGGGAATCTTCAGCCAGATTAACCCTTTGAGCGGTAAATGCAGCTACTGTTGCTCAATAACGCAAGATATCATAATCAAAGCTGTTGAAAACCTATCATGTGGTGACTTGTTTAAAAGAGCTCCCTTGCGGGAGCCTGATGGGTTTTCAAGAGCACAAGGTAATTAAGGTTACATTTGAAAAAATATCCATTTCAGCACTCTAAGACTTAACATGAGTGAGTGACAGAGAATGTGTGTGTGTGTGTGTGTGTGTGTGAGTCTGAGCGCGTTATGAGTCAGTAAATGAGTGCGAGTGAGCAGCAAGTGAACGATTAAATAACGTATTCTAGAAAATAACTGAGTGAGTGTTGTGCATCTAAGTGCGTTGCGAGTGAGTGAGTAGCCAAGTCAATAACTGAGTCAGGGAGTGAGTTAAGGGGCTGGTTCATCATGGCTTGCGTGCCGAGTCAAAACATGAAATAAACAGATGAAAATAATCACGAGCACACTATTAAATATTCCGGAAACAGAAGCCAGAGCAGAACTCACGTCTGTGTGTCGCCTCCTCGGCTTCTTCTTGGCCAGTTTCATTCCTCCGGCCTTTCGATCCCTGCTGAAGTCACGGGAGAGATTATGAGAGGTGCAAGGCTTGGACACAACAAATGCAGCAATGTCCCCCCCCCAGCCCAGGCCTTTACTTTCATATAACTTCATCAATAAATTTGATGAAGGCAGAAAAGCATGTGTCCGTCAAGCTGTCATCACTACCTCACTCTCGAGGCCATCAGCTTAGTGCTTTAGCTACTGTACCAGAACATTCTACTTATTGGTTAGCAGATATAGGCAGAGCATGGGTACTCTATGGTCCCTACAATTTAAACAGACTGCAGGTACTTTGTGGACCACACAATGTAACCACACTGAAGACTCTATGGTCCCCACAATATAAAATGACTGTAGTCTCTCTCTGTGTCCCGAAAATCAAACAGACTGCAGGTTCTCTATGGTGCCCAAAATGCAAGCTGACTGAGGGTTCTCTATGGTCCCTACCATGTATACAGACTGCAGGTTTTCTATGGTTCCCACAGTGTAAACAGACTGTAGGTAATCTATAGGGCCCACAATTCAAACAGACAGGTACTCCATGGTCCCCGCAATGTTAGAGCTCTAAATGGAACCATTGTAACTAAAAGATGAAAGATATCAAAATCAAAGCTGCTGAAAACCTGACAAGTCACCACATAATAGGTTTTCAGCAGCAGAGGGTGATAAAATGTATATATTTTTAACGTTTATTTCAGATCTCTAAAAAGTTAAAAGCCTCCAGGTCCCCACAATGTAAGCAGACAGCAGCTACTCCACAGTCCTCACTATGGGAAGATATGTCTGCAATTTTACAGAGAGCGACGGTTTTCTGCTGAGGAATTGGTGTTGTAAAAATGGCAGGCAAGCAAATTTGAGAATATCTCGCCCACAATCAGACTCAGGGTGTGGGTCAGGCTGGACAGCACACAAAACTGTTCAATCCCAGATGTTCAGCAAGCAAATTACAGTCCATTCCACTTTAATACTCAAATATATAAACTATGCTCTTCGAGTGTTTTACCTTGGAGCAGCGAGTGTGCTCAGCTAGCGACCCGACAGAATTACACTCAAGGTGTTCTCTGGTTTTCGTGTTTCGTGGCAAAAAACACCAACACCACCACCGAACCCCTCCCCGCTATGACTAATAGAACACAAGAAATGTGCAAGCTGTTTTTTTTGGTTAGAAATGTTATTGCATACGAGACTTAAGGTTAAGAGAGCTCACCCTCGATCACTGCCCCCATCCTCTTCCTCCTCCAGGTCAGAGGGGGGGCAGGTGCGCGGCGGACAGGAGCGCGTGGACACGTTCCGAGCCAGGATGGAACCTGCCGAACGCAAACAAACAGAACGTGTGAGTCAGCTCCTGTTTGAGGGCCTAACAATTCCACACACTCGCCCGGAATGATGTCAGAGGGCTGCACTGAAGGCCATGTTTTCTTTTTTTAAATGTTTGCTTTCGGTTACCAGCAGTGACCTTTTCATCACCATAGGAATGTCCAGCTAGGAAAACTCTAATCACTAGTGACTGTAAACATTAAAGGGTTAAGATAAGCACTTCAGAGTGGAGAGGAAAGGCTCATACAGAGTGTCATGGAAACACAGAAGGGAACCCCAGTGAGGCTGTGCGCCCAGTACAAAGATTAAGGAGAGATTTTGTTGGTTAGGGATGCGTCAGCGGGAGCAGAAAAGATGGATGACAGGGCAACGGCAATCAATAGAGCAGGCGTATCATAGATGGAAGACCAAGGTGACGCATGTTGTGGTCTTCTGTTGTAAAATTCAGAGCTAAAATCAGATTGTGTTGCAATGGCTTATTTCAGCTGCATAAATATTTATCGCCATGCCTCGTGATTCACCGCACATTACAGCAAACAAGCTGTTTTTAACAGACCAAGAGGAAAAAAATGTTAACCCTTAGAGCGCAAAATGCAAATAGTATCGCTCAATGACGTAAGATATCAAAATCAAAGCTGTTGAAAACCTATCACACGATAGGTTTTCAACAGTACAATTTATATTTTGGAAATGTATTTCAGCGCTCTAAGGGTTAACAACACATTCACATTTTTTGTTACCAAAACTGCTTGGTCTCCTTAGAAGAATCACTTTATCAGAATGTTTTTTCAGAATTTCTCCCCCGTAAAGGTCAGTGTTGTATAACTCCACTGTTTCCAGTTACTTCCAGTGACAGTATACTTGACGTTTATCTTACGACATCCCAAACACGTTTGTGATGTAAGAGTTAACATAAGCACTTCAGACGAGGCAGCCTATCGGCAGCGCTATAAAGAAGACGGAGGAGCTCTGTGAGGTCATTTCTTGCATCAGAAATTAAGCCAAAGGTATACTGACAGGAAATGACATCACAGGGCCAAGCTCAGGGCGAGAGCATCTGGACATAGCCACTGCCCCCCTCCCCTCTGGGGGTCCAGGTACCTTGGGGCTGCAGGTCGAAGCGAGGGTGTCGGTCAAACTGCATGCTGTCCGCCTCCTCCGGGTGGCGCCGAGAGTCACATGACTCACACAGGTTAAGTGGGCTCCGGTTGTTCAGGTCCTGGCAGTCTGGGTGATGGCAGACCTGCGGACAGAGGGAAACGTCAGTCAAAAAGCGACCAATCACAAGTACCCGGGTCACACGTGTGTGCAGTGTGTATATATAACTACTGAACACTGGGAATGCACAATATCTCATATGAGAGCATGATCATGACTTTGAGACAAACTGAGAAGGAAACCATTAATCAAATTTAAGGCATCTATTAACTGAATTGTAAAGGCTGTGCACCCAAATCAATTTATTTTCAATCATTTTACTCATTAATCCCATACACAGCCCTCGCAGATTTCACCCATACACACAATGAAGAGCACAACCATTTTACTAATGCCTGTAACACAGTTATATCCGTCCATTAAGGAGGAGAGATTGAGATTAAATGGAAAAATTACAGTGGTTCATAGTCCCCACACTTCGGACAGAGTCCTCTGCAAGTCATTAAATGGGAGATTGGATCTGTATTGCTGTGGGACGAGGCAGATTCCATTTAACACTGAGGTGAGGTCTCAAAATGACCGTTTTTTTAGCACAAATAATGCATCATTACAAGTCCCATTGTGCAGGGGAAGATGGTACACTGGTAGTGAGACAGGCTGCCACATCTGCCCCCCCCCCAAACACTCCCATAACACTTCAGAGGCAGCTCTGCCCCCGACCACCCTCCCCCCAGCCCTGACCCAAACACGGGCCCCGACTCTACAGCAGGAAGTGAGGATGTATAGAGCGAGACAATGGCTCCTGTAAATGCACTTCCTGTCATTGTTTGCTGAGCTGGTTGAGGGTTCGGCCAAACCTCGAGTGTCTGGCCCCTCCATAACCCCTCAATGCACAACACACAGACATATACACACACACACAGACATGTGCACACACACACACAAACACAACCACACAAACATACAAACGAACATGCACTCACTCACATCACCCTATCGTCACAAGAATGTCCTTCTCAGGAATTTCCTCGTTCTGAACGGTTGAGAAAAGACTTTTGAAAAATGTGTTTCGGTGAAGCCTTTATAAAAGTAAAGCATGCCATCCTGTACACCACACAGGGAGTCAAGATCCATCGTTATGGTATGTAGGTATCTGCAGATATGCACCCTCTATAACAGGGGATAAAGTCCCTCACCACTCTGTCAGCACTTGTCAGTGTCCCGCCAGTGTCTAAGCAGCATTTGCAGACAGCCTGAGGCTACAGATTTACATGAAAAACTCAAGACTTTCAGAATGAAGTAACTACACCCCTCCGGTCAAACTCCTGATTGCGACTGTGGCAGCAGCAGAGCAATGATCTGTATTTTACACTTGAAACACAAATCTCTGAATCTCAGTTGGCCATCAGACGAAGGTATGGCTTTAAGATAAACAGCCAGGCGTGCCAATGACAGCGTTCAGCAAATTTATATGTTTAAACAAGACAAGACTTTAGACTTAATTAATTCTACAATCGCTAAAGCAGTACGCACACTAACTTTCTCTCTGGGCTCCAGCAAATCAAAACAAGTTTGACTTCATGTTTTAAGATTTTACGCCCTCTAATAATTGGATGGGTGTCTGAAAGCCCCTTATTTGGCCGCACTGGATGAAATACATTGTGTTTGTAAACCTACGGCCCGCGGGACTTCGGATGAATGAATGTTTTCAATCTTGCGTGATTGCGAATTATGCAATACTTCCTGAAATAGCTATCGTGCGGCGCAACGCTAATGAAATGCTCCTCGGTGAGAGATCAATCGGCCGGCACACTGAGACCCGGAGCCTCGAGAGGAACAATCGGAGGCCTTTTTTAGACAGCGAGCCAGGAAAGGTAACCGACAGGGGAGGAACATTCCAGCTAAGGATGCACTGCTCCAAAAATACCTCACCCGGGAGCCAATACAAATCAGCTCCACCTGACAGGGACAGAGAGCGTTCCTCGCCGAGTTCACACACACGGCTCACTGCAGAAAAATGCCAAAAATGCCTACCTAACAAAAGAGGAATGGACTGGGGGAGATGAGGGCGACGCTACGGAGTCCAGAGAGGTGTCGTCACAGAGCAAAGGAAGACGACAGACAAACAATGAGATGTAACCTAAATTACCAGGAAACTAGTATTTTCAGCACCCTTCATCGGTCAAAACAACCATGAATTTCTCAAATACGGTTTTGCCCATCATTCACGCAGAATTGAGAGTATTTAAAATGCTGAATAAAAATGGCTTAAAGGGCTTAAAGGGCACGGAAGGGTGACCAGTGAAAATCATAGGCTTACTCTTATTGTACCAACAGCAGGCTGACAGAGAATGAAGTATCATAAACTGCTCTAAATGTCAGCTTTTCATGAAACAGGACAGAGGCAGAAGGACACTGATTAGATACACAGCGCACACACACAACGGCTGGGATTTATTCCACTCTGGGATGCAGCCGTTCACCCCAAAATACTCTACACCAGCACTCATTAATCAGGGTTCACTTTAACCCTTTCAGCAGCAGGTCCTGGCACTGGTGTGCAATGGAATTCTCTAAAAACATCGAACGCTGGGCAGAGCCCAGAAGATTCCATAGAGCACCAGTGCTGTTCAGTTCCCAGCAGTATAAAGACATTTAACCTCAGACCAACTCTACCAAGACGGTCTTTAACGGGCACAGACGCAGATGGTGCCGCGCCTGAGGGTGCACTCTGGTGGAGAATATAGTAAACTGGGGATGTGAGGGTGGTCACTGCTGACCTTTAACCCCACCTATGTTCATTCTGGATGCCCCCATTTCCTTCTGTTTTGCTTACAGGCTTGATTTGTTAATGATGAGGGTTATGGGTAAAAGCAGTGGGTGGGGGGTTGCAGGAGGGGGTGTTTCATATCCATAGGAAATCTTCCAAAATCACCATAGCTCCCCTGGGGATGGTGTCATATTTGCTTGATTTTGATTTATTTTGTAGCCTATGGTGATAGAAGTAAAATGCAACTGGTTTCACGTCAAAATCTTAATCCGTTTTGATTTCAGAGGGGTTTGAAAAAGGGGGAGTGTCCGCATTAACCCCCTGTGTGCCATTTGTAGCCATCTTTAGATGGCTAGCAATCAAAAACTAAGATAGATAGCTGCTTCATTTTTTCATGACTTGTTTATTCTGTCTTAAGGTTTATGAAAAATGTATAATTGAGGAGATTATTGCATGGCCACTAGGTATCACACTCGCCTGCAAATGACCACACGACCCATGATGTCACAGCCGCGATGTATCATAACAGTACAGCTCTCATGCCGAGGCCGACAGTAATGATATAAATATTACATATAAAGCTCCGAGCCTATGCACATACAGAGCCGAGGATCAAACCAAATCCCAGCAAAACTCACCCGGATTGAGATCTGCTCACGCACACCCGGCTCTTACATAAAACTGCAGTGGGAGAGGGCATCTGAGCATGTGTGTCAGAGATCTTATATATATATATATGCATGTATGCTATGGGTGGTGTTCATAGTCATTGCAGATGTGTGTGTATTTTCCCACAATGCACATCACACTGCCATTTTTCTATCCCATGACCCTGTATCGTCGCAGTAACAATGTACTGTAACTGCGACAGCAAATATACGCAACATTATTTGCCGCAATTTTCGACACCCTGGTTTAAAATATTAATCAGGGCTTTATCATAAAGAAGGCCTTTGCTGATCTCTGGTGCAGCAAAAACAATATCATTGCACTATGAAAGTTGGGGAAGAGAAATGGCTAAATGGTTACTTTCTGTGGTTTAGCTGCTGACTTCACAAGAATACAACCCATTCGCCGGGCACAAGTAAAGTGTCACCGAATTCAAAATTAAATTTTCTGAAAATTGGCAAGTCCTTGACTCCATGCATTTGCATGAAGGTTCTTGCTTGCATTTCACATTCAAAAGGCTCCCCCTAAAACTGCACTGCATGTGCTGAATGCTAGCAGTTGGGTGGCACTTCTGAAAACTTTCATCTTGTTTCATCTTGATCAGATATTCACTCTGTTTCTTCCAATGAAAGTTCAGACTTCAGGGGACAGGTTGTTTTTTTGGCAAATACAAGTCTCTTTGCCAGCTTTCAAGAACATTAGGCTCATACTTTTAACACAATTAAATGTGTTGAAAACAATTTTTTTTTTTAAAGCTAAGACAGATTAAAGTGAAGATCAAAATGTTTTCGAACGGATTTCGTATGCCAAGAAAGGCATGTCCAAGCCACATTACGGAGGATTAGGAAACTTTTGTTGATTTTATGACTTTTGTCCACTGGAGAAGTGTAACTGGTTTTAAGGTGGGGCTTAACTTTTGCCCAGGTGTTTGTACGTAGAATGTTCTGCATGATTGTGGAACCCATACACTTGTTTTTCATTCAAAGGAAAATCATACACGAGGTGTCCTTTGGTATGTGCGTCCATGTGCTTATGGGTTTTTGAGCAGGTGACAGAAATCTTAGCATGAGGATGTTAGCGTGTGAGAAAGTATGCTTGCGTATGTGTAGACATGAAATCTAGGAGTGTGCTTAAGTGCGAGTGAGGGAATCTGTATGTACACGCTGGCGCACGGTAACACCCAAAAACCACGAAGTGCCGTTGCTTACAAAAAGTAGCAGTAGAGCCCAACAGGACCAACGCGCATTTGAGAATCAAGCCTCATTTTACAAAGAGCTGTGCTCATGAACTGCAAAATCGCATACACGTATTTAACATTTAGGCATATGAAACACTTTCCCCTCGACTAGCTAACAGGATAAAACCATGCAATTTTTATTACATTACATAATTCTTAAGCTGACGCTTTAATCCAAAACCACTCGCAAGTGAATAGACCAGCAATCCCCCAAAAGCAATTTGGGGTTGGGGTGCTGCGCAAGGGCCACACTTGTGTTACCATTATAATGTGGGGGCGTGAACCACTGACCCCTAGGTTCTAATCATGCAGCTAATTGGCTGTCCTTCAGGCCATTGCTTACCCCATAAAATCAAGCGACAGGTCAGCAATGAGAACCAGAGTCTGGATATCAGAAGATCCAACAGTACTGTAAAGTACGGCACTCAAACTGAAACAGAGCCCAACACCAATTAGCAGGAGTGCAGGAGAAGTCATGTAAGGATAGGGGCTCCTTATCCTGGGCACACAGGATTCACACCCTTAAAACAAACCTGATTCCCAGACTGTTATCATTAATGGTTCAGCCACAGTGTGGATTACCCTCCCTGTTCCTGTCTGATGCCTTGCTGACCGAGGTCGGTCCACAGTGAAACCCCCACAAAACAAACAGAAAGCAGTGAATTGCTTCTTATTAATTGCAATCGCAAAGGCGGTTACATGGTGATTCATGGCTCTTTTTCCCAGAATTGCATCGTTATTCATTTGAGCCCACAGAATGCCTCCAACTTCCCCAATCAGTCTCTCAACATACAGCAGAACTTGACTGTCTGAGCGAGGCTGGGATAAACATCAGCTTCATCAAAGATTAACTTGCGAGAGTTAACTGTGCACGTTTCATGGACAGTTATTAAAAGAGGCAAAGGCTACCCCCCCACCCCCCCAACTGCTGGGCAAACTGTGTCAGCTCCATTTTTCACCCAACCATTTTCAGCCAATGAAATGCGTGGAATAATTCGCCAGCGACATATTTGGGTGAAACTGTATTTGGTGCCACTGTAACGGTCTTGTCTGGAGCGCGGCATCCCAAAGACGGTTGGGGGAATAGGAGCAACTTTCCTTCCTGTGCCATCAAAGGTTGGGGGAATAGCCACTCTGATTAACGCACTTGAGCTCTTCATTGAGTTACACATGCATAAGATAACAGCCTCTGAATTCCGCCTGTCTGAGAATTGGGATTGATACATTGAGTGCTCCTGCTCTCACCAGCCTCCTTTGTATGCAAGAACATGCAATTCTGCAACATGCAACACTACGCCAGAAGACTCCGGGATTCCTGTATTTTCTCAGCAAAAGAACGTTAGTCATTGTTGGAACAGAAGTCAATAGTACTTGGACAGTGCTGCATCACAACGTGTCATAACCTGAATCCGGACACGGTGTTGAACACACACTGGACAACGCACTTGATTAACGCACTTGAGCTCTTCATTGAGTTACACATGCATAAGATAACAGCCTCTGAATTCCGCCTGTCTGAGAATTGGGATTGATACATTGAGTGCTCCTGCTCTCACCAACCTCCTTTGTATGCAAGAACATGCAATTCTGCAACAGGCAACACAACGCCAGAAGACTCCGGGATTCCTGTATTTTCTCAGCAAAAGAACGTTAGTCATTGTTGGAACAGAAGTCAATAGTACTTGGACAGTGCTGCATCACAACGTGTCATAACCTGAATCCGGACACGGTGTTGAACACACACACTGGACAAAGTACGTCATCGGTTGTGCACGCCACCTCGCAAATGCACAGGTCACTGGACATCCTGAGAGTTATTACATCACATCGGTCATTTTTTAACATTTGTTATCTCAGAATGATGTTTTAGCATATTGCGCAAGTGTGTCTTTGGAACCAGACGTAGCACTGTACCGGTATTTTCCTCACAGTGCAGAGGAAGATTTCCATGAGCGATTCCCCATGACTGGACTGGTAAATTTCCAGAGTAACGATCTCGAAGAGGAATAGGTGTCACCTTTCGTACGCGACATCCGAGGCAGTCAAGTTACCTAAAATAACTTCAGAAGAACCTTCTCTGTGATTCAGCATCACGGAAGTTACGGACACCCTTCTATGGAATCAACGGTTACAACCTCTATTTCTGCATTAGACACACAACGCCTACACAGATTCAGACGTGTTAAATCGCAATGTCGAAATCATTTTGCTCAAACCCATGAGCAAGCTCTCACAAGCGCTACAGAGGGAACCAGATTTCAGGCTTCCCTAAGGATATTACCACGTCCTGTTTATGCGGGGTTGAGTAGCCCACTGAATTAGGCATATTGTAAAAAGCAATCACAGTATGAGCTAGCAACATGACCTTTCCTTAACCTCAAGCTGCAACAGGAGTTTTCCCATTTTCTCCCCATTTTATCGAAGAAATACCATTAAAGTGAAAGGAAAGAAACACACCCCTTCTGTTTAGAAGCTGCACGTGAGCACTTGGCATTCTGCTGCCAAAAGGCTTGTGCTCAAAGTGGTTCAAATGCCCGAATAATAATGTAAGAGTAGTTGAGTAGTATGAGCATTCTAGAGAGTTCTGTCAGTTCTTCCTTCCCTACTGTTCTATACTCTGTGTGATTCAGCACCCATACATTAGTACACAGGTTTATGTTGAGTGCATGTAAATCCCCCTTAATTTCTCCTGATTTTACGTTGTGGCGAAACCCATATGCGGATACATTATATTCCAGCACTTCCTGGCTTCTTGGAAGCTCGTGAAGGAGTGACATCACAGGCTGTGCAGCAGGTCTGGCTGTGAGAGAGACGTGTGAGAGATGGAAGGAGAACAGACTCATTACATCATCAGGCAGCCCTCAGGGCGACTGGGGGCGTCGACAGAGTCGTACGGTAACAGACATAATAACGGCACAAACTCACCGTCTCGCTCCCGCCTGCGGTCTGTCTCGAAATACACCGTCACTTTACCCATAAACACCACACGCAGTCATGCAGTACTTTTCCAAAAAATGCATTCCTCTCCAAATCCACACTCTGCTCATACAATTAAACAAATTACACCGCCCAGCATTTTGAAACTTTTTCTCTGCTGATTTGATAAACTGTGTTGATTTTATATAATTCGAAGGCGCCGATTTCAAATTTGCCCTAAAAATTTGTGCATCTTGTCAGGTTTTTTTTGACAAATTGCAAATTCTTTTCTTCATATTGATATATCTAAGAATACACAATGATAAATGAAAGCAGAATGACACAGATTTTAAGCATTCTGCAAGATGTAATAAAACAAAATGCAGCGTTACCCAAGGATTAAATTCTCTTTGATTTACGGGAATCATTTCTTTCGGGTCAGTCTCTCTGTAGGCAACATCAGTAATCAGCCATCATGCAAAAGGCAAAAGGCAAAAAGCGGATTGGCATAGGCTACTTGGGGTGTGGTTATTTTCTATGATGATGCAATACTTTGTGGTGGTGATTCGAAGTGTTTAATTCATGAGAAACAGCCAGGACTTACTATGCTTGAAACGGATTCTCGTTATACCAAGGGCAGTGATTGACGAGCATGAATGAATAGATTGCAATCTTTTCCCCTACCCTTCCTATTTAGCAATAGTGCGTCCATCAAACATCGAAAGTCTCCTCTCTGCTCATCAGTAGTCAGGCTTTTTAGATTCAAAGTCCAGAAAAAAGTCCACCCAAATCCATCAATCAATAAGATACACAATTTATGGCACTTAAAAGACAATGATTAGGAAGCCCCGTGACATCTGCATTTCCAGAAAATATATGGCTTGCTGTCCTCGTCACCGTGTCCTGTGGAAGAAGGCAGTAGTGGTGGCTGGCAAGTTTTTTTGGCTGTCTGTCAAAATCATTAAAATACGAATGATGTGACATGTGTTAGTATTTACGCAGCACTAACTTGATAGAAATTGTTATGTGTACCGACTACTTAGAAATAGGAAGCGAGTTGAGAGAAGGTAACTAAACACCAAAAACAAGTAACCCCCGGAGCTCAGAGCAGATCAGATTCTCGCGTTTCTGACAGACTCTGTGATTTGCGCGTTATGAGTTGACGGATTATATGCGCCTTATAATTCTGACTCTCGTGTCATTTAACACAGGCAAGGAGTCACATCTCTGGTGAAAAAGTTATTTAAAAAAAAAAAAAACCTGGGTAAATAACTTTTTTTTTTTTTTTTTTTTAACGCCAAATTAACTCTGTTATATAAAAGCTGAACAACTGAGCAGTCAGAAATAGCCAAATTAATTTTGCTAGCTTACCAGTTTCTTCTGCCTGTAGCATTTGTTTCAGAGCACCAGTTGGCAATTATTTCAAGCAATAACTCAGGTATTTCGCTAGCTATGTTCAGTGGCACCAAAATAAGGCGCCAAAATCTGCAAAGTGATTTTGTCTGGTAGATATGGATTGTATAGGAACCAGTGCTACATAGAAAATGTTACCCATTTCTATATCTAACGCGAGACTGGACTAGTTTGGTGTCTCTAGCAAAGGGGAGGCACACCGTATGTTAGCTGTGTAACTTTTGCTCTGCTCACATCACGTTCATGTAGCTTGGGACTTATATTATTCACACACCTCGTTTTCCTGGGTCAGTACGAGAGGAGTTTCGTGTTCCTGCTTCAAGCATTTAACCGGCAAAAAAATTTGGACAAATTCATTTTCACGCATTGACTGACTGTGTGAGAATGGCATTTGGCACAGTATCCCCACGGAGACCTGTCAGCCAATAACACAGTGTTTGGACATGTTTTCATGTTTAAAAACCCTTTCTGATTAGTCTTTTGTGCCTCCGTTCATTGAAGATTAAAAACATTGCCATCTTGTCATGACAAACTGCCCGAAGAAGCGAAGAATTATTCAGGGCTAAAGAAAAAAATCTTAGGGGCTGCAGCCTCGAAAGCCCTGGCCAGGCCACGCCACAGTTTGTCACTGAATTTTTTATTTGTCATAAAGCAAATACATTTGCCACTGTGACTATTGCTAGCAATTTCCTCCTGGTCACTGATGGATTACGTTTGTCACACTGAATGACGATCGTGTCGAGCGCCAGCGGGAACCCTGATTATGTTAGGAAAACCAAAAATAAAAATTTCCAAGAATTAATGTGACTTGTTGGCTCAGAAACACTTCACTCTGTCAGTGTTGGTTTATGGCGGTAAAATTGTGCCGTCTCACCAAGACTGTTCAAACAACAATTTCACACCAATAATGTCCAGCCAGCACAATTCAAACCGGGGCTGTTGCAAGGAATTCTGGACCCCCTGAGAGCACAGGTGCGTGGAACCCCACCCCACCCCAACACTCCACCCGCACCCCAAATTTTTATTACAAAAGATCCATTTTTGTTCTTGGACATCATTTATTACAGGTCTAGATAGAGGAAATAATAATCACTTTGCCTTAGAAATGGACCTACACCATACACTACTGGGGTCTTTTAGGGCACTAATGGGCAGAGGACCCCTAGAATAGGCATCTTTCCCGAAAAGGAAAAGTAGCGTCCAACCAACAAAGTCCAACCCAGTGCCATCTGGCCATCACTGTCCAACTAATAACCTCCAACCAATACCATCCAAAAAGCAATGATCAAGCCACAATAAAGTATGACCAGTGCTATCCAATCAACAATGTCTGACTTAAAATATACAACCACCGCGATCCAAAAAGCAATGGCCAACCAACGATGTTCAACCAGTGCCATCATACTGCAACAGGCACTGTCCAAACAGCCAAGCCCAACCACCAATGTTTGACAAATAACGTCCAATGACACTATCCAAACAGCAATGCTCAATTAATGATGTCTGAAAAATAATGTACAATTATCACTGTCCAAACAGCAATATCTAATCAACTACGTCAAACAAATAATGTCCAACCAGCAAAGTCCAACCGTCACTGCGGAGTTCTAAAACAAAAAGCAAGCCACATGAAACCTAGACTGAAGAGTATGGTCTACAGGTGACTAAACTATGCCTGTGAAGCAATGAGCACTCAAGAAGAATTCATTCTTGCCTTGAACTATTCAGAAGTAAAAGACACCGGTGCCAGTGCACACATATTTCCCTGATCACGTCCAACAGCTCACTGATGAGCCAAATATTTGCATTTCTCAGGTGAGTGGAGTATCACTGGCTCAGAGGAAAGGCCGATAACCTCCTGCTGTTTCCCATAACATAGGCTGGGAGGCAGTACGGTGCTCAAACACCATCGACTGGGATGTAATGTTCCATGTGAGGGGATGTCAAACTGAAATCCTATGAAGCAGCTGTGCATCCTGGGTATTTATGAATACCAATGCCTAAGGGCCAGGTCACGCGGTAACGGAGTTACAAAATTGGTGTTTTTGTATCAGAGCTCAAAAACTAAGTAAGATAGAGTTACAATTGAAATGGTTTTGTGTAGGTCTTGTAACTCCATTACCACGTGACCTGGCCTATAAGAGGCTAATTTAGTCATTGATGAGTTAAGGAGCATGCATCTCTTGCTCACAAGTTGAGACATAAATTATCCACTGATTGAAAGAAAATTATTCTTCAAAAAAAAAAAAAAAAAAAAAAAAACATTGGACACTACAGCCATGGAGGTCTCAAGTTTTACCCTGCTGAAGTAACAAATCAACCAAAAAAAGGATGATATGTTCCCTGAGGGAAGGTAGACTGCAAAAACTGCCCCAGTCTAGGACCTGACAACATGATTCCATACAGGAGACCAAGAGGAAAGGAGGAGAGAGGCAAATCTGGCCAAGGACAGGAATGGTATTTGTTCAGGCGCGCCAAACCGGCATGGCACATGCAGCCAATTCCAAGCCGCACTGAAGAATTATTGGAGGGCCGAGCGGGAGAAAAAGAGGGGTGTGATGTAAGGAAAAGGGCCAAAACAGTTGGGTTTTGGGGCTCAGGTAACGGTGAGGACCATCCAGGGGAACGAGGGTGCTTTCTGCCAGGCAGCCGAAACACAGTTCTGAGCAAAAATATTCTCTCAATCCTTCCACATCCCACCCTTCAAGGGCCCATCCTGCTGGACCTAATGTCATCTCCCACCAAGCTGCAGCCCTGCTCCCACATAAAACCCCAACAAGCACTTCAATGCTACAGCGAACTTAGCTTTCCCCATCAACAGTTGGCTGTGAGCCCGCCAGCCAGCTTCAGACTCATTCAAACGTATGCGCCCGGAATGACAATCACCGAAAGCAATTACATGAATTACAACAATTAAGGGAATGGCATTCTGGAGCATTTGTCAGAGAAAATAAATAGTCCTTTGTTCCCTGCGGTGGATAAATGTTCTAGCGCTTTAGCGGCCCTTAAATTCACCATGCTAACAGCTAACTGCTATGCCTCATCAATCAGTTCCGCAGTGCCCGCTATCATTCGCTGTATCCAGTTGTTAGCTGATGTTAACTAAGTGGCTAATATGTACAGGCAAGTACTGTAGCAGCAAAATTCTGATTTAGCGCCAGCTTTAGAGGCTACATTGCCCAAGAATGATTTAATAACAGGCCAAAATTCAAAAGTTGTCATGCCTTTTTTAATGCGAGTTCCAGAAACTTCTATTTGATCACCCTCACACGATGCATTTGTCCCACACAGTGAGAGACCTGATACTGCAGGATTCCCTCAGGCAGTGAATGGCTCAGCTCTTGCTCTGTACACAAACCACAGGCCCTGCTTTACATCTTACATAACCAAGGGCTGCTTTCTATTAAGTCTGGAGCTCATCCATGTGAACATGGACCAGCTAGAAACAGAAGCCTTATCCAGGTAACTTTAAAACAGGGAGGCCAAGGCCAGCCTCCAGTATCCCACAAGGCACAAGTCTCCAACTCATTCTTATGTCTTATAGTCATTTTCACATTCACGCTCATAAATACAGGGGTGGCACCAGGGATTCTGGACCCTATGCAACGATCTCATTGACACTCACACCTCAGAATCCGGTTACAATATCAGGAGTCAGGGCCCCTGTAGTCATCCGAAATTCCCAACCAACACAGTACATGAATAAATAAAAACCCATCTACGGCAGGTAAAAATGCCAAAGAGTCCACACAGCTTTTAGCAGGACTCCTTGTAATCTCTTGACACATCTAGTCAAACGTTTAGCTAATTGGTTTGTTACCCATCGTCTCCGTCATCTAACCTGGTCGCGCATACCTTAATTCAATACGCTTCAGTTTAATGATCGTCACTTTCGATTTAAACTTCACTGTGTAAACTGCATTGGGTACAGCCCATTCAGTCACTCATCACATCACACACTCCATCCAAACCTCTCCAATCAGGCTCCGCTGCCGAGGTGGCCGTCCAAGCACTTCAGGGTGTCCCATATGCGTCTCGCGAACGGAAAATGCCAGTTTCCCCCAAAAGTCAGAAAATCCTTCTTTAACTGCACTTATATACAATATTTCTCGTATTTCACACCTCTGAATACTTGGGATTTAAAGTGTTAATAAAAATGTCACTTCGGTTAAAATGTTAATTGTCAGAGCTGTGTATGACAGTTTCCTCTGTGATATACTCCTTATTCGGTGTTAGTCTTTGGTTGAGTAGACGTGACCGAACTGATGTTGTCTCTCGCTATAGCTGCCTTTAAGGCTCTTGGGCAGGCTGACTCTTGCGTGGGAGGAATCAGTGTTGCAATAGTGCAGTGTCATGAGCTTCGTCACACAGAAAACAGGGCAGACTTTCCCCAGGTTGCACATTGTGGGAAATCAGGCCCATTAAAAGAAAGGCAATATAGCATTATGCTCAGGGCAGTGTTATCAATATACCACAACCAGCTAGCACATGAGGCAATGGGAATGCTATTCTTCATGGCAAGTGCGGCCATTTTTCCCCATTTCTGATGCAACATGTTGATCTCTGAGGAAGGAAAATAATTCCTTCAGGAATATAAAACGAAAGACATCAGGAGATGATTTATCCTGCCAGGCCCCAGCAGAATTTGAAACTGGAGAAATTCCAAAATAGAAAAGGGCAGTACTCCAGCACATGGCAGATTGATCTTCCACACATCCTAAATAATGTCTTAAGTTTCGTGATGACGTGATAGCTCAGGGAGAACAGGGGATGGCAAAAAGAAATTGGATGATGGCAGCCATCTTGTTTGCAAAAGAACCTTGTACTATTGATTGCCACAGGACCCATGTCCAATATAAAGCACACAAATTTCAAGTTGATTGTGCAATTGGTTTTGGAGTAATGAATTTTTTTGGCTGTAGCGCCACCTGTGGGCAAATTTACACCAAATTTAGTGGGTTTGAGTCTAATGGTAAGTCGATGAGGGGTCTCAAGTTTACTGATGACTGGGTAATGCATTCAGGAGTTCGAGCTCATTTTAGCTATGGAGGCCCCTCCAAAGAAATTCATTGCCAAAATGAGGCCACATCTTTAAACATAGCAATTTTGTATATACAGTTGGCCGCAACTTTAAGGATGAGATAGAGTTAAGAATTTCTTTTTTTTTTTCTGGTAAAATAAGTGGCTGAAACTGTGCGTGCACACAAATGGGCGTGAGTTATATAGATTTGTGGAGATCCACAGAATCCAGAAAAAAAAAAAATTGTTTTTGAGGCTCATGGTTTAAGTGTAATGGGCCAAAACTTAAAGTACTTGGGTAAAGCGCCACCTAGTGGTCACTTGATATGAAAATTCCAAAATGACAAAAGGCACCATTCCAGTACTTGTTTGTTGCTAGTAGACAGTTTTGTGAGAAAATACTGCACAGTTCTTAAGTTATTGAGAGAAAACAAAAATTACGGATGGACAGACAAATGGATGGGCGAGCTGATAACACTAATACAGAGGGATGTAGCCAACAGCTTTAAAATTCTGAGACTGCGATAATGGTTGGAATGAAAACAGGGCACAAGCGGTGGTACCCCAAGCTGACAGATTTTGGGACCCGATGATTTAGGGGAAGCAGGTTTTATTCTGTTAGGACACTGTAGCTGTTCCCACTCTGGAGCAACAATCGGCCCTGAATCCCTGCTGTCAAATCAATCTCAAGGATGTGATTATTCAGCCGCTGAATAAGACAGCAGAAAAATGCCCAGAATGTAAATATTTCTGAAATCATAATTTCTGAAACTGAGACTCCTGCAATGAGGCCTCCCATCTTATGCCAATAGAAGCCTTTCCCTTTTACACTTGGCTTCCAGTGCTATCCATCAATGCCCCTGCCTTTCGGGAAGAACAGTGAGCTTCAGCTCTGCATTACAGTTTGGTTGGTAGAGCCACCTGATAACAAAGACAGAACAGTGTTGGTGGCTCAAATCTATGTTTGGAATACATCCAAATTTTTAAGCACAAACATTACAGACTGGTTTTAAATGGAGCCATGTAGTAATATACTGGTCTTTACAGTGTTAATTCAAAGGAATCACTCAAGACAGGCATCAAGGTGCAACAGAGAATTACCGCCACCAGACAGTGACCGAACGCAGCTGAAGCTTTAATGGAGCATTCACTGCTAATGGCTTGCGTCTCGTCTTCTGAAATAATTGAGCAAAGCCTAACGGGCAAACTAAGTAAATTAAATCTGTCGACTGCAGAGCAGCTAGACTAAGAGTCAAAGAGGTTAATAACTCACGGCTGAAGTGTAGCAGCATTTACCTAAGAGAAAAGGAGTGCTTCAATCAAAGGCTTCGTTCAGTGAAACGAGCGAGTGAGTGATGGACCAAGGTTCACTCAGTCCAAATGCATCCGCATCATGGGACGAGTGAGGAGGATGATGCCAGAGATGAAGCCAGTGGAAGTATGACACAGGAATTGCTTTTATCCACAGCTGCCTTCACCCTCTAACTTCTCTGGGAAAAGGGAGAGGTCCGTCCTGTTCCAACACGTCACGCGGCTGAGGGCATGTAAAGAGAGCACCATGCCTCTGTCCAATTACAGCCAGCAGCACAGAAATGAAACAAAACAGGAAGCGTCTTCAGGGCCATGAGTCCCTTCCAGTCTGCGTAGCGCGGTGGTAAAGTGTAGTTGAAAGCTGTGCACCATACAGAGGTTATTGGCTCATTACGAGAGGCCAAGTTTGATTCCCAGTTGAGCTACTGAAGCCTGAAGCTCAGTGCACGATTCAAATGCGCAAGTGAACATCCAGCCATAGGAATGGATGGGTGTATCTGGCTCATAAAATGACTACAGTCAGGGTTAACACACTCATCATGAGACTAGGGGACCATGGGCGCAGAAAATAATCCAATCGTCTGCCTTTAGTGGTGGCCTCATGGCATCGACAAAAATTTCAGTACCACTATATTTCCCCCCAAAAGTGAATAATTATGGAAAATGCAAATAAACCCTTACCTGTATTTAATTGAAAACTGTAACAAGAAAATCAAATGTTTTTTTCTCAAATTTGTTGGTTTTTATACTCACTCCAAATTTTAGAGCAGCAACAAAATCCAAAAGCTGGGAGAGGGGTGTGGTTTGCCATCGTGTAACATTCCATTTTTCCTTTTAATATCTCTCCGTAAGGATTTGGGAAGTGGGGACACTCATTGTTTATCATTTTAAGGCAGAATTCATCCAGTTTTCCACTGATATTGCTTGGGTTTTTGCTGATGAATTTTATGCCACACATTTTCAGAGAGAGACAGGTCTGGACAGAAGGCAGGCCAGTCTTGCACCCACACTCTCCAATCATGAAGACCTGTTTTTCAAACACAGGCAGAGTGAGGACCGTTGTTGTATTGTTAAATAAACAGGGATGTCCCCATAAAGACAGCAGACAGTTCTGCAGTCCTTCAGCAGAAATATACCTGCACACATTCCCAAAAAACCCAGGTTGGGGCACTCACACATGCCCATACCATGAAGTATTGGCTTTTGACCTAATTTATATGGAGATTTCTTCCAGTAATCCTCTAATAATATTATGCACTAAGGAGCAAGAAATCTCTAAAATCCTCTTGACAGCACATTGTGAAACATTTTCAAGCTGTAGGATTATTTGAATACGCATATTTTTACAAAGTGGAAAACTTCAAAAAAATCCTTGCTCGTAAACAAACTACAGTGTATTTTATGAATATTCCTTTTATGTCCCAGCAGGATGGAATCATCAGATCAACATCTGTTAACATTTTTTTTTTAACAATTCAACTAAGTTTTGAGTTACCAAATTTCTTAGGACGGTGTAAAGATTCTTAAAAGGGGTGTGTATTTTCAAAAACAACTGATAACTCTGTAAGGTAAAGCATTGAATAGCTCATCGTATTTTCAACTTCATACAGGTCAGAGAATATTTACAAATGACCGTTTTTGTTTTATTTGCATTTTCCATACCATTCCACTTAAATTGGGAGATGAAGTTACACATTTACGGCTGTAAAATGTTTCCACATATTAATTATCACCTTAAGTTACTGTGTTTGGCAAGTGAAATTTTTTCAAATCTTGAAGTTGGTCAAATTTTCAAGTCGTTGTCTAACTTTTACATCATCGATATACAACTGCAGCACTTATTGAGACTGGCTTTTCTTGGCTATAGTAGCGTGTGAGGGGGGAGGGAAGATTCGTTCTTTAACAAACATCACATTTGGCTCAAGGTCATTATACTTCTGGACTTGGAAACAGATAAGGAATGTAGAGCACTGGCACGTTAAGGATGCCATGGCGCTATTACAAGGCACAGCTGTGAATCCTGCCGGCCGTTTCGCCACATGTGGAGCAGCAACAAAAGAGGACGTAGGAGCGAAGGTTGCCAGTTTCTGAAGATAACCCCACATGACCACCCAGCCCTCTAGCCCAAAGCAACACATAGCGACGCTAATAACGGTGATTTGACGATGCGTTACCATGTGCAATCACTTAGAGAACCGCTCCTGTCCTGAAGCGCCCTCTCTTCCCGAACTCCGGCCCCCTGCCCACACACACCTCCAGCACGCTTAAACCGCTGCCGCGTGTTTAGATAACTAATGGGACATGCAGGGCTGTCGCAGCCTTTGAACTATATACCCCCAACTACATACACACACAAGCCGCACAGATGGGACACAAACTACCGTAAATAAACTCCCCCACTAAAGATGGAGGCGTCCTTACTACGGGGACATTGCCACGGCAACACGAGACGCCAATGATTTTTCCCACATAAATGACTGCTGAGAGGGAAAGCAAGAGAGGGAGATGAGGGAGGAGAGGGAAAGGAGAGAGAACAAGAGGGCAGGAGAGGAGGAGGAGATCGCTGGAGAGGAAGAGAGAAAGATTGCAATGAGGGAAGAGATGAGGAGGTTAGCATTGGAGAGAAAGAAAAGGAGACAAAAGAGAGGGAATGAAGAAAGGAGAACAAGAGGGAATGAAAGAGAGAGAGAGAGAGAGAGAGAGAGAGAGAGAGGATCGAGAGCGAGTGAGTGAGAGAGGGAGGGAGAGAGGAGCGAGGGCTCCCCGGTCACAGGAGAAGGCAGTTGGGGAAAGGCGACATTACAAAGCTCACTCACCTGCGGTGGGAGTGTGTTTGAGAGCGTGAGTGCGTGTTCCTGAAGCGCAGACCGAGTGAATGCGACGCCAAAACGCTTGTCCACCTACTGGGACAGCCAACGTCCCGCAGTCCAAATCCCGCCGCACCTCCCGCTAATCCTCTGTGCTCCGCGAGTTGGGGCGAGGGCGAACGCGTGCGTCAAAAACTACTCGCCGAGCAAAGCAGGTAGAGGCAACGGACAGCTCCGGAGACGCAGCTGGAGTAACCCGAGAGCCGGAGAGAGTGCAGCTCTGTTTACCGTTACCCGCCCCCCTTCCTCTCCACTCACACACGCACACACACACACACACACACACACACACACACACACACACACACGTGGCTGGAGGAACACCTAGCCCACTGCTCAGCAGCCACTGTGACTCACCGCAGGAAGAGTGAATTAAAATGAGAGCTTACTCACGCGTGCTCTTTCTGTTTGCGTACACTTTGATCCCTCTCCGCTCTTCTGCTAATGAAGAAAGTTTATACGACTCAAACAATTTCCAAGTTCAATAAAACATGAAAGTAAACAGCCAAAAGCTGCATAATGCCCAAGTTTGCAGCCAATTTTCCAAGAAGTGCATGCCTGAGCTGTTCCGTATTGGTACAAAAATGATATAAAGGAACTAATATTAGTTCACTGGCCAATAGGCCATGAGCTGTTGTGATCTGGCAGCATCCGGCGTTGTCGCTTTGATTATGGTCGTGATCATCATCCATTAGCAAAATATTTATTTATTTTTTTAAATAGTCTCCAAAACTACTGACCCGATTTACTTCAAATTTGGCGTGGACACTGGGACAAACTCAGCATCTATTGATCACAGTTTTATCAAAAAGTTTTTTTTTTTTTTTTAATTAATTTTTTGCTGTTTTTTTTTTGTGAAAACTTTAGAAATCTCTCAAATAACTGGCCAGATTTACTTGAAATTTGGTATGGGGCCTCCTATGATACACCATTACATACATACATACACCATTGAATCTTTGAAGAGCTTTTTACAAAAATGCTAAGCAATGGGCTCAATTATTGGGCCAGTGAGGTACAGGGCCATTAGTCCTATTTTATTATAATATTTGTAGAAAAGAGTGAGAAGATATCAAAATCATTTTAGGCAAGTCTACCCACTTGGTAGCCATCTTGGTGCTGGGCAGTTAGACCAGCCGTAATCAATTTGAAGAGCAGAAGGCCATTTTTATCAAATCTGGTTGACCATCAACATTTGGGGCTCTAAATTTCGTAGACCAGGCGCAGGCGCGGCGCATGGGGGGTGCGCCACCCCAACGGGGTGTGTCCAGGCGTATGTGGCAATTTCGTGCCCGGCGTAGCCTGTCGCAAGTACTCCTCTGTCCCACCTCTGTCCCTCCTTCCAGCGCAAGTTGGCAAAGAAGGCGACACAGCCGAGTCAAATCTTGCTCACTGGCAAGAGAGACGATGGATAGCGTGTTCCTATTCTTACAAATTGTTGCTGCTTTAATTTTGGGATTAACAGGCATGGACAACAATGCAAGATACGTGACACATTTATTTTCAATAAGTGATCTTAACTCAGTACGAGATCATAGCAATCAGGCTGTATTCCTTTCCTCCACTAAAGACGATAAAACCTAAGTGACAATAATAGTAGCCTAGTATTAAGCCGCTTGCACACTGGACGTGAAACAAATTTTTCGCTCGACTGATTGCGTCTTGTGTCCGAAAGTCTGAAAGGGTTTTAATAAATCTCCGTGTCCGACAGTCTATTATTGTTTTTAATTTCTTCAAATCTACAGACTCTTTTAGATATTAAACGTGAATGTTTTGATTAGAGGGCTCAGCTCTTTAAGAGGAGTACCGAGAATTTCAATCAATGTTTCTGTTATAAGCTCTGCTCAATGAAGTGAATCGACACTGGTGCGAGACAATGTACAATGCAACCGTGTCTGACAGCCAAAAAAAAAAAAAAGAAAAAAAAAAAAGGAGGACGATTAGAACAGATTGATAACGAAATATAGAATAAAAAGAAACATTTTAACAACAAAACATCCAATGAACACTGCGATTTATTTATTGGCGGGTCATCTTTGTTGGATATCCGGTTTGTTGGTAATATATTTTTATTCTTTATTTTATATTAAATCTGTTCTCATATCAATACTTTTACTTTTTGCTGGCTGGTGGACATGGAGAATTTTGCATTTCGTGTCGGACAGTCTTGATCGTGCATGCGATAATTTATTCACACTGTCAATGGTCATGGAATTGATTTGCTCTCTGATTGCAAGCACTATTTTATCTCTGCTGTGGAAATAAAGCGTGAATTTGTTCGATCCATCTGACTAATTTTCAAAAGAAAGACCGAATAAAGACTGCTGTCTATCTTCAACGGAAGAAAACAGACGAATAGGCTAAAAAGACCAAGAAAAGTCGATAGCTATCAATTTGCATTTTGTGAAGGTCGAACACAAACATAAGTTTACACGTCTAATAATTCCTGGAATACTCAGAAAAATTAGAACTTTTATGACTTTCGGACACGGAGCTTATTCAGATAGTTACGTTAATTAGTGCTTCCTGTAATTATTTCTTGCATTGAAATGTACCTGAAATTCTGGAAACCTGCCTGTGAGATTTCGGTGATGTGTGCGCACTCTGCGCCGGTCAGCCAAATTACCACTGCACGGAAATTAAACCAGGTTGGAGGTGGCGAGTTTTCTGCGCAACTCCAGTGGAGACTTTTTCTACAAAATTGTCACTGCATCTTGATGAATATGTGACACCTCCCCCTACTACGCCGCCACACCCATCTCGGCGCACGTTCGTCTATCAAAGGCTGCGCACCTCACGAAATTACCACTGCGCAGGCTGCACCGGACGAAATTACCATTGCGCGGGCTGCGCCACGGTACGCCACCTGCGCTGCGACAGGAAATTAGAGCCCTTGAAAGTCATATTTGAAATCACTGATGAAAACTGATAAAAATGGCAGAAATCTTATTAAATAAGCAAAAAAAAAAAAAAAACTGAAGAAAATTTTCAGTTTGTTCCAGCAAAAGCACTTGTGCATATGATTTATTGCACCAATCTGTCTAAATTTCATAGTATCGAGAGAGAGTTGATAAATGTTGAAAGGAGAACGGTCTCGGCAATTCATACTCAGTTTGTGAATGAGTGACATCACAATTAAGAGGTGTTAAACACATTACATTATCCATTTAATAAAGTTGATGAATTGCATTGATCATTGTTGGTTTTATTGTTCAATGTAAGAAGATTTTACAGATATCATTAAGCTAGCTAGTTAGCAAACTATCAGATATAGTTAGGTAGCAAGCTACCAATGGCATACCTTCTGCCACTTGAGAAAAATGAATGTCTTTTTATCAAAGACTGTTATCTGAGGCACACCTTTTAAGCCCAGTCATACGAGCTCACTGCTTCACAAAACCAGGAATCCCTTTTTCTTTTATCCATACATTAATTCTCAGTTTGCCCAGCCTTTGGACTCATCTCCACCCAAACTGCTCAACGGATCCCCGCGCCCTTTGGCGTATGGGTTCCAGAGGAGCCTGCCCCTGCCTTACGCCATGTTGGATCAAACCAACTCACCCCATTATTGAATTTTGGGCCATTTTATCCCTTTTTGCCTTTTGTTACCTTGACACGGGTGATATCACCATTCGTTAGGATTACAGGTCAAAATCAACCCTCTGCAGAGCACGCGTATGGCTAGTACAAATTACATTCTTTAGTAATACTTCTGGTTTTACAGACTTCCCCCATTAAAAATACATATAATAAATGCAACCGCCATCTCTTTTTATCCCCCGCCACAAAGCGATGCGGGGGATATAGGATTGGGTTCCGTCCGTTCGTCCCTCACACTTTCGATGGAGACAAGTTACCTCGGAAACTATGACAGTTACACCGCCCAAAAACGTTGAATTTGAAAATCGATGTCAAAGCGCATTTAGTTACGGAGTTATGATCCTTGATTGAGGCGAGGGATAGTGATGGCCAAGTTGTCTTGCTAAATAATATCTTCAGTGTTACAGAGGTTATCATTCAAAAAGTACACCATGTCCCCCTCGGTAATCTCCAGAACAATGCATCCCTCCAGGGAAAGATGGCAAACTGCAGACTCTCTGCAATTTAGTAGGAGCTGAGAATTTCAACAGAGAGGGTGATGAAACGCGCAGAGAAACCAAGCCACTTAATACAGAAAACCCAACTCAAGCACATGAGAACTATCAGGCCTACCTTTTTCAGAATTAACTGGAATAAAGGAACTTGGCCAGTACCAAAAAAAAAACAAAACACATGACAATAACATAAAAAAAGAACTTTAAAAGCAATCAATTTTCAACAATCATAAGAAAATCTGCAGGATCCCCAAGTGGCAGTACCCTCTCAAACCATAAAGACGCCAAGACGCAGTGCAGAGATCTGCATGCTCCCTCACTTATCTCTTTATTTCAGTGCTTTACCATTTCTGAGGCACATCTGCTACCCAGAACCAAATCCCACCAGAATTCTGAATAACCAGAAATCTGCAGCCAAAAACTATTTACGGCATAAAGTCAGAAGTAAACGGCAGATTTAGGACAAACAAGGGTAGGTTTCTCCCCAAAACCACATGATGCCACTGCAACAGCACACCGACTTCAGCTATGCTCAACAGAATGGAGTGGGAGGAGTATGTTCCATATTGTGCTCTAATGAAAAGGCATTTTAACCTCAATCAAGTTTTTTTTTTTTTTTTTTTTTTTAACCTCATCGAGTTTTCAGGACTCGAGTTCATTAGCAATGTCTGTTCTTGTGAAAATCAGGGAATGCATCTGGCTGGGGTATAGCCTGCAAAGGAAAAGGTTGGTGGAGACCACTGACAGGTGTGTGTGTGTGTGTGTGGAGGGGGTTGGGGGGGGGCCGTGGTCTTCCAACAGCATCCTGACTTCGCCTCACCCCCACCTCATCCTCCTCCCACAAGGGGAATTAACCCGTCCCAGGGACACTTCAAACATGCTAAGCCTGAAAACATCAGGAGGGAGTACAAACCCAAAGAAAATCAAGGGGGGGAGAGAGAGGGGGGGAGGAAAGAGGGAGGAGAATTTCCCTCTTGAAAACAAGAGAACAGAATCTTTGAAGGCTGGGCATGATTTCCCATTTGTTTACAGAATTCAGGGCTCCTCTCAATGTTTATGCTGATTAAAGAGCTGGTAACGTACATCAAAAGTGACCGTTACGTCATGTTTTCATGTCCAGATATACTAAAGTAGATGTAAATATTCCTCTCAAGGAGGTCCATTTCCAGAAAATGTAGGGTTTTTTGGGGGGTTGGGGATGCGACAAAAGGTCCCGCCCATCGCCTAAAGTGACATTCAGCAGCATTTGCAGCAGTGCCAAGCTGCACATGACAACCAGGCAAAGTGTTAAAGTGAAAGATAATGTTGGTTTTATGCAAAAGTTAAGTAAAAGAATTACCCATATGATGTCCAAATATTACAATTCGGCTTTTTGCGATTTTTTGTAAAATTGTGCATTGCTTCAAATAATGAGGATACGACCAAATAATATAAGAACTGAAGGTCCCCATCTTCCATTTCTCAAAAAGGTTTACCCAATGAGAGGTAGAGGAATGCTTCGGCAGCGATGCCACAGTGACAGTGGACTGACCATTGCTTGACGAATGACGGTAAAGACTTAAACAATTTTGAACAAAATTCCAACTCGTTTCAAGCTCTTTTGTTGGCTTGAATCGGTTAATGCGCAAGATAGTGCTCCACCTTGCATTCTGTGTTTACCGTCTAGCAACGGGAGATTCATTCAAGTTCTATTTCATTGCTCTTTTTTTTTTCCACAAAGTATGCGTGAGTGAAATGAAAGTTGTCGTTAGTATTCGTTATATTGAGTAGATGTTAACATTCACACAGGTATTACCGTTACAGAGCTATGAAGAGGACGCCACTCCTTGATATACTGAGTCAAAAAAGAAACTTCACACTCATAAATTTGTAAATATTTTCTTGAAACTTTTAATAAGAGTTTTTATTGTCACTAGGGGTAAATGCGTTGTCAAAGACATCATGACACACATCAACTCCAATGAGCACAGGTACATAGCACATGCGAGCGTACTTTAAGCCAAAACCATATTTTCACGTGTTCCTGGTCACGTGACCATATGAGAGATGTGCAACTGAGCTCACATTAGCACATAAGAGTGACATCGCGGAAAAACAAGTTTTTACAGTTAATTAATCGTTGATTTTCAAAGCCATGGCTGTCAAACATTCAGCGTGAACGTGCCATTGGCATGCTGAATACGGAAACGTCCGTCACTGACATTGCAGGGGTTATGAGATGCAGTCGACAGACTATCCATGATCTTCGGACACGTCTCCAACAAACTGGTTACATAATAGACATTATTTTTATGATACACCATCTTTAATGAGTACAGAATTAAATAAAATAATTATTTAAAACCTAATTTCTTGTACGTTCAACTTATCGACCTCCAAACGAGTGTGAAGTTTTTATTTTGGCTGAGTATAGTTCGAAGATCTGGGAAGTTCGCCGCAGATTTGACTATTACACACTGCTAGCATGTTTAGCAAGCTAATTTGTTTTTGTTGTGATTCTGCCTGTCTGCCATGTCTCTGCCCTGCCTTGCCATGTCCATGTTCTGCTTTGCCATGTTTATATTTGGATTTTTGCATGTCTGACTATTCTTTGTAATGTGTATCGTTGATTTAGTATTTAGAGTTCATGTATTGTTTTAAGGTTTGTTTTTCCATGTTTTACTTTATACCATAGTTTATTCCGGTCCATGTTTTGCTTTCTACCATGCATTGCACTTTGTCTCCCCCTGTCTGGCCTCTTGTCTTGTCATTGCTCACAGCCCCGGCATTGCGTGCCACTCTTCGGGTGATTTAATGGTTTCTGGATTTCAACCTTCCTTCCAATCTCGTTTACTTCCTTCGCCTTGCTTTACTACTTTACTAACCCATACTAACAGTTTGTTATTTTGCTAGAGTTACTAATTCAACTAACATTGTATATAATACTAACTAACAAACGAGCACTAGGGATTGCATAGTTGCACTTACTAATTGATTAACAAGCTCTCAGCACTCGCCCTGTTCTAGTCTCCGCCTCTTGTCTCTCCCTAATCTTCTCTGCTGCGTTTCTGTGGATTCTCCACACCTGCTCGCGCTGTCCTTTCTCTCATTATCTATGCACGTTAGAACTCCATGACCGGAGCCTTATGTCTGTCTATAGGTTTGTCTTGTGATCCCTGTTCGCGTTTCGGCTTTTGCCTATTTTAAGTGATTAGGTTCTCCCTCTTGTTCCCTCCTTTGTAATTGGTCTCATTTCTACCTTTGTTCTGTGTAGCATGTGATTCCCCTGGATTGTATATTAGGAGTCTTTCACTTTTCACTTCCTCGTCAGATCGTTTCAGTTTGCTTGTGCCACATTCCTTTCGCCTAGTACTCTGTGATTCCTTTCTGACTGGACCGTCCGACTTTTCGATTTTTGGCTTTGTGATTTTGGATTTGTTGTTACATCTGCGTTTTTTGACCCTTTTCTGCCCGACTACGAGTTCTATGATTGCTGCCCTGGTTACGGTTTGGATTACACCCACTGGATTTTGGCTTTGCTTCTCTGATATACCTGTGCCTGTGTACCAAACCCATTTTTGCCCGACCACGAGTACTGTGATTGCTCCCCTGGTTTTTGTCTCTATTTTTGCCCAACTGGATTGTGATTTTTGGAGTGTGGACTTTGTACCTTTGCATTCTGCCCTGCGGGGGTTTTCCCCCTTTATTAATAAAATCGGATCTATTGCATTGCTTGGTTCTTGCGACTGGTTCCTGATCGCATCATCACAGTTTTAGCTTCTGTGGACAGACAATCTGGCATCACTGCTAGATTACTATAAATGTGAAATAGGTCACTTAACTCCACAATTGTGTCCGTTTGGCTATATATTACAGCATTTGTTGTAATGATGAATACAATTCTTCATAGCTCATTTAATTGTTGGTATGTTTGGTTGTTTAGTGTCAGAACACTCACGGGAAAGCAGACACTTCAAATCTTCAGCGAGAGCTTTTTTTTTTTTTTAACCTCTGTTTAAGAGCTATTTTGACATTGCAGTGACCAGTAAAATTGAAGAAGATTCCATGATTGTTTCAATCCGGATGTTTAACCCATTTAAACCGGGATAGCATGTGCACATTTTAACCTTTAAAACCGGGGACGCCATTACGCATTTCTACCCTTCAGGCCGGGAAAGCGGATACATCATTTTGCCCTTTTTCATTACTTTTCCGACCATTTCCGGGCTCATAGCTGTTCTTTTACTGGCACTTTATACCAGGGCCGATGCCATAGTAACACTTCATGACACTGCATTTTTTATATCTATTTTATTTGAATCGACACTTTATCATGCTTGCCACCCGGTAGCAGAGCCAGAGGGGGGGCAAGGACACGTCCCTTTTAGTCCTGGCTAGATCTCAATCATTTTCCTTTACTGACGTCTTTTCCAATTATCATAATTGGCAACTGAAGACGGTTTCTCACCGAATGCGATCAACCAGCGATGAAATCATGGGCTAAATTCAGAGCAGAAAAATAATTAACTTATTAATTGGCCAACGCTTCGCTCGATTGAACTGGTCCATGTTCCAATAAAACGCGGACTTTCACTCTCGGTATTTCGTGGGTTTGGAAAGAAAAAAAAAAAAAAAAAAACAGTGGCACTCGGCAGTTAAATAGCCTATGTTATAAAAAGTGTGCGGCTCAACCCATTTGCGTAAGAATCGACAGGTAGGCTATGCAATTTTGAATAACGTAGACTTAAATACAGCAATTACTGCATTTAAGTCCAGATGAATGATTGTCGTCTTACCTAATCGGGGAGAACAAGCAGCACCTGTTAAGTGCGGAGCGCTCTTGGAGTGAACCTTTTGATAAAGATGACTGAGAGCAGGTCAGGATTTATAACTGTTTTAATCTAGCCAGGACTAAAAGGGATAGTTTTTTACAGTTTGTTCAGTGTTTTAAATATTGTGATGAAGATTTGCAGAAATAAAAAACATAGTTAGGTGGAAGCTCTCAAATACTTTTTGAATATTGTTTCTATCTGCTCCAGAGGCTAAGATATCAGCTTTTTACTAGACGTTGACACCTGGGTGCTGTTTTCCAGGAAACCTCAGGTTTTAGGGGCTCTTTTCAAAATCGCCCATAGGTTTTCCAAGGCGTTTTTTGAATAGGCCTCAGGCCTAAATGGGTTATTATTCAGTTCAACTTTGTCTAAAAATTACCAAAACAATATTTTTTAAAACCAAAGAGCCACTTATTTCATTTGCACGTCATAAAAGACAAAAGTCGTCTTTCACTTTAACTAGAGACATCGGACAAAATGACGGACACTTTTTTAACCCATAAGAACCCTGACCCAGGAAAATCAAAGAGGATATGAAACGGACCAAATGGACCACTTGGAACACATTTCCGAAGAGGGATTGTGACGCCTGTGTCACAATGATTTCTTATGGGTTAATTAACTCCACACAAACTTACTAATGTACAGCTACAAATTTGCAACAACGGAAAAATCCGCTTCATCACCCCCTGCCGATGCCAGTGCTCAATGCCCATGTGCAGTTTCAAATTGATTGGGCAACCAATTAAGGAGGAAATGGATTCAGACAGAAGGACAGATTGATCGTCCGAGTTTTCTTCATTCTGAAATAGAGACAGAGATACTGCCAGACACTGAAGGTCATTGGGAATTTCCTGCCACAGCTCAGGACCGTAAACTCACACTCCCGGGACACATCACACGTTCTCAGAAGAGGGGGTGTTCATGTAACTCATCATACCCACTGATCAGGGTAAAGAGAAGGTTGCACGAGCCTGGAATCAGTTACTTGATGCAGGACATAGATTCTAAATTAGTGCGATCCTGGAATTCTTCAGTCTGCCACCTCCTCTGGAAGAGGAAACGCAGGAGTGCGACAGGCAGGATACGCACCTAAGCGCAACTGCGAAAACAGGAAAGGGGGCATCGAAAACAGGGAGTTTTCATGGAAATATCCTTCGGGGTACAAAGCCGTTGAGTTCCAAAACTCTCAGCTGACAGCGATTTTCTATCATGGCTTGTGCAGGGCTACACACGCACTTCCCCTCAATCGTGCTTTCCACCTCACATGGGCCAAGAGGAATGCACATACCATGAATGATCAAAATGCCTTTCATCTAAAAGCCTCCAGTTTGAAAACACATAACAGGAGATTCTCTTCCAAACCCAGGTGACTAAAGCACACTTTGGAAGCAAATTTAACACGGAATCCCCATTTTCACAATATCTGATTTTGAAGACCCGCTTGGGAACATGCATCTAGTTTCAACACTGCTTCATTGGTTGGATTTCAGCTTTTTAGAGCAGGTTGAAGGAATCATTAAATGGTTGCATCTGCAACCAAAAAACAACCAGAAGCAGCAGCAATTCAAAATTCCCACTAATTTGAAAAAAACTTGAGATCTCAGTCAAAGTGTAATGCAATATTCCACCCTGCTGCCCCCGCAGGACGATCTGTGCAACTACAGCCATAATGACCAAGTACTGAACTGTGCACTACAGGCAGCATGCATATACTGCAGCTACCTGGTGAGCCCGGAGACGGACAGCTACTGGTTTCCTTGCTTTCGTGAGTACATTCTCATTGAACACACACCTTCGTTAAGCTTTTACCATTTACAGCAAATAAACCAAACCACGCACAATGTAAAAATGATGAGGACAAAAAGAAAATGACCAAATGAAATTGACACATTTTAGAAGAAATAAAGGTATGTGTACTCCTGAGTAAAAGTGCATGAGCACCTAACATACGGAACAGTGTTTCGAATGAGTGTTTTGGTGCGTAGGACCCAGGATTGGGTCTGAGGCCAGGTCTGCCTGCACAGAAAGGGCTGGTTTACTGGAATCCTGCAGCTCGCGGTTAAACACACCGCACCTGCGCTCAGAGAGGGAGGAAGAGCAGCTGGAGGACGCGGGGGGACTGTGGCCAGCGGCGGTGCATTCTCCTCCTGACTCTAAGCTCCGGACGGCTGACGGACCACACAAGCCAGATCCACCCCAAAACCCCAAAAATGTGACCCAAAGTTACTGACACATGTTGTTTTTTTCATACCCCACGGAGGCTTTTGTACAACCAAACACAGAAGGGAACAGAACTGATATGTATGCATCGTTGTCTTAGGGCAAAAACAGAGAAACAACGTTTTGAAAACGGAAATATTTACAGCAGCATATATTCAACAAATACTAAATAAGAGTGGCACTCAGCGGCATGAGTGAGTGTTTCCGAAAGTCACATGAACTGAATGTCATCCAAACCAGCCTCCAATCGTTGACGAGTGACATCATTTCATCAGACCCAGTCTGTGATGCGTGCACTCGCTGTCCTCGAGAACCCAGACACGCACTCCGTGGTGTGTGTGAGTGTATGAGTGAGAGGGATACTGATTGCAGGAGGTGGGGTCTGCCTGCAGGAACCTGTCGGGGAATGATGTCAGGGTCAGCTGACTCATGCAGCGACCAGGAGCGAAAACCACGCACACACTGCAACCCACACGCCACACAAAATGCACAACAAATACACACACACGCACGCACGCACGCACACGCGCACATACACACGCACACACACACACAGAGGTGCATAGGAAAAACGCACACACATACACAGAGACAAGCAGATCACACACGCGCGCGCACACACACGCACTCATGCACAAATAAACACATGCACAGAGAAACACAGAAAAACACACTCATACACACAAAGAGATGAACACACACAGACCTCCTGCACAGAGCCCACATTCTCTCGAAGTTTGACACGTTTGTGACCTCGGTCACACTGCCATATCTATTAACCACCCCCCACACTTAGTTCTCCCTAACAATCATATCTCTGCAATTTCTAGTCATGCTGCAAATCGCAATGCACATGAACATGCAACTTACAGAACCACAAAAGAGACATGCAAACCCACAGAAACAGAGAGACAGAAGGTCTTTTCCTGAAACAGAACAGCTCATAACCTGTGGAATTCTGATAAGGCGTCTCCTGCGCTGTTTTTGTATATGGTATTATATAACTGTTTACATTCTACTTCAGGTCTGTTAGTAGTAGGTGGTGTACACACTGCACACACACACACACACACACACTCTCTCTAAAACGCAGCAAAGCTTGAGGAAATATAAAATGTTCACTGGATCACGCTGCTAAGGCTGCTTTATTCTGAAGGGTATTTTCTGAGCACTGCTCAGACCTCTCGAAAAGCCCTGGATTTGCAAAGAAATGAGACAAATTTTGCTGTGAAATTGGGCTTTAAGTGAAAAAGCTGGCAGTACAAATTGCCCAGGAGGAAGAGGCAGCTGGCACCTGGAAGACAAAAGCATTGGTAGCAGGCAGAAACAAGCTTTTATACCAGGCAGACACAAGCATTGGTAGCAGGCAGACACAAGCTTTGGCTCTTGGCAGACAATAGCGTTGGAATCAGGCAGACACAAGCTGTGGTAACAGGCAGACAGACACAAGCTTTGGCTCCAGGCAGACACAAGCATTGGTAGCAGGCAGACAAGCTTTGGCTCCAGGCAGACACAAGCATTGTTACCAGGCAGACACAGGCTTTGGCTCCTGGCAGACACAAGCATTGATACCAGGCAGACACAAGCTTTTGCTCCTGGCAGACACAAGCATTGATACCAGGCAGACACAAGCTTTTGCTCCTGGCAGACACAAGCATTGATACCAGGCAGACACAAGCTTTGGCTCCTGGCAGACACAAGCATTGTTACCAGGCAGACACAAGCTTTTGCTCCTGGCAGACACAAGCATTGATACCAGGCAGACACAAGCTTTGGCTCCTGGCAGACACAAGCATTGATACCAGGCAGACACAAGCTTTTGCTCCTGGCAGACACAAGCTACGACAGGACTCGAAAGGCCATAGGAAAATGACCAGAGCAGACACAGTGAAGAACTGTGACAGTGACAAAACTCTCCTGCACCAGCCTCGCGTCGTCATCCTGCAGGCCGATTATTCACGCAGGCCTCAGACCAAGCGCTGGCTGAGTTTGTCAGGATTATTCAGTGACTGCAGACAGCGATCAGGGAGTGACCCCAGTGTGTCAGAGGCACTTGACTGTATCTTTATAACGGAGTGCGTGCATTTGAATGAGGGAGAGTATGAGAGAGTGAAACCAGCCCCTGGGGCAGAAAAACTCCACCCACAGTCCCCTGCATGCTGTTTGTATTGAGCGGTGTTGCCATGGCGCTCCACACCCATTAGCTCCAGCTGTTCCAATGCTGCGGGGTGGGGTGTGGCCCCCTGCTCTCAGTCAGACTGCAGAGTCATCCAGTGAGTTGATACAGGCCGGCCCTCAGCACAGGACAGGGGCAGCGAGGGGTTCATCGGTGTTGAGACATGGGGGCAGCCGGCCCAGTGACCAAGGAGTTTGACTGGCTGACAAGATCAGTGATTCAAGCCCAAGTGTAATCAGAAAAAGATCAGCGCAGCTGTCGGGCCTTGGAGCAAGGCTCCTGAAACACCTTCATAGCCCAGCTGAGATGGGTCCTCACTTAGTCTAATCAACTAAAAGTTGCTTTGAGTTAATTGTCAACAGAATGACCTGATGTAATGCATTAGACAGGGCTCTTCACTTGGCATGATAGTAAAAACAATGGGATTAAATTTGACAATCTGCACATTGATCGCGACGACCATACAGAATGAACAGAGATGGAATTAGAATCCATTGATTTTATGCCACTGTCCATATAGTTAAAGACCTCAGTGTATGTCCTTGCGTTTCTGTGCAAATCTTCTGCCCAGGGCTACTGGGTTGGCTCAATACACAAAGGGTTTTAATCCGGGCTGTGCCAGTGCTGGCCGCGCTGAGCAGCCTTTTGAAGCAGCGCATAATTGGCTTCACGTGGCTGAGGGATATGGGGGGGCTACAGTTGGTTTGAGTTAGCACTGTTTGTAGCTCAAGCACCTCCTGTTGGCCAGCTGGTTTTTCATCTTAGCTTCCGCATGTTGGGAGTTTGCTCCACCCTCGTTTTGAGCATACAAGGTTTGCAGCTGCAAGTGAAATGAAGGCGAAGGCCAACAGGTGTGTGCTGCGGAGGGGAGGCAGCAACTGCTGGCGCTCTCCCAAAATGGCAAAATGAGCTGCATATGAGCATGCTCGTACATAGTCTGCCTATTGGATATTTCAGACTTAGGTCAGATAGAAGATGCCAAATTAAAAAAAAAAAAAACCAGGAGTGGTGGAGCTATACAAGACAATGTAACACATCGTCACAGCAACCCCACTCACACGCTCCCTCGATAACCTCGGTCTTCATGGTGAGAGGCTAAACGGCAGAGCAAAGAAACAGCTGCTACCATTACTTTCTGATTAAAACATGTTTAATAGTCAGAACTATTTTCAAATCCTTGTCAGGCCCCCATCAGAACATGAAAGTCTAAAGCGAACAGCCAAGAATTGACAAGAGCCCCAGGTTAAAAAGGTACGCTCTTTAACGGCCGGAGAACTGCCATATGACCAACACTTAAAACATATTTCAGTGTTCCGGATTCGGCTTGCTCACAATAAAACTGACCAGTCAAACTGACCGGTTAATGTGGGTAGGCAAGCATGAAAGTGCCATAAATAAAGCAATCTGAAAGTCTGACAAAGGTGAGCAGATTTTCCCAAAATGTATGCAATTAAGTTACTTTAATTTGCACATTATATCTGCAGAGCTGGAAATTCAAATGACTTCTCAAAACTGACAAAGGAACAGAAGAATGAGACCGTGAGAATGGCCTAAGTTAATACCAGACAATAAAATGCTATGGTCAAGAAGATAATAACAAAATTTCACTAAGGTGCATTTAGATGTCAGTAAAATATATAAGATGACGCCAGAAACACTACAAGGTCCACTTCATCTACATAGCCTTTTACAAATAATGATATTAGGGCAGTATCTCTCAGCAAATCAGTGATACCTGAAGGTAAACCAGCAATCTTAACCCCTCTGAAATTTGAGGGTCCCGCGGCAGCTCCGTTTCCACGGCAACCAGAAAAAACTCTGGATTTTCCAATCCAAATGCTCTGGCCCTGTTCTAGCCCTCAGCTCTTTAAAGAAAGAATTTTTTACAATGCTTTCATTTCAAAATTGTAAATCAGTATTCTAAGATTACGATTCTTATAACGGTCATGAGTGCATGTAACATCAGTAATAGAATATTCAAATGAGAATATTCATATATTAGTGATTGGTCAGTTTTTAATTGGGCTAAATGTCCCTGCAGTCTGCATGAGGGGCTACCGTTTCGGCTGATACATTCATCTGTCCGAAACTGGTCAGCCAAGGGGAGGCGCAATGGGACTGGACGAACTCAGGAGGCGGATAAACAACCTGGGCCTTTCCAACCGACCTGACAATGCAGAGCAAAATTTTCAGAATGACGGCCGTCTCCCCTGCCCCGCCTGGGAGCAGAAGGAATCGGAATTTCGGTTTTCATCAGACGGTTAAAAATGATTGATCGGGTAAAGCGGACCGACAGCCGCTAGACTGCGGCGACTGCAGTTATTTCCTCCTCGCGAAAGCCCAGACAGTAGCATCGCAGCCGGGAGACGGCGCGTTTCAATGCTGGCTGAACCCTTTACCTTGCCCATGGGAGACAGACACGAGGCATTTTTCCCCTGATGACTCTGAAAGGGGAAGAGACTTTGCCAGCCCTGATGAAGTATAATTTCCTGTCACTGCGTAATTTCAGACGAGCGAAGAATGCGAATCGGGTGCGCGCAGTGGCCAGAGAAACAGCTGGCGGTCGGAGCGTGGAAAATAAAAAAAAGTTGCGATCCATTGTCTCCCCCTGCTGGTGAACAATAGGTAATACATCACACACCACGCAAGGATTGTATAGTAAGGAAACGCAAAGCAAGTGGCTCTTCTCAGAACTTGACAATCAGTGTCATTTCCATAGGGCTTCATCCTTCAATGGAGCAGTGTTTCACAGATGATGAATTAGACCTGATATCCCTTTGTGTGACCGGCAAAAACGGGAGGTGTTGGGACTGATGGGGGAAAAAAAAAATTCAAAACAAATGCCACTGCCAAAGACTCCTCGCACCAGAAGGACATGATAAAGGCAAAGACAAAAGCCATTGCTTTCTGAAGGAGGTACATGCGAACGCTGGCATAAGTGTGTGTGAGTGTGAATGTGAGAGAGAGTGTGGAAAAAACAAAGGAATAAAGCCGCCATCTCAGTGGACGCAAAACTGTTTTTTTGCACGACAGATTACATTCAAAATCAATGTTTCGCGCGTATTCGCGTCTTTGCATTGACTTTGAATGTAATCTGTGGCGCGAAAAATTTGTTTCGCTTCCAGTGTGAAAGCAGCTTAACAGAGAGAGAGACAAAGAACGAGTGAAAACCCTGCTCACAGTCAGAAACAGTGGCCCACCCCACCCATGACCTCGTCCATCATAATCTCTTTATGTAATCTCCCCCGTGACTGCTGCAACGGCTGGCTGGATTTGTAAACCTCCGACCCCCCTCAACGCGGGCCTCGAGGACCTCACACTCAGTACAGGAGCACCTGCACGCACCAGCACTATCCTGCACTCTGGGTGCCCTCTCCCAGACCTGCTACTGGGATTCACGAACGGTGAGCTGCTCCGGGCCGAGCAGCAGACCCTGCACTTGCCGATAAACACGGCTAATGTTAAAGAGCCAGCCTGTGAGGGGGGAGGTCATCAAATATGCTCAGATAAACTATATTCGAGAAATAATCCTCAAATCGCAGCCATGGAGAGCTGGGGACTGCAGGATTTTTATCCACACTTACACCTAGAAGTCGGACTTGAAGAGTGAAGTAACACTGACTATTCAGGTATTTACCCAGGTAAAAAGAAAATCAGGACTTGATTCAGATCAGAAGGTCAGGTTTGTTGATGCTCTGCTTGAATCAGTAAATGTCTATCAGCTGGAGGGGAGAGGCGAGTGACCTGTTCATAGCTCTTGGCCCCTTTTCCAAAAGGATTTGCCACGCAATACCACTTGTCTAATAGGTCAAACTGCACAAACACGTGTATAAGTATAGCTTCATGATATGAAGATCTATACAGTGTTGGACATCTATGGCGCAAGTATTTTGAAATAGCATTTGTTTGTACACATTATGAGATGTCATTAGACTGTGTGACAATTTGTCGCAAAGAATTATGGTTGTGGGGTGCAACAGAGTCCGCATCTATGGAAATGTGCGGAAACACACATATCAAGGGCTGTTGGGGGACCCCAGTAGCACATTTGAGAGGCACAAAATGAGACATGGAACAACCAACAAGGCATTTTGGGAACAGGAACTGCCACAATTTCAGCTCCCAAACCACATCCCTACCTCGCATTTGCAAAGTTTATTTTAAAACATACTCATATGCTGTGACAAGGTTTTTAACAGAATTTAATTTCAGCTCAGAGCTCACTAATAGCTCATTATATTTTTGTTTTGATTGCGTTTCCCAGTTTTAAATACAAAATAAATTATTCATAAATGATGGCACGGTGGACTTGTCTGACGAGCTGCGGCCGATGACACTTTGACCTCTTACCTTAGCGGCGCGGCGGTGGTCGGGGCAGTCCGGGTGCTGGCACATGGCGCCCTTCTCCTCCTGAGCGAACCTCTCGTCTGAAAGAGCCGAGGATGAAGGGTCATTCACTCACAGGCCACACCCACTGTCAGACAGTTCATATACATATCAAAGGAGCTGAACAGACAAGGTTAGATGTCACCCCAACTAGGACAATTATAACAGCGACCACACAGAGTTCACTTGCACAAGAGCTGGCCGTTTTACCCATGCATAATGCAATCCACCATACTGAGGCCAAGTCCTTGTGAACCATACTATTCCTGGACACTGCATGCAACCAGACGGTGTGTATTGAGGTGTAATACTTGTTGATAAAATAAAGCACTGACAACCACATCAATACTTATAAAGGAAGTTCGGAACACTAATGATCCTTCGTGCAGCCATGTTGACAACAATTGAGCCTGTATGGTGGAGTATTAGCACGTTTTCCCTGTACCGATACTCTGGTTTCCTCCCTCTAAAGGCATGGAACACACACACACACACACACACACACACACACACACACACACACACACACACACACACACACACACACACACACACACACACACACACACACACACACACACACACACACACACACACACACACACACACACACTTCTGACATGGACCCTGAGAGAGAACTGAAGGTGGAGTCCAGGCGCTGCATTGTCACTGCTCCTCAGTCACTAGGACGGGTCAAATGCAGAGAACTAATTACACCACCAGGTCCAATAAAGTGACCGTTAGCCTTATCGTGTGCATGTCTGCGGAGACACTGCAGGGATGACAAAAGCAGAGTGAGAAGGAACAGACCGTCGATGGTGAAAATCATGGTCGATACTGCAGGGTGCTTTACTGCAGGAGAAAGGGTGAGACAAATAAATGGATAAAAGAGATGAGGAAAGAAGCAATTAGTGAGAGGGGGAGCAGAGAGAAAGGGAGAGGGAGAGAGAGAGAGAGAGAGAGATAGAGACAGGGCAGGGTTGGATAAGGCCCCTCTTTGTTTGAGGGGGCAGCCGGAGGTACCGAGAGGAACAGGGGGAAATCCCCTCGTCAGCACGGACATGGGAACGAGAGAGAGGGAGAAACGGAGGGAGAGAAAGAGAGGGAGAGTGAGGGAGGAGTGGGAGGAAGGGTAGAAGTAGGCAAGGGTGAGGGAAGAGGCAGAACAAGATACTGAAGAAGGGACTGAGAGAGAGAGAGAGAGAGAGAAGGGGGGAGCTGAGACGAGAACAAAGCGACAGAGAGATGAAGAAGGGGGCGTGTAAAGACGGGGTTCGGCTCGGCGGCGAGAGGAAAAGACGCAGAAAGACCACAACAAAAGATGAAAGGAGCACAAAGGGAACAGAGCGGAGGATGAAGGGGCGGTGGCGAGGAACAGGCCGCACAGGGATCAGAGGGTTAAAGAGCTCGCCGCACAAGAGAACCACGCCACCCTGAACTTCTAAACACGCCGCCATAGTAGCTTCTGCTACTGTTACCCTTGAACAGCAGTACAACGCTGTATAATGTTGTGGAAAAATGTTTGCCCACTTCCTGATTGCTTCCATTTTTGCATATTTGTCACAATTACATGTTTCAAATCTCCAAACTAATTTTTAACTTAGACAAAGATAACCAAAATGAACGAAAAAAAGGTTGTTATATAACGGCAATTTCATTGAATGAAAGAAAAAAAAAAAGCTATCAAACCCCACCTGCCCCTATGTGAAAGAGAACTTTCCCCCTAAATGACTAAATCAACCAGGTAAACAGGTGTAATTGATAACTGGGTTCAATTTCACTGGACGCACCCCAGCATGAATCCTGCCAGCCCTAGTGTATCTAAACATCACCTGAATAGAATCTGTTTGGCAATATGAAGTGGAAAAAAAGCAGCACATGATGCTGCGAAACAAAAAGATTTAAGAACAGATGAGAAACACGTTTGTTCACATTTGTGGGTCTGAAAAGGGTTACAAAACCATTTATAAGGCTCTGGGACACCAGCGAATCAGTGAGTACCATAATTTGCAAATGGAGGAAAGTTGGAGCAGAGGAGAACCTTCCAAGGAGTGGTCAGCCCACCAAAATTCCTCTAATGCATCAAATTCCTAAAATGCATCAAAAACTCATTCAGGAGGTCACAGAAGAACTAGAGTAAGATCTAAAGAACTCTCCTGTGATCTGGAGAAACCTAGTACATTAGTAACTTTAGGGAGAAACTGAGTTTGACCCTCATTTGCAGTAATTAAGAGTGGTGAAGATCTTAAAACACTAGCTATTATTGTTATTTGAACTGTCAAAATCAAGTTTCTATTATTTTTTTCAGTTAGGAAAAGTCCAGAATCCAAAGGTTTTTGTACAGTTGCGAGAATCCTTGCCTCTGATAAATTCACTAGGTTTCTCCAGATCACAGGAGAACTGCAGTCCTCACTCATCACAGTTAAGGTCTCAGTTCATAATTCCACAATAAGGAAGCTCCTAGGCAAAAGCTACACCTGACTAAAAAGAGCGCAAAGGCTCATCATACATTTGCAAAAAAAATAAAATCTTGATGATCCCAAAGACGTTTGGGATAATATTCTGTGGACTGACAAACACTGTGGCGAAAGAATGATGGTCTGGGGCCGCTTCAGGACCAGGGCTGCTGGCTAAAATTGATGGAACCATGACGTCTGCTCTCAATCAGTAAATCCTGAAGGAGAATGTCAGGCCATCAGTTTGTCACCTAAAGCTGACAGTGGGATTATGCTGCAGGGCAATGATCCGAATCGCACAAGCAAGTTCAGCTCTGCATGTGTCAAAAGAAACAAAATGAAGGTTTTGGAGTGGCCAAGTCGAAGTCCTGAGTTGAATCCGATGGGGATCCATAGCATGACCTTAAATGGGCAGTTCAAGCGCAAAATCCTACAATGTGGCTGAATTAAAACAATTCTGCAAAGAGTGGGTCAAAATTCCTCTGCAGTGAAGTAAAAGACTCATTGCCAGCTACTGCAAATGCGTAACTGCAGTTGCTGCTGCCAACGGAGGCACAATCAGTTAGGTTTAGGGGGGCAACTATTTTTTTCACATGGGTGATGCAGGTTTTCAGTTCCTCTTTACCTTCAATAAAGGACAGATGATATAAAGGTTTTATTTTGCAAGTCTCATGGCGTCTTTGCTTTATAATAAAATTAGTTGGATGATTTGAAATGTAAATATGTCACATAAGCAAAGACACAATAAACGTTTTTCACTGGAAAGCGTTTTTCACCGCACTCCAATATTTCTCCCATTTCATGTCCCTGCTAGAGTGGCCATTTCTACTTGGCGTTGCTGAAGAGGAGAATTCTGGGAAAATCAAAGGAGGAAACGGTCCTGCGAAGAAAGCTGCAGGAATTCTCCCATGTTCCAGGCTTTATGGGGTCACTCAACAGCTGAGCTTTCCCAGGGGCCCGAGACACAGAAACACCAGAAACAATGGTTATTACTGTGCTTGCACTTGCACTAATTCTTCTGGCAGTGATCAAGCCAAAGAGCTCTACCAACAGCACCACTGAAAATGAAGAACTCCACATTTACATGACCATGCTCATATAGTGCAGCACTCTTACATCAATCACTGTGCAACTAATGGGGACGAAGGTCAATAACTGCATAAAATGTAATGGCCTGCACAATTACTTTGGAAGAGAGAGAACTTACATGAATAGCAGCACAAATGCAGTGCACTGTACAGTGCGAACACAGCACAGTGCTCTTGTGTCAGTCCTGAATATACACAATATAGTGCATAAATGTCCCAACCATTCATTCAAACAATGAGCAAATTCAGAAGTTTAGCTGCTGTTTTACAATATAAACAACGGTGGAAGACTAAAACATTACAACGCCCTCAAATTTGCATTTGACAACACTATAGAAATCATGTGATCAAAAGCAAAGATAATTGTTTTTGTAAAGAGACGACAGTGGACAGGAAAGGGAAGCCCGTACCATTCCCCCAGTGCAGTGAGGAGGAGCGTGTGGGGGCGGGGTCACAGGACCTGACCTGTGACATCACACACCCAAAAGGCAGCCCCTCTGCATATTACTACACCCAGAGGCCACATCCCAGTTAAAAATGGTGGAGGTGCCCAACTGGGGATGACAGTTCAAATAAATTCACAGACCACCCTCTCTCACGCGGGTGGATCTCAGGCCAGTTTTTCTTCCAGGCACACAGCTAGTGCAGGAAACGGCAAGCATTATTTCCAAATGTAACAAGAAACAGTGTCTGCTGGTATCTGTAGTTCCTCAGGACATAAAGATCAGATATTTGGCTCCCAGAAATTACCATTTTTCTCCCCTCATTAACTAAGCATTGTTTCAAGCGGATTCTGCATCAATGAAAGTAAAACTCTCCTGTAACTGGCTGCCTCATCATGGCGCAACAAGAAAAAAAAAAAAAACAACAGCCAAAACTGAAACCTGAATGTGCTGGGTTGTACTTTGCTAATAAATCCCCTTGTGATGTCATCAGGGGCACAGAATCAACACGGGTTGCTCGAGCACGCCATTTCTGATGAGCGGCAGTACAGCAACAATGCTGAGACGATCTGCTTTCACAGTTTGTCACATGTTAGGTAGAGAGATGACCACAGCCAATTAGGGCAAAGGAAAAATGTGGTTTAAAGGTCTTTTAACCCTTAGAGCGCTAAATACAAATATTGTTGCTCAATGATGTAAGACATGTTTACACAATGATGTAAGACATCAAATTCAAAGCTCCCACAAGGAGCTCTTTTTATCAAGTAGCCACATGATAGGTTTTTAACAGCACCAGATAATTTAATTTATAACGTTTTTGAAAATTTATTTCAGCGCTCCAAGGGTAAATGGGTTAATTGACACCTGCGGCTGCCGTTTAGTGACCTTGCCTGACCTTGACTCAGAAGTGGTGCTGGACATTCCTGCACAAACTGAAAGCAGCAGACACTGTGGCTCTCAGGGCCAGAAGCGGAGATCCTGCAGCCAGCACTTCAGAGCACATACTTGAGCGAGCCACTCCCTTTCCAGGCTTCAGTTTAGAATTTGGCCAACTTGTGGGCAGTTGCCATGGAGACCAGTGAGGGACTGGCATTTAGGACAGGAGCAGGGAGATTTAAGGTGGGCGTGGATTCCTGGGGAGTAACACTACACTCTTTGTCAACCTCTCATTCACTCATTATCGCGGGATCCTCCTTAAGGATAACGCATCAACGACAGGAGGGCCCAATTAAAATGAGCGTGACACGTACAGCGAGCTGCACAAAAGGACGGCTCTAGTGATGACGGACGAGGTAAAGGGCGATGTCGATTTGCGAGAGGCGGCTACACGACAGGAGGGCTTAAGAACGCACCAGTCCAGGAAGCACAGAAAAAAATAAGACATCATGTTAATGAGTGCGCCATCCCTGCTCCCGAGACAGAAAGCCTCCCCTCGCTCGCCCACCCCCTCCCCCCTCTCAGATGCACATCTGGAGTTGGTGAGCCCTAATTGCAGGGCACTCACTGCCACGCCCCGCACTGCAGCCCCAGGCCTCTCCCCGCACCCCAAAACAGCCCTGCCCTAGAGCGAGAGCAGACACACACACACACACACGAACACGCAGCAGGCTGTAAGAGCTCAGGGAGCACCTCGGCTGAACTCGTTGTACACCACGCTATTCAGGACCCCACATCTGTGCTGCGTTCAGCAGAGCCCGGAGGTCACGCCCTCTGCGCCGGGGCTCGGCTCACTTACCGCTGCGTAACCTCTCAGTCCAGCCACCGTGTCAGCAGGCTGGATACATTTACACCTGCTGCCGTCGCACACATACACGCCGGCCCCGTTTCACAAAGCACCGTTATCCAGTTAGCCCCGTAACTGCACTGGGAAAAACCCAGAAGCCCAGTATATCTAAAACACAGCCTGAAATATAAAGAGCAGAGGTGGGTTTTATGCAGAGCAGTTACCATGCACCTTCCTGCTTTTAACATCCTCCCAATCAGATAATGTTAATTCCCTCTCCATTACAAGCAGAGGAAAGAACTCTGTTTTCAACCTCCACCAATATCGAATGAAATCAGTTCTTTTTCGGCTTACCTTGATGTTTGGATACCCAGAGGAACACTCGGGTGTGTGAAGACGTCAAGTGTATATCCAGTCAAGAAAATATAGAGTTTAATTTCTAATGCTGCTATAGTGCCAATACCTTATAACGTCAGCAGCCATATTACTGATGACACACCAGGTTGCTAGGACATGCGCAGCACATGGATTTGTGAAACTGAATATTGATATTAAATTCACACCCCCTTCTCATTAATAAAACCCACCCAAAATATATTGGCGCCCCCTTTCCAAAGCAGATTCTTCAACTCAAAATATAAGCTGTATTTACATCACCATATGCAGCAGAGATCACATTTCATCACTGTACAGGGACTACATTTCACATTCACATTAAAGGGATAGATTGGAGTTCTTTATATAAAGTTGTATGAAATACGCTTTAGCAATCATGAGAGGAGATTCTTTTCGATGATGTGTCGTGAGAATGCAGCCCTGGCCTCCTGAGGTTTTGAAGTAAGTTGTTCCCGCTAGTTTGCTGGGGTCACAAAAATAAAGAAGTTTTGATCCCCAGTGGGATGAGGACTTTGAGGCCCTGAGGTGATGGCTGGAGCAGGTGGGGTTAGAGGGCAGCGGCTGGCGCAGTTGCGTTGTGATGAGAGACAGCTGGTAATGACAGGGCTGCTGTAGTGCGGCGCTGCAGGGTGAGCCGGCCGACCTGACTCAGCTCTCTCTCCCTCGCCCTCCGTCTCTCTCCCCTGATCCCTCGCTCTCCCTCTTTTTTCTTCTCACGATCTTCCTTTCTTTCCTTCTTTCTCTTGCTTTGCCTTGTTCCCACTTTCCCAGACACACAAATACTCTCATTCTGTTTCAATTGCTCACTCGATCGACGTCTCTCCATCTCTCGCTCACTCCCCCCTTCTCTCTCTCTCTCTCTCTCTCTCACACACACTCCCCCCTCTCTCCCTCCAGCTCTCTATAGCTCTCTCTCCACAAATTTGCATGTAACTCCCCCTCATCTCTCTCTCATTCCCCCCTTCTCTCTCTCTCTCACTCTCAGACAGGAATTCCTAAGCTCAGCACTGCTGACTGACTGTGTGTATGAGTAAATGAGTAAAGAAAACACCCTGGGGTGTGTGCGCTCAGACACCCTCCGCACGCGATGCAGGACAAAGCGCACCTCATTACCTCAGCGTGTGTGCAGTGACTGGAGTCTGCCCAAAGTCTTATTCGCTTATTCTGACCAGCGTGTGGAGAGACGGCATTAGGAAACAGCTACCAAACACTGGAAAACCTCAAACCGGCACAGGTAAACACAGAGCACCACTACCCCACAAAAACATCGTGTGCACGCAACATACTCCACTGGGCCAAAAGAGCAAGACAAACAAAAACTATAATCTCTCTAACACCCTCTGGCTCTGGCTCTGGCTCTCTCTCACACACACAAAACCATGATTTTCTATTCCCGTGGGACTAAAAAATACTTTTGCTCAAAAATCCTGCCACCATCCCTTAACCTAACCCCATCCCTTACCCCTTCTCGAACCCTAACCCCAATCTTAGAGCTAACCTAGATCCTCACCGACAAACCCCCCAAACAGCCAAACTGTGAACCTAAATTTATCATGTCACCTTTATCTTGAGTTTAATTTTAATAGCCAACTGTCCAAACACACACACACACACACACCCACAAAAAATACATACATACCTTTTTTAACCCTTATCTACCAAAGCAACTAACCAAACACATCTGTATTGTACAACCATCATCAGGCAGGGCATAACTGCGCAGAGAGCTTCTCACTGCATTGTGGGAAGAGACCAATTATCTGCGCTGCTGTAGGAGAGAAGGCACAAGCACAGTCCGTCTCTGCCATAGGGCACACGTACACACAGGGTGGCCATTTTGTAGAATACCCCCTTCCAGCACACCTAGACCCCCCCACCAACACCCCCCCATCTCCCATCCCACACCCCTCCTGCAGAATCCCAGGCCCCCTCAACACTACAGGCTCCTTTGCCTTGTTTAGGCAAAAAGTGGGAGCAGCAGCGGCTGAGGGCACATGCACGGTGAGTTTAGACAAGCTCTGCAGGAGGAATGCGCAGAGGTGCCCCGGCTGATTTCAGTTTGGGGGGGTAGGGGGGCGGTGGGCACTTGACTCGGCACAGGATGTCCACGCGCTGATGCTTGTTTATTTAACTCCCGGACGGGCGGGAGGAACGCTGAGGTCGGAAGTGGGTTATGCAACGGTCGACTCCGAGGGGAGACAGGAGACAGAAGCCTTGCTTCAGTTTATCAACCGTTCAGCTGAACCATCCATCAGACTCCCGTATGGCAGCACCGTTTCCTGAGAACCACGTCTGGAGGAGTGAGGGTCACCGCTTAGTACATCAGTCAGAGCAGTGGACCACAAAGCTAACTAACCCCACCTGCTTTTGCAGCTCTGAAGCAGCTCAAGAACTCACAGTGAAGGCCAAGAGACAGAGTTCTGGACCAGAGCTAGAGGTCCTAAAGTAGAACTTCCAGACCAGAGCTGTGGACCCCAAAGTAGAACCTTATGGACCAGGGCTGGGGGTGCCAAAGTAGAACCTTCTGGGCCAGAGCTGGGAAACCCAAAGTAGAACTTTCAGGACCAGAGCTGGGGATCTCAAAGTAGAGCCTTTGAGACCAGAGGTGGGAACCTCAAAGTAGAACTTTCTCGACCTTAGCTGGGGACCCCAAAGCAGAACCTTTTTGACCAGGCCTGGGGACCCCGAAGTAGAACCTTCATAACCAGGGCTGGAGACCCCAAACCAGAAGCTCTTCAGGACTTCTCTCATTTAACAGGCCAGTATAGATGGGCCATCTTGTGTGGGCAGATATCACTCCACCGCACTCTCCACACAATGGCTCACAGAGATCATTCTTGTGATGCGCAAAACAGCAGTTCAAACAAACCACCCGAGTCAAAAGAAAAACTCGGAAAAACTGATGATGCATGACGAGCCTCCGATATTCAAAGGCAACCGACCGACTGTTTTGTTACGCTCATTTGACAGTTAAAGCCATTTGGCACAGGTCAGCTACCTTAAACAGCAACCTGAAAATTTTCCGTTCTTTAAAAAAAAAAAGAAAAGAAGGTTCACTTTTAACAAACAAGCAAAAAAGAAAAATCCGCAAATAATGTGTTGGGCGAAGGCTGGGCGATGGTCTGCTTTTGAGAAAATGTCCCCAGTCTGTCTGTACTACACAGGTCAGGAAGAACAATACGGAGTTACTGTTCCAGCTCCAGCTGGGCCGGTGTAAGTGGGCAGGAAAACACAGAGCTACTGTAGTTTCATACACAGGAATGAGGATTCTGGCCCACTCTTCCTGGGTGACATGACCCCTGGCAGCCCTCACCAGAAGAATAAAACCTGCGTCTGTTACACTGGTCATAATTGAAGCACTTATTACTAAAACCCCACAAGTCAAGTCAAGTGTGACTTATGGGGTTTTAGTAATAGGTGCTTCAATTACTGAGACTAATTGTGCAGAAAAAGGAGAGTGGTGTGAGCAGGGAGACATAATGACACTCAGTGCACCAGGACTCCAGTCAGAACCTCTGGCGAGCTGAACCCCTTTCCCATCTGCACGGCGTCGATCCATGAGAGAAAGTCCGTTTAAACCAGCGCTCCTAAAATCACGGTCCTCCAGGGCCGAGAACTACTGGTTTTCCACCCTCCCTTTACCTGGGAGTCGGATGTGATCACAATCTGGCCAATCAGAGGCAACGACTGCTCACAGAACTGCCTTGAAAGTGAAAAAACCAGAGCTGGATTCAGATTGGAGGGCCAGATCTGAGCAGCCCTAATTTGAACGCGTTCCTCCCTTCCAGATCTTTCCATTCTTCTCTCCCAAAACACTGACTTTGCCACCATTGAACCTTTCGCCTTTGCGCACCTGAAATTCCCTTGATAAACAGAAGCAAAGGCATTTACCCAAATGAGACAGTTTCAGCGGTGAATGTTTAATTTCTGCAGTGATTTTCATTGGATTTTACCACAGTAATCATTCCCAACAACAGTGCACCGTGTTATGTAGCAGACTGCAACAAGCACAATCAACTTAAAAGCATTTTCAAAGAACCATTCAGAATGACCCCTGTCAGTGAAAAGATCCGCACAGAAGAGACTCATTTCATCTCAAAGTCAATTTGATTGACTACATGACAGAAAATAGGAAAATACTCTGTAATCCTACAACAAAGAAAAAAAAGAAAATCAGAGATGAAGCCTATTGACAAAAGTGTCCCAATGACGTGCACATTAATCCCACGTCAGACACCTCTTATGGGTAATAAATCAACAGCAGTGTTTCTGGATAAATCATGTCACTGCAGGGGACTCAGTGCCTGATCTGACCAATGCTTTTTGGTAGATGAAGGGCAATATAGGCAGCACCCCCACCCCTCTCCCCCCCTAACAGAAAGCCCCAATAGTTCTGACCCCTTCAGTCCACAGTGACCTTCACCTTTCATGGGCTTCATGTGTCTGGAACCTTCTCTGAAGCCATTTTGGCTCCCTTCAGCTCTGACAATGGCAAATCCATCACAACACAAGTCCCCCCCCACCAGCTTTTCAGCAGTTGCTTTTTAACCCCCTGCAGCGCTTTTCCCCACCCACCATCATTGCATTGGTCCCTTTTACCCTCTTGGCCCCCCAATCCAGCAGTCCGGGTTCTTACCCACGAGATCCTGGATGACTTCAAGAGAGGAAGACCAGTATCGCTCGGCTCCCAGCTCGGCCAGCGACGACGGGAGGGTCTCCAACTCATAGGCTCCGCGCCTCTTCCGGTAGAGAAACATTGTCCCAGTCCGTGTCCCAGAACCTCTGACACTACCTTCTTCTCACCTTCTAACTCCTATATCATCCCAACTCTTTACGCACAGCTTTCCAAGAACCTTCCGGAAATTATGCAACCTACCCCAAAACGCATCTCCGAAATCATTCCATAAGGCCTGACGGTATACAATCACACCAAACGTAATCACCAATCCACATCCCAAGAAACATGCCATCTAAAAACACCATCGTAAAACTGCAGAACCTCCACTCAAATCAAATTTTCAATGGAAACCATCTGAACATACGGTGTTGACTTTCTCCTGCCCATATTCCCAACCCTAAATACAAGCTCTGCAGACAATGTCCTCTCCACCAGCTCTCTCCAGCACAATGGTCTTCCACACAGCTGACTGGAACATATCAGAGCCAGACACAATGATGTCGGAGGCTGAGCGCAATTCCTTGGTGGCTCCTCCGTTTTGCCGCCCACTCTCAAACTCTCTGACACAGAAACACAGACCACGAGCTGCTCGCACCAAAAAAAAAAAAGAGAGAGAGACCCCTGTCCGCTAAAAGTCTTCCCCTCGTCTGGAGAGTCTGTCCCGTCCACCATGGAGGACACACCGTGTCTTTCCACCACACACCTTCCAGCTGGAAACCTTCACACAGGCCTCTGCTTTGGCCCTTCAAAACTGAAGAACGCTCTAGACTCTACAGGAGCTCTCTCTGAAAATGAGTTCCTCAGTATCCTGGCTGCAGCCAGATCCCACGGCTGAAGTGGGCTGGACCGCGGCAAGGGATCTGACCCACTCCATTAGACAAGTGTTGTATTCATGCAAAAGCTGAGGTGCATTCTGGGACGGGGGGCCTGGGCCGGCGAATTTGGCATCGGGCGACACAAAGCCTTCTTGTGAGCCGCCACCTACAGAGCCCACGATCAGTCTTTATGTTCAGAGGGGAATGCAAGAGAACTGTAAAAGACAGACATTTTCTCTGTGCATGTTAGAGCCCACTATTTATGCTCGGGGAAGATTTATTTCTTTTTTATGAATGCGCCGACTCCGACAGCCTGGTTCAGCTATTCGTGCGATGCAGCGACTTTGAAAGGCCTCACTCTACACGAACGTCCTGTTTGAGGATAATGGTTCGAGAGGCAATGTAAGTGGGGTGGGGGACTAAATATTTCTGCTACCCTGTGAAAATTGAGAAGGGGGCAAATATCACTGAAGGGGGGGGGGGGGGGGGGAACAAAAAAAAAAACAGGGCAGCCACCAAAGGCTCTTCGCCACCCACTCATCCCATTTTGGGAAATTAGAGCGCAGGATGGGCGGAGGGGAGCCACTTCTAGTGCTCTATGCAGGGCAGCAGCCATATGGTAGTGATCTGAGACAGCGGGTTACCCAGGGATCGATTTTAACGAAGAGGCCGGGAGCTGCCAACAAAGCCTGAGTGCACAGCCCTTACAGAACCGGGTCCAGTTTCTCCTGGATTTACCTCCGGGGAAAACGCAGACAGAGGCCGGACCAGGACTAGGACTCATGATGTCTGAACGCACTGTGGTCCGGTCACGCAAGGCCACTGCTCGACCAGCACTAAGAATGTACGGCAAACATGCCTTTGTGTTGACATCAAAGAGTCTACAGAGGGAAATCAAATGTACCCGTGCGAATATACAGTGCACGAGGCATGCTCACGATAAACTATCATTTTTCGTACATCCAAGATTTCTTAATTTTACGCATAAAATGGCCAGCCACAGTATGCTACCCTTGTCATATTGGTTAAGTACACAGTGTGGTCCATAATCATTTGAGCAGTGATAATTCTACAGGGCTGAAATCCTGATGGCTCAGTTGGTATGGATCCATCGAGCCTGACATTGAATACAGAGTCAGAATTATTTTGAGGGTTCAGATCTTCACCAAAAGAGCGTGGAATAGCCAGCCTTAGTGCCTTCATGCCAAAATACTGACGGACCATAGGGTACGTTTGTATCTTCGTGAATTTGCATGAGGGGTGTGTGAGTGTGTGTGTGTGTGTGAGTGAGAGAGAGAGAGAGAGAATGTGTGCACGGACTCAGAAGGCTTGACCCAGGCCCTTCCCATGTGTGCTGGCCTGACCCCATGTAAAAGAGAGGAGGGGGGGGCGCAACATTTACACAGACTGTGCTGATCACACAGATTGTAGTTAAGTCGCCATCCATCTGGCTCAACAGACAGGCATAAGTCTCTCCTGCCAAAGGGTATCATAACATTTGTTTGGGTATTTTTAATTCGTTAGCATATGGCCTCCGCCGAGCAGCCAAAACTGTCGACTAGCCTAACATAACCCAGCATGGGGCATCACTGCCTGCCCAAATCTCGTATTTCAGTCCCAGTGCAGCGAACACAATATTTTGAAGCACAACAATTATTTCAATGAGGGTGTTACACTGAGAAAACTGAATGCAGCATAAACTTGATCCTGACTGGTGTTCTGTAGATATTTTTTTCAAAATCATTAAAAAGATCTTGATGGAAAACTCTGTAAACTGCGTCATCAATGAAAACAGTTTGACACCATTCTGTTTTCGAAGGGGTCGACTTAATCCCAAACTTAGTTTTCAAACTTCACTTTACACAATTTTTTTTTTTTGCGTGTAATCTGCTCATTGAAAGAAATCGTCCAGCATGCAGTAAACATTTACGTACTTTACTAAAGCACACAGGCAGCAAGAGTCAAAAAAGTAAATGGTAGTGTCCGAAAACAGGCTTAGTAAGCCAGAGTCAGTCCACACTTGGACAGAGTGATGTTGTAAGAAGAAGATTAAAAAAAGAGCTCAAGATTTCCACACTGTGCAATCCCCTTAATCTAACCAAAGAAATAGAAGCAATGATGGGCAATACTGTACAGACTGTAATCCATTCTGTCTCTTTATGGTATGGATAATGTGCTGACAATAATTCATTCTGGAGTCTGTATCGTAAGAATATTGTGCAGAATATAATCCATTCTGGTATTTGTATGGTATGGATACAGTACAAATTCTGGTTCATTTTATGGTGATAATAGTGCACAGTAAGTGGTCCTAATTCTGGAATTGATACTATAAAGACTTTGGTCAATATTCTGGTATTGACACTGAACAGGCTGTGGTCTCTCTTCTGGCAGGGTCATTCCATAAGACCTCAACCAAACTACAAGAATCTTCCACGGTCTTTGACTCAGATTTGGCTCAATTTTGGGAGTACCTCTATATTCATAATGAACACATGCAAAATTTTAGGCTCCTACTCCAAGGGATTTCCGAGATATGGCCCCCCCAAAAATCTGGAGCCATGCCTCCTTTTTGCCCTTACGAAATGCGAACATTAATTTATATGAAATTTGGAGGCCTAGATCTCTGGAACAAATCATAGGCACGTGCTGAAAATGGCTACCCAGGGTAATTTGGGTCCATGCCTTCCGAATCTCATCAAAATTTATCTATGTCCTTCATTTTCAAGATGTGTAAAGTTTAACCCCTTTGCACAGACGCCAAATCTGGCTTTTTAGGTGTTACCTGATTTAAGGCTTAATAATTCAAGATTGCAGCTTTACAGACAGAAAAACTTTGGCTCAGTGGAGTCAAGACACTTGAAGCATTTAGACTCCCATCGTATTTCAGTTTATTTTTATGATTTTGGTGAAGAAAAGGGGCAGCAAACATAAAAAATCTTCATGAGAATCCACCATTGAAATTGCAAAAAAATAATACTGACAATAGGAAAAACTGCTGGGGCTTAAATCTATACATTTCTGGGATCATAAACTTCTTGACCACAAGTACAATTCATCTTGAACATTACATTCTAGATTACCCGCTTGCTATGAGCCAAATTAGACAGCTATCCAGGTGTTTCTCCAAAGTCTGAGATCCATCAAAATGGTTCACTGTCAAATCATACATTAATCATATATTTAACACAAATTAACTTTTGGGGCATGAAATTCAGCATGAAGTAATGATTTTCTGGTTGAGTTCAGCATGAATTTATCAATATCAGTGCAGTTGAACATCATTGGTCACCAATAACCTCTCCAAACACAAAACATGCCTTCTCTCCAAAATAAAGTTAACAATATTGTCCATTTTTCTTTGAAGTCCCCCAAGCATTGAATAAAGTGCTGATAAAACAGCCATAACATTCACCCTGCAACGAAAAGCTAACCGCTCTCACATCCGAGCTCATAACTTTACACCTTATACGGGTAAAAACTCACTAACTCAGAAATATCTGAATTCTGAAATATACCTCATTTTAACAGAACAGAAATTTTACTATCAGGAAAAGTCAAACAACATATGTTTCCATATTCAACAGAATGGTGTAATGAATGTCCCGAGGGATCCACCGACGTGCGTGAGCTGCATGCATTTGGAGAAACGAAAACCTCGGCATTCGATGTCTTTAAACGCGGTATAAATTCTACAGCAAAAAGCCATATTAGAGCAAAATGCAAACAGAGTAGAAGTATAACCTGTTTTCTTCAGTGATGCCCTCCTCCAGAGACAGATGTATCGGGTAGAAGGAACCCTCCAGGACTGTTTCATTCGGAATAATTCCCATTGACCGCGTCCATACAACATGCATCTCGTAAATGAAACTGAATACTTCAAGCTTTGTATCCTATTCTTATTGTCCGATCAATATACTTCAGTTATTGAGGAAAGTTTAAACACTCGGGAATTGGATAAGAAACGAGTGCATCAATACATCGTTACCGGGAAAGCATCACGAGGGTGTGAACTATAACTGTAGAGTTACGCAGATGAATCTGAGTATATAATTGAGTGACTGGCTATCGACTCCAGTACTTGGGTGGATATATGGAAGCGCTGAATTTGTCAATGGAGGAATCTACGCGTTAATCCATGGGAGGGAACTACGCATATTTTGTGTGTGATGACTGTAATTGACAGTAGAATGTGAGAGAATCAATAAAATGTCGGATTTTTTGCTTCACAAAACATTTTTTTTTAACCACCAATTGGAATACTGTTGGCTCACTGTAGCTAAAATGGTTGCTACAGAGTAGTAAGTTTTTTTCTGTCGCAAGTGATAATTTTTTTAAACTACTGGATCGATACTATGGGTGAGGATATTGACCAGTTTGCACACCAGGCTTAGCTGAGGAGTTTAATATTCTGGTACCGATACTGTACAGACTGTGGTCCATATTCTGGTAATGAAACTGTACAGACTGTGGTCCATATTCTGGTACTGATACTGTACAGACAGCGGTCTATATTCTAGTACTGATACTGTACAGACTGCAGTCTATATTCTGGTACTGATACTGTACAGACTGCAGTCTATATTCTGGTACTGAAACTGTACAGACTGTGGTCTATATTCTGGTAATGAAACAGTACAGACTGTGCACCATATTCTGGTACTGAAACTGAACAGACTGTGGTCCATATTCTGGTAATGAAGCTGTACAGACTGTGGTCCATATTCTGGGACTGATACTGTACAGACCGTGGTCCATATTCTGATAATGAAACTGTACAGACCGTGGTCCATCTTCTGGGAATGAAACTGTACAGACTGTGGTCTATATTCTGGGAATGAAACTGTACAGACTGTGGTCCATATTCTGGTAATGAAACTGTACAGACTATGGTCCATATTCTGGTAATGAAACTGTACAGACTGTAGTCTATATTCTGGTAATGAAACAGTACAGACCGTGGTTCATATTCTGGTAATGAAACTGTACAGACTGTGGTCTATATTCTGGCAATGAAACTGTACAGACTGCAATCTATATTCTGGCACTTCAGCCCAGTAACAGGTCCTTTATATCCGTTAGCTTCCTGCTCCACACAGTGGCCTCATGGTGATAGAGATGAGTGTTACCAGAGCCACAGCCGCCTGCCTTTGTCCCCGTCTTCTGGCTCACTGAGCATGTGCTGATCCGTGTTGTACAGCTATAGGACAGCTCTGCAGTCAAAAGCTAACATGTCAGGACAACCAGTGTGTGCTGGAAAAGGGATAAAGGTGCCCACCGTGTCAGAAGCACAGTTCTCCTCCGGCATTTCCAGTTCTCGATTTATTGTGCGGGTGCAGTTTGGAGTCCTAATTGGACAAAACTACGTCCAGTGCGAGTGAATGCAACTGGTGAAAATATTTCAAGAAAACAGAGCTGAATTTTTAGCCACTGCTAAAATTAACCTCAACCTTTCACTAATCAGCGTTAACTGGTCTGGACTAAGTTCATGATTAAACCTCTAGCAGTCCAAGTGTAGGTGCAGCCCTGTTTCAAAAGATTTCAAATCTGTTCAAGTATGGAGCCCTGACGCAACGGCCCTCAACCTAAGTCTTTGAATGTGCATGTCACATGCTACAAAATATATACCCAATACAGAACTGTTCAAACTGTTATACTAAAGAATGGGGCTTGCAGTCTTGGATCCCTTATTAAAGGAGCTGTGTCACAATTACTGCGCATACTCACAACTTTGAATGAAGTGAATCCACTCGACTGCATGTCAGAATTTTCCCTCAACCCTTGCAAATCCGTCATTTTTCTGCATTGCATTTCTATATTTTAGCAATTCAGACATAATGCCTCTTAAGAAGTTTTCGATGGCAATTTGAGGATTCAAAGCGCTATTTTAGTGCTTTAGCCAAAGGACAAGAAGAATGTTAGCTGGTACGCCATGGCCAATAATCATAGAAGGAGGAGGCCTTTTTTTCTTCTATGATTATTGACAATGGCAAACCAGCTTACATTCTTAGTATCTGTTCGCTAAAGCGCCAAAATAGTGCTTTCAATCCGCTAATTTCCAGAGAAACTCCTTAATATAAAAAAGTGCGCTGTCGCGAGCGGTACCCCTCAGCCTTGTGCTTTATTGGCGGCCATATTGATGCAGGACATAAACCGATAGAGTTTCCTGTAACCACCCCCAATATACCAGCAAAAATTGAGAACATTTGGCCAAGGGGTTTTTCAGTTATCGTCCAGAGAGGAAAATGAAGATGGTCGCCATGGCAGCCATATTGATTATCGGAGCAGGACACAAATCGATAGGGAGCTTCCTATAACCACCGCTAACATACCACCGAAAATGAGAAAATTTGGCCAAGGCGTTTTTCAGTTATCGTCCAGAAACGAAATTGAAGATGGCTGGCGTGATGGCCATATTGATTATCGGAGCGGGACACAAATCGATAGGGTACTTCTTGTAACCACCTCCAACATGCAAACAAAAAATGAGAACATTTGGCCAGGGCGTTTTTCAGCTATCGTCCGGAAACTAAAATGAAGATGATCGGAGTGAGACAGAAATCGATAGGGAGCTTCCTCTACCCACCCCCAAGATACCATCAAAAAATGAGAACATTTGGCCATGGTGTTTTTCAGCTATCGTCCAGAAACTAGAAGTTAACGGACAGACAGACGGATGCCACGCGCCACGGCAATACCCCTCATCCGACTTTTGTCGGCTGAGGGGTAAAAAGCATTATGCTTGAGTAACTAAAACGCATAAATAGGCTGCGAAGCAAAGACAGACTGGCGAGGATGGAA